>OX459107.1:14327678-14682678 GCA_949775045.1 Metridium senile
AAACTCAAGTATTTATATTATCCATTGTTGCAGGTTTTTTACCTGTCCTAAGAACGTGGTTGCTGTCAGAGGTATAATATGTTGTTATTACTTAAACTCACTCATTCATCTTTCCACCACAGGAGGCCCAATCTCATAGATCGAGGCACTCTATAAGGCTTTATATGTAGAATTATTCTCAAATCTATAACTCATCGAAAAATAAAGAAAATAAACTCTAACCTTCATGGATTGTTTTGTGTGTCTTTCTTGATATCTGGTAGCGATTTCAGGCTGATTGGGCAGTTTTTCGCTATGTTCTCACCCTACTATGAGTTATAGATATTTTTTTTCTACATATAAAGCCTTATAAATCGCCTCGATCTATGAGTGTTTCTACTTACTAGATATTTATCTTCTTTGATATATCAGATTTGTGTTGTGTATGGCTTTTGTAAGCATGTGCAGTTTTTAAAGAACATCTTCAATCAAACTATCAAATCTTTACTATATTTTATAAACAGCTAAACAACTGGCTAGCTCATGTTAATATTTGAACACAATAAAATTTTCATGTGTATGAGAGGTCAGCCAGCAAAGCACAATAGCTATTCAAATAGTCCCCTTCGCAGTTCCCTGCACCATCTTGAAAAGTAGCCGGGCCTTTGCATCGAAGCGAGACAAACGTTTAGCTTGCAATGATAGAGACATTTTAACACCTTGATAGCTGGACAGTTATTCACGTGTCTCTATCATTGCAAGCTCAATGTTCGTTTTAGCTCAATGCAAACGCCCGGCTACCTTTCAAGTTGTCACAGGGAACTGTGAGCCCCTCCCAGGGGGTTTAGGGAACAAGGGAACAGGCACATTTATTTTAAGGGAACAAGGGATACTGCCAAAATATTTTCAGGGAACAAGGGAGCAAAATATGATAAAACAATAGTTTTTTGGGATCATGGGAACATAAGGTAAAACATTTTAGGGAGACAGTTATTTTATTTATGGGAAACAAGGGAGAAAATGCAAAAATATCAAGGGAACATGGAAGCATGCAACAACCCCCACACTTTTCAAGCTTGAGCTGGTCTATACTCCGCTAAATGTTTTTTCACTTGGATGCATGTAGGATTTAACGTTATCTACCCATGCTGGTCGTGCGTTAGCTAACCTTGATCATGACTGGAATGATCCTGAGGAGTGTTATGAAGAGGGTGTGTATGTCCTTCATCCAGACAAAAGACAGAGGTATTTATCAATTATGGTGATCATGAATACAAGATGATGATGATGGCAGTGATGATGGTGATGATGATGATGATAAATACAAGATGATGTGATAATAATGATTATGAAGTGTTATTGTTGTTGAAGTAAATTAAATATATAGTGGTAGTGTTGATAATGATGGTGTACGTGATGGTGATGATGGTGATGGTGATAATGCCAGTAATGATGATGACGGTTTTGATGGTGATGATAATAATTATGGTGGTGATGATTATTTATTTATTTATTTATTTATTTATTTATTTATTTATTTATTTATTTATTTATTTATTTATTTATTTATTTATTTATTTATTTATTTATTTATTTATTTATTTATTTATTTATTTATAAGGCTTTCCACATGTGTGGGAGATCACAACAACAGAGCTAGGCTCCAAAAATGAGTGGCTCGATTATGATGATGATGATGATGATGGTGATAATAATAATGATGATGGTGATGATAATGATTCTGATAATGATAATAATGATGATGATTATGATGATGATTATGATGATGATTATGATGGTGGTGGTGGTGAAGAAGTAATAATAATAATAATAATAATAATAATAATAATACCTGTTATAATAATGTTATATTGTTATCAACAAAGAGATTATTATTTTAAATACTCAGTGGCGACGTTACTGCAGATATAGTGTTTGTACATGGGTTGAGGGGTGGCCCACTGAAGACATGGAGAATTGAAGGGACAAAGACTTTGCTAACAGGAGAACAATGCTGGCCAAAGGTATCATTCATCCAACCATTCATCCATCTGTTCATTTATTTATTTATTTAATTATTTATTCATTCATCCATTCTTTTATCTATTCATTCATTTTTCTATTCACTCGTTTATTTATTCATTCATTTACTCAGTCATTCATCCATCTGTTCATTTATTTATTCATTCTTTTATTTATTCATTCATTTATTTATTCATTCTTTTATTTATTCATTCATTTATTTATTCATTCTTTTTATTATTTATTCATTTATTCATTCTGTTATCTATTCATTCATTTATCTATTCATTCATTTATTTATTCATTCTTTTTATTATTCATTCATTTATCTATTCATTCATTTATCTATTCATTCATTTATTTATTCATTTACTCATTCATTCATCTGTTCATTTATTTATTCACTCTTTTAATTATTTATTTATTCATTCATTTATCTATTCATTCATTTATCTATTCATTCATTTATCTATTCATTCATTTATCTATTCATTCATTTATCTATTCATTCATTTATCTATTCATTCATTTATTCATTCATTTATCTATTCATTCATTTATCTATTCATTTACTCATTCATTCATCCATCTGTTCATTTATTTATTCATTCTTTTAATTAATTTTTCATTTATCCATTCTTTTATCGATTCATTCATTCATTTATTCATTCACTCATTTATCTATTTATTTACTCATGTACTTATTCATTCATCTGTCCATTTACCAATTTGTTCATTTTTTTCTGCTATTGTCATTGTTAGGCCTGGTTAGCCAAGGATTTCCCTAACGTACGAGTTATCGTAGTAGAATACGACTCATATTTCTCGAACTGGGCATCACAGTGCCCTACACAGCCAGAAACGTACGTAAGACTATCGACTATCATCGTTATTATCATAACTGTATTTATTTTATTTTATTGCTTGTCCTTCATACGAAGGCAGGACACCACATCAGCGTACGACGCCAATTGACAGTGGGCCCTATTTCAATAATCGTTGACGCAAACAAAGCCACAGTCCACACTCTGAAGTCTGCAAAGGCTGTTGGTATTTCTTTTCTTTTCATCAAATTAATCATATAATATTTTGGTTGTACGTATTTGTGTATATGATCATAACAAGTTGTTGTTGTGGTAGATATAAATATAATATTTCTTTAAAAAATATAATCGACATCCTTTGCAGGCTTTAGAGTGTGGACTGTAGCTTCGGCTGCGACAACGATTTTTTAAATAGGTGTATATCTGGCACCTGACTGTTGTGCCGGGAGACAATCCCCTGCTCTTTTCGAAGAGCACAACGTCCGCTTATATAGGATTAGAGTGAAGGCAGACGGGACCTCCGGCTTTACGTCCTTATCCGAGAAGACGAGATTCCCCAAGAGCCGGCCACGCAGGCTACCAAGTATCTTGCCCAAGGACACAACGTAACCGCCCAGGCCGGGAATCAAACTCAGACCATTAGGCCCGGAATTCGATCCCCTGACCACTAGACCATCACGCCTCTCTCTAAAATCTGTAATCATTAAACCGTTATAATCGTCATCATCATCATAATCATTACCATTATCATCATCTTAATGATCGTCATCATCTTTATCATTGCAGACGATCTCTAGCATTTCGTAGTGAACAAATCATGAAGAGATTAAAGCAGGCTGGTGTTGGTAAGAGACCTGTGATATGGATTACTCACTCCATGGGAGGTAACTACTTTTTTTGACCTTTCAACAACTTGTGGGACAATTTAAATAAGGTTGCTTTGCCTTGCTTTGCTTTGCTTTGCTTTGCTTTGCTTTGCTTTGCTTTGCTTTGCTTTGCTTTGCTTTGCTTTGCTTTGCTTTGCTTTGCTTTGCTTTGCTTTGCTTTGCTTTGCTTTGCTTTGCTTTGCTTTGCTTTGCTTTGCTTTGCTTTGCTTTGCTTTGCTTTGCTTTGCTTTGCTTTGCTTTGCTTTGCTTTGCTTTGCTTTGCTTTGCTTTGCTTTGCTTTGCTTTGCTTTGCTTTGCTTTGCTTTGCTTTGCTTTGCTTTGCTTTGCTTTGCTTTGCTTTGCTTTGCTTTGCTTTGCTTTGCTTTGCTTTGCTTTGCTTTGCTTTGCTTTGCTTTGCTTTGCTTTGCTTTGCTTTGCTTTGCTTTGCTTTGCTTTGCTTTGCTTTGCTTTGCTTTGCTTTGCTTTGCTTTGCTTTGCTTTGCTTTGCTTTGCTATATTCGCGTGTCTCTATTCGCGTGTCTCTATCATTACAAGCTCAACATTCGTCTCGCTTCGATGCAAAAGCCCGGCTACCTTTCAAGATGGCGCAGGGAACTATGAAGGGGAATATTATAATCCAGTTTCAAGTTGTTAATTGTTATCATCATTTCTAGGGTTGCTTGTAAAACAGCTGTTGCTTCATGCTCAAGATAACAAGAAATACAGGTAATACAGGCTCTTCGTTGACCAGGTCAACAATAGAGAAACTGTACTGTACTGTACTGTATATCATTCAGTTTTAACCTAATTTATTCAAATTTGTATTTATTTATCGTTTTCTTGCAATAAAATATTCCCTCTTGATGGCGTCGAAACGTCGAGTAAAGTTCTCTTCACATCATCATTCACATCATCTTTACTTTTGAGTGTTATCATTATCATAATTGTAATCATCATTATCATCTGGATCATAGTTTGTATCAGTAGCATTATCATCGTCATCACTATTATTACCATCATTATTGGTGATTCACTGCAATTCATCATCATTCAATGTCATCATCCTTACCACCATCACCTTCGTTATCATCATTATCATATTTAGTTTGAATGTTATCATTATCATCTGGAGAATAAATTTTTATCAGTAGCATTATTATCATCATCATCATCACTATTATTACCATCACTAGTGATCATTCACTGAAATTCATCATTTTAATATCATCATCATCATTTAGTATCATCATCATCATAACCACCACCTTCGTTATTATCATTATCATATGGAGTTTTAATACAATTTAAATAAAAAATTTAATATCATCATCATCATCATTTAATATCATCATCATCATCATTACTGTTCCACCATCACCTTCGTTATCATCATTATCATATTTAGTTTTTAGTGTCATCATCATCGTTAGAGTAGATGCACTTAATCCGTGAAACAAATACTAATTTTTAGTACTAAATAGTGATAATAAAACAATAGAAAACAAAGGATGTTTTTATGAAATAGTACTAATTATATGTCACGGATTTAGTGCGTCTACTCTATCATCACCATCAATATTATTATCGTCTTAATCATAATCAAACTCATCATTATCACCATATTTATCAAGGCCACCATCATCGTAACTCATCGTAAAGTAGCACTATAACCTCAATGTGACCTATTATTAGTCACTGGCTGTTATTAGGCTGTGTATGAATTTGATTTCCACTGTCTTCCATTAGGTGTCTGTGTGACCATACAAAGGGCATAATCTTCTACAGTACACCTCACCGAGGCTCAGCCCTGGCATCGTACTCGTCTCAGGCCCGGTACTTATTACTACCGTCTGTCGAAGTCAAAGAACTCTGTCAGGGTAAGTATATATGGCATACAGTGTGTTTCAAAAAGGTTGTCCAAGGTGATAGGTCATTCCAAGATGGAAAGGAATTATAGGCATACACCTATTTCAAAAAGGTTGTCCAAGGCGATAGGCCATTCCAAGACGGAAGGAATTATAGGCATACACCTATTTCAAAAATGTTGTCCAAGTCATTGTAGGCATACACCTATTTCAAGGTGGGTCATTCCAAGATGTAAAGAAATTATAGGCATACACCTATTTCAAAAAGGTTATCCAAGGTGATATGTCATTCAAAGACGGAAAGGAGTTATAGACTCTCTATTTCACGTACAGACTCTCTATTTCACGTACAGATTCTCTATTTCACGTACAGACTCTCTATTTCACGTACAGACTCTCTATTTCACGTACAGACTCTCTATTTCACGTACAGACTCTCTATTTCACGTACAGACTCTCTATTTCACGTACAGATTCTCTATTTCACGTACAGACTCTCTATTTCACGTACAGATTCTCTATTCCACGTACAGACTCTCTATTTCACGTACATATTCTCTATTTTACTGTCCATCACAGGTTCTGCGTATCTATCTGGTCTACACAGCAAATTCACTACTCTTCTCGATAAAAAACATGTTGAATGTTTAAGCATCGGTGAGACGATCCCGATGAAGCTGTCTTACTTATGGAACAACGTCCTGGTTGATGAAGACTCGGCCAGTAAGTTAGTATACTATATCTATCTACCTGTCTGTCTGTCCGTTTACTGTCTGTCTATTCGTCTGATATATGTCTGTCTTTTGCTTACTATCTGTCGCTTTGTCTGACTGATTGTCTGTGTATCTGTATGTCTGTCTATTCGACTGACTGATTGTCTGTCTGTCAATCTATCTGTCTGTTTGGTTTGTATGTTTGTCTGTCTGTCTTTTGTTTACTCACTCTCTTCCTAATCTATTCCTGTTTTCATTCACTGGATATAATCCAACCATCCATCCATTCATTCTTTCATTCATTTATCCAACAAATCATTCGTTTATTTATCCATTCATTTATCTATCCATCCGTCCAACGATTCATCCATCCATCCATTTATCCACACATAACCATTCATTTATTAATCCATTCATCCAACCATTCATTCATTCATTAATCAAACCAGTCATTCATTTCTTAATCCATTTATCCATCCATCCATTTATTCACACACAACTATTCATTTATCCATCCATTCGTCCATTATCTCATTCATTCACTTTTTCCTTTTTGTTGTCTTCAGATTTCGGTTATGGTCAATACTATCCACTGGACACTAATCATATCAATGTGTGTAAACCAGTCAACGCTATCGACCCTCGCTATCATCATACTAAAGAGTTTATACAACGAATACTTCAACCATGATACAAGGTTAAATGGTCTTCCTGTGTTATACTGTTTGAAGCTATTCACCTAATGAACTACTAAAGGACCCTAACTGCCGTGGTCAACAATATCATTACTATCATCACCATTATCACCATTATCATTATGATCATCATCATTATGATCATCATCATTACCATCATCATCATCATTATTATCATTATCACCATCATCATTATCACCATCATCATTATCATTGTTATCATCATCATTATTATCATCATCATTATCATCATCATCATTATCACCATCATCATTATCATTATTATCATCATCATTATCACCATCATCATCATGATCATCATCATTACCATCATCATCATCAATATTATCATTATCACCATCACCATTATCACCATCATCATTATCACCATCATCATTATGATCATCATCATTATGATCATCATCATTACCATCATTATCATTATTATCATCATCATTATCACCATCATCATTATGATCATCATCATTACCATCATCAGCATTATCATTATTATCATCATCATTATCACCATCATCATTATGATCATCATCATTATCATCATCATCATTACCATCATCATCATCATCATTATTATCATTATCATTATCACCATCATCATTATCACCATCATCATTATCATTACTATCATCACCATTATCACCATTATCATTATCATCATCATCATTATGATCATCATCATTACCATCACCATCATCATTATCATTATTATCATCATCATTATCATCACCATAATCATCATCATCACCATCATCATCATCATCATCATCATCATTATCCTCATCATCATCATCATCATTATCATCATCATCATCATCATTATCATCACCATCATCATCATCATCATCATGAGCACCACTACACTGCCAATACTCGGTGGTACTTGTGATGTTGATCTGGTCGAATTATGCTCTAGGTCAAAGCATAAAACTCACACAGGATGGTCATCAGGTTACACATAGTAATTATAGTTTGTTGATATACAATACATCATTCGATACACGGGAACTCTATCAAAACTGTACTGCTTGTTCCAACACAGATTGTTGAGGGCAGAAAACGATCATGATGACCACAGTTCGCCGTGCTAAGGTAAAGATTTACAATGCAAATACTATCTATCATTGTAGCGTTCTCACTTTTGTCTTTTTTTATTATCTCTAGATTGTATATGCTCCAGTGATTCTACTCTATGCATCTATCATTGTAGCGTTCACACTTTTGTCTTTTTGATTATTTCAAGATTGTATATGCTCCAGTGATTCTACTCTATGCATCTATCATTGTAGCGTTCTCACTTTTGTCTCTTTTATTATTTCAAGACTGTATATGCTCCAGTGATTCTACTCTATGCATCTATCATTGTAGCGTTCTCACTTTTGTCTCTTTTATTATTTCAAGACTGTATATGCTCCAGTGATTCTACTCTATGCATCTATCATTGTAGCGTTCACACTTTTGTCTTTTTGATTATTTCAAGATTGTATATGCTCCAGTGATTCTACTCTATGCATCTATCATTGTGGTCAGCAGTTTCACTTGCAGAAAAGGCACCACAAAAAGTCGAAACGTGTATGTCACCAACACCTACTACATAGTTGGTCACCTTAAGTCTATAACGGAGCATTATACTAATTTGGATAAGGGGAGGATGTTTTTTAGAGGGGGGGACATGTTGAGGTGTTCCCTAATGGCACAGTCTACAATGGCCATTCTGGAAATTACAAATATGGTAAGAAATAAAGGTTGACGGGGCGAACGGTGATTGGCGATTGCACGACCGAAAGGGACTGTGGGTACTACGAATTTCTTCTTATTCCATTTTAAATTACCCAAACACCGTTCAGCAGAAGTTCATAAGCAGAAGTGTCCATCTTCATTGTTAACCTATACCCTATCATCAAGATGTATAAGTTATTTTTAGCGCGTAATCTGATTGGTTTGGTGAAATGGCGTGACACATTGGTGAAATGGCGTGACATTGAGAGTAAAGCAGAGTTAAGTTAACTCTGATCCAATTAAATGATATATTTGTCATTCAAGAACACATTCAATAAACACTTTCATTGAGAAAATGAACGCAGAAGTCAAGCTTCAAATTTAAATCTTTCCCGTCATCTTCTCGTCGAGTCCACGATCAGTAAACAAGTTTTCAATCACGTCTTTATTTTGCCAGCCAGAAATCTTTTCGAATTTCACAAGGTTGAAAATTACACAGTTTTTCTTGTAATGGATTGATATTATTTTGACGTTGTTGCAAGAAATACTGTATTCATCCCGTTCGTTGCAAGAAATATTGTAGCCATTCAGCCCGTGACCGACCGAAAAGCACATGGCTGCACATTCAGGCCAATATATTTCTGTTCTTTCAGTGATGTGAAGATGTCCTCCAATTTTTCAATTTCTAGTGTTACTCTCAAAGTATCTGCCTCTTTAGTAGCTGCATTTGTTTGCTTTTTCTGACAAAAGAGAAAGTTTTTACTGCCTGCCTACTTCGTGACAGTCACGGGCGCCATATTATTGCTTCGCCTGTCACGCTAAAGCGAAATGATTGGCTGTGCGTGCAAATCTAAAAATAACTTAGCTATCTTGATGATAGGGCATAGGTTAACAATGAAGATGGACACTTCTGGTTATGAACTTCTGCCTTAGATGGGTGTCTCGAAGGTTTCGCTGAACGGTGGAGGCATTGTTTGCGTAATTTCGAAACGAATAAGAAGGAATTCGTATTACCCATAGTTCCTTTCGGTCGTGCAATCGCCGTTCGCCCCGTCAACTTTTTTTTAATTAGGTGTCTATCACAAAATATCACACTCAACACCTAGCTTTTCACCAGGGGCGGATACAGCGGTGGGGACAGGGGTGCGTAGACTGTTATTGTACCACCCTCCCCTCTCCCACTTTCTGACTCCGTCTTGTGGTGTGTATCATCAAATCATCCATCAAATGCTTGATGTTAGTCTTTCTTCTCTTTGTCAGCTGAGCTTGCATTACAGGCATATGGTGTTAGCACGGTGCGCATTAAAGGAATAGCAACTGGTCTATACATTGGAATGGATAAAAGAGGCAGTATCATAACCACGGTAGGTGCATCGGTGATGTTGCTAAGGAAATAATTGCATTAAAATGTACGATAACTAGCGGTGAAACTGTTGTGGACTGCGTCGGTGTTTCTAAGCAAACAATTGGAGTAAAAATGTACGATAACTAGCGGTTAAACTAATGTGGACTGCGTCGGTGTTTCTAAGGGAACAATTGGAGTACAAATGTATGACAACTAGCGGTTAAACTAGTGTGAGCTGCGTCGGTGTTTCTAAGGAAACAATTGGAGTAAAAATGTACAATAACTAGTGGTTTAACTAGTGTGGACTGCGTCAGTGTTTCTAAGGAATCAATTGGAGTAAAAATGTACGATAACTAGCGGTTAAACTAGTGTGGACTGCGTCGGTGTTTCTAAGGGAACAATTGGAGTAAATTGTACGATAACTAGCGGTCAGTGTTTCTAAGTAAAAACGTATAACATATCTAATAGTTAAACTAGTATTTGCTGTTTCGTTGTATCTAAATCCCCAATGCTGTTGGCGTTTGCCACAAATAAATCACCGTCCGAAACTTTTTGAGTTACCGTATTTGCGTTGTGCAAGTTACTGGGTTCATTGCAATTGACGTTGTTTTCTTTTATTCAGATGAACAAGACTGCCACAACTTTGTGGAAAGAAAGGTCAAACAAAGGAGGATTTAGGACCTATCAATCCTACTATCACATCAGAAGGGGTGGTGATAAAACTAAGTATTTTCTTGGATTCAAGGAAAACGGACATCCAAAGAATGGGACAAAAACCAACAGAGGGGAAAAATCAAACTCATTCCTGTTTTTTTAATTTTTTTTACGTTTTGTCTCTGACTTGAAAACTTGAAAGTATCAGACGCTTCGGTTCATGATCACGGACCTTCATCAGTGATGGCGGTTGTGATTGTGGCACGCGCGTTTGTTTCATTTCTGTTTGTTTTCAATCATTGACTGATTGGTTGACTGATTGATTGAGGGATTGATTGAATAAATGATTGAACGAGTGATTGATGGGCTGACTAACTGACTGATTGATTGATTGAATCATTTGTTGAGTGATTGACTGACCAATTGATGGAGTGATTGACTGATTGATTGATTGATCAAGTGTTTGATTTATTGAATCATTGGTTGTCTGACTGGCTGACTGATTGATTGACTGATTGATTAAATGATTGATTGATCGATTGATGAGTTGACTAACTGACTGACTGATTGATTGATTGAATCATTGGTTGACTGATTCACTGACTGACTGATTGAGTGGTTGATTGAATCATTGGTTGACTAATTGATCAGATAATCAATTCTCCTTGTATACGACCAATATTCTACTTAAAGTGATCTCCAAGACAAAATACACTTTTATATTCTGAGATACATATGGTACCCTTGTCGTAGTTTAATTTTCTATTATACTCTATAAATACGTTATTCGACGTGGAAATAAATATATCTATTACTCTATGGGCTGAGTCTTTATCGATCTTTTAGATAGTTAGTTTTGAAATGGTACCAAATGTGAATTATACTACAGCAAGTGTATGTGATTATCACAAACCTGTAACAATAGCAAATGCTGTTACACTCTAATTCTTTGATTTATAGTGTAGAAATTTCTATTCTACTGTCCAACCCGATCCATTGCAGTCCTGTGAATCCCTGTCTTCATCATCATCATTACATTACCATCCTTATCAACATCAACATCATCACCATTAAATCAATCGTTTCTTGGTACGTAGGTTTTGACATATTGGATGCATATATAGTTTCAACTACGTTTTAATTAAACAAAACGACCAAGCTTTCGGACAAATTGTCCATCTTCAGGGTTACTAGCGCGCACTAACTATCATCACTATTGTTTCTTGACCACCGTCCATCTTTCCTCAGTGTATAATGTAATAACTGCACTGAGTATTAACTTTTTGCCTACGGCGATCAGTATTATTGAATTTTTGACTATTTTTGATGGCAAAATTAGCTAGATAAAAATTCGATTTGAATTCCAAATAAGACGTCGGGGAAACCGTTGCTGTTTCGAACTACTGATGGCTCAAGGTTTCCAGGAACGTAGAATTTTTGAAGTCATTTGTCCTGAGAGACTGATTTTTAAAGGGGCAGTAGGGAAAGAGTTAAACAGTAACAGGATCATATTAGCACTATCATGACCAATTATCGGTGGTACTTGTGATATTATGCTCTAGGTCAAAGCATAAAACTCACACAGCATGGTCATCAGGTTACACATAGTAATTATAGTTTGTTGATATACACTACATTCGATACACGGGAACTCTATCAAAACTGTACTGCTTGTTCCAACACAGATTGTTGAGGGCAGAAAAGGATCACGATGACCACAGTTCGCGGCTAAGGTAAAGATTTACAGTGCAAATACTTCAAGCCTCCAAAACAAAACTATCCAATCACGATTATATTTTTACACGTGGACGGAATTTTTGGGGCGTGATACCAGTCTACTGATTTCCATAGTATTGTTCTGCAAGTTTGGACGCGCGACTGCACAAATACATATTGTTCTCTAAGGGGCTGTTTATATGAAAGCGAGTTGTCCCTGCATGATAGCCGCGATAACTCTTTTGTTTTGTATTCTCCGGGGAACTCAAAACAAAAGAGTTATCCCGGCTAGCAGGGACAACTCGCCTTCATTTAAACAGCTCCTTAGACTTCCTGCCGATTCATTTCTACAACTCGTCTTCAGATCGAACATTATTTTGGCAGATTGATTGTTCAGTTTATATATCTCTTTCAAGCAGTAGCCTCATGCAGTCTTAGACTGCCTATTTTTGTATGATGCAACGATTTCAACGCCTTGTTGAAATATATTATTGTGTCCCAGGACCGCGCGGACAATCTCGAAGATTTTCTATCTCGAAGATTTTCTTTCTCGCAGATTTTCTATCTCGGAGATTTTCTATCTCGGAGATTTTCTATCTCGAAGATTTTCTATCTCGGAGATTTTCTATCGCGTACACTTTAATATGTCGGATGTCCCTTTGGAGCCACGTCCGTATTATCGATCGTCTTTGTGTTCTGAAATTTTCAGCATAACCATTTCTGGTGATATTTTGTAAACACTAGTCTTGACCAATCACAGAGAAGTTCAATTGGATTTCATGGTAAATGTCAATCATACCAGGGGATATTATTACTCGGGATTCCTGTGGAATCACCGAGTTTAGGATTCGGCTTTGTTTTTATTCTCTTTCACCATACTCCACATTATGACCTCATTATGCGTATCTCCTTTGCGCATGCGCAATACCACGTTTCAAAGTACCATTGTTATGCAAATTAACATGGTATAAAAAGACAGTGACCAGCAAGGCTCGTCCTCTTTTTCTTTCGTGCTGGCGCACTCAGGTAAGACCACGTTTCCTTTGGTTTTAAATTTTTATAAAGCCATTAGGTTATCGTCTTCTCAGATTTTGTACTGAGACCTTTTTCTTTCTGTGTTGTATATTTCACACAGTTCCTGACGATAGATCAGCATGCCGTCCTCACCCACGTGCGATAATGGCCGTCGTGATGAAGAAGAAAGGCTGTTGGACGAGGAGCCAACTGCCGAGTCTCAGCGTGACAACTCAGAGTACCTGAATAACCTGAAGGAACAACTCGGAATTGATACAATCCAAACAGCAATACAAAGTTTGACTTCTGCTCTTGCTAAGAGTAACGATAAAAGAAGTTCGCAACGGCACGAAGCTGGTCCAGCTCGTAAACGAAGCCGTACAGCTAACGGTGAGGGTTTCGATCCCACCGAGCCTCTAGATACATCGTCTAACAGTGAGATTAACTCTGAATCGGACGGCGAGGAAGATGATTTGCCTCCCTCTATCTTCAACGCGAACGAATCTAAGGGCCCAGAAGTTTCTGCGGCTTTAGCCAAACGAGTAAACGAAGCTTTCACGGTAAAACCTTTAGAAGGCAAAATGAAATCTTTGATGGAGAAATACCAAACACCTTCTAACTGCGAATACATGTGTGTTCCCAGAGTAAACTCCACGTTGTGGAACGAGTTAGCCAAAAAGGCCCATCATACTGATCTTGGGCTACAAGAAGCTCAAAAGGCAATCGTAAAGACGGGACAGATTATCGTCCAAATCACTGATGAGATGCTAAAAGCTAAGAAAAACAAAGAACAGATAAAGCCATCGAAGTATATTGGGCCTTTATCGGACGCCATCAATTTCCTTGGACACGCTGGTTATCAAACGTCGTTAAAGCGAAGAGAGTTGTTGAAACCGGAATTAAGCAAGAATTTTCAATCCTTGTGTTCCGCAACAGTCCCTATAACAAGCCAATTGTTTGGAGACGACCTCTCAAAGTTTGTGGATGACATTGCAAAGGCTAATAAAGTGGCTACAAGGATCACTCAATCAACTGAGCCTCGCCGAGGCCGCAACCGTGGCTTTAGCCGTCGTCCGAGAAATTCTAGTGGCTATAATAACTATGATTCTAACTCGGGTGGTAATTTTTTACGGCAAAGAGCCCCGTCGACTTGCTCGCGGGGACAACAACGAGATTCTCAACCAAAGTACAACCGGAACAGAAGTGCGTCGAAATCGCAATTCAACCGAGACAAGTAAACAATGTGAGTTTTGTTGGTAATTTAGCCAACAAATTCAATGAGTGGTCTAAAATCACCTCGGACCCGTGGATTCTTGAAACTATCCAGGGTTACCGGCTGGAATTTGAGTCGACTCCATGGCAAAATGGTCCGCCTAAGACTCCCAATTATTCGGAGTCTGATTTTGTATTGATTAATGCAGAAGTTGGCAAACTTCTGTCAAAAGGCGCCATTGAGCAAGTGTCTCACGGGCCAGGTGAATTTGTCTCCACATTGTTTTTGGTCCCTAAAAAATCGGGTGATTTTAGACCAGTCATTAACTTGAAGCCGTTCAATAAATTTGTGCAACGCGTTCATTTTAAAATGGAGAGCATTGATCTTCTTAGCAGTTTGCTACAACCAGGGGATTATTTAGCCTCAGTTGATCTCAAAGATGCATATTTTAGTGTGAATATGGACCCTCGAGACCGAAAATATTTGAGGTTTTGTTGGAACTCTATTGTTTACGAGTTCAACTGCTTACCGTTTGGTTACAGTTTAGCACCTCGCGTGTTCACCAAAATTCTTAAGCCAGTGTACGCTTCACTACGCTTTCAAGACATTCGTATTATCTATTATATTGACGATACACTGATAATTAGTAATTCAAGTGATCAATGCTCTCAACATGCACGGGAAGTATGCGAGTTGTTGACGCGTGTTGGTTTTACCGTTAACAATATTAAATCGCAGCTTGTTCCATCACAACAAATTCAATTTCTTGGGTTTGTGGTGGATTCTGTTTCAATGACTTTGTCACTTCCAGCCGAGAAGGTTGAAACTATTATAAATTCTTGTCAAGGTCTTTTAAAGAACCGTTGTCCGTCGATTCGAGATATCGCTCACGTGACTGGTTTATTAGTTTCAGCCTTCCGTGCCGTGAAATATTTACGCTTATTTTATCGCTCCATCGAATTCTGCAAATCGAATCTTATTTCTATGGGTGCGAGTTATGAGGATCAAGCTAGTTTGAGCGCTACTGCTTGCGCCGATTTAAGTTGGGTAATTCATAATATTAAACATTTGAACGGTTTACCCATCGTTCCTCCTGCTGTAGACTTGTATATTGAAAGTGATGCCAGCCTATCGGGCTAGGGGGGCTTGTTGCAATAGCAGTGAGACCGGCGGTCTTTGGTCTCGTGTAGAAGCTAGTTATCACATAAACTATCTAGAAACCCTGGCTGCGTTTTTTTCTCTGAAATGCTTCGCAAGTAATGCTAGAGGCAAGCATGTCCAACTAAAGCTCGATAATACCACAGCGGTATTTTATATCAATAACATGGGTGGCATACGATCGCCCTCGTTAAATCGTCTGGCTAGGGAGATTTGGACATGGTGCATATCCAAGGACATTTGGGTGTCGGCTGTTCACGTGCCTGGCGTGGATAACGACATAGCGGATTTTAGGTCACGCCATTTCAGTATTAATACTGAGTGGAGTTTGCACCCAAGTGTCTCTGAGTGGCTATGTCAGCGGACTTTTGAGCCTGACATTGATTTATTTGCGTCCAGGCTGAACGCGAAAGTGACTAGGTTCGTGTCCTGGTCACCAGATCCGTTTGCTTTTGCATGCGATGCATTTTCATTAGATTGGAGTAATTTTGAACCGTATGCTTTTCCTCCTTTCAGCCTGATCCCAAGAGTGCTGACTTATTTACGATTACACAGTGTTCAGAAGTTCCTCCTTGTAACTCCAGTGTGGCCATCGCAGGCGTGGTACCCAGCTGTGCTTCGGATGTTAATAGATCGTCCAATTCTCCTGCCAAGGTGGCCGAACCTTCTGCAGCTGCCCCATTCGTGTCAACTGCACCCGCTACGAGATCAAATTCAACTTGCCGCTTGGACGCTGTCAGGAACAGACTGTGCACCCAGGGAGTTTGTCGAAGGGCAACCGAGGTCATCTGTGAATCTTGGACCAAGGGAACGAGGAAACAGTACGAGCCTGCGTGGTCCAAATGGGAGAGCTGGTGTAGTGAACGGTCGGTTGATCCTTTTCAAGCACCTGTGAACATTTTTCTGAATTTCCTGAATCATCTGTATGAAGACGGAAAGGCTTATAGCACGATAAATACTTACCGTTCTGCAGTATCTAGTACTATAGAAGGAGTCACAGGAAAGCAGGTTGGATGTCATCATCTGGTGTCAAGATTTATGAAAGGGGTGTTTGTTGGCCGACCCCCTCAATCTAAGTACTCTACAGCATGGGACGTAAGCCAAGTAACAGAGTACTTACAGACTCTGTGCCCATTATCAGGCTTATCATTAAAGGAACTGACATTGAAAGTAGTTACACTGTTAGCGTTAGTGTCAGCTCAGAGATGCCAATATCTTCATTTTCTGAACTTAAATAATATGTCTGTTATGGAAAAGCAAATTGTTTTTGTTATTAAGGATCGCGTGAAAACATCACGCCCAGGAAAGGACCACCAAAGGATTGTTATTAGTAGTTTTTCTGACGATATACGTCTGTGTCCTTTCACTCATTTAAAAGAATACCTTAAAAGAACTGAGTCTTTAAGGTCTAATAATGATTATTTATTCATTTCATATTGTAAACCTTACAAAGAGGTGTGTTCTAGTTCTATTGCCAGATGGCTAAAAACTGTTTTATCGCTTTCGAATATAGACACTACAATATTCAAGGCGCATAGTTATCGAAGCGCAGTAGCCTCTAAAGCGCTACTTAAGGGAGCTTCTGTCTCAGATATAATGAAACTGGCAGACTGGTCGAGAGTTTCGACATTTAATAAATATTATCGAAAACCTATTATTGGTTGTAATACGACAAGTAACGTTGTTTTGTTATAGTTAGTCACCAAATAAAAAGTGTCGTTGCTGCGAGCCTTGGTGTCATTGCATCTATTTTGATGTTAATTTATTTGACATCGAGCTTTGAACACGCATAATGAGGTCATAATGTGGAGTATGGTGAAAGAGAATTTTAAATTAGACAAGAGGTACACTTACCTTGCAGGATAATTGTAATTCTCTGAGCCATACGGAACATTATGACATATTTTCCCTCCCATTTATTTTTCATTTTACGCGTCTGTTACCCTCCCTTTGTTCTTCGATGTCAAATATGATATGCGGTCTTGCACGAAAGAAGAAGAGGACGAGCCTTGCTGGTCACTGTCTTTTTATACCATGTTAATTTGCATAACAATGGTACTTTGAAACGTGGTATTGCGCATGCGCAAAGGAGATACGCATAATGAGGTCATAATGTTCCGTATGGCTCAGAGAATTACAATTATCCTGCAAGGTAAGTGTACCTCTTGTCTAATTAAAAAATTTTCGTCGTCGTCGCCAACCTCGTACCCAGCGCCCACGTTACTTTTGGTCTGCGACAAAGAACGTGAGCCCTGGCATAAACCGTTTCTGAGCGAATTTGATTGGCCCATGCATTTTCAAACTGATGGGCGTAATTTAGCTAACACATGCGCTGTAACACCGGAAGTCCAATAAATCCTGGACTTTGCTAGAAACGGTTTATGCCAGGCTCACGTTCTTTGTCGCAGACCAAAAGTAACGCGGGCGCTGGGTGCGAGATTTTGCGTCGTCGCCAAAAAGACGCGCACGCGCAGTATCGTCGAAGGTTCTGAGTTACTTCAATTTCGGCAGCCATTTTGTTTCTAACTTTGACAGTACAGTGTTTTAGTAATCAATGTCTTTAAATACACTCAAATCGCTTGCAAATCCACACACCATTCGCGGTATAGCCACACTAAAAGATGTCGAGCGTTTTCGGAAAGGAGATTTAGAGACACGCCGCAAATCTATCGTCAAACTGACTATGAAAATGCCTATCGTGAAACTTAAACTATGTATTCAAAACCGAATTATAATCAAACTTATACAAACTCTAAATCAACAAAGCTCAACTACAGAATGTGAACAAAGGTCTACCGAAGAAAAAACGAGGATTGCAAGCGGCATTTTAAGCGAAGAAGATTCAAGACTAGCGACTTGTGTTTACAGTCAACCAGACTCAAAGTAAGGCCGCCTAGCTTCTCAAAAATGATGACTTCTTTCATATTAATAATGCTAAGTACCTTGCTTCTTTTATTATTTTTAATTCAAGGAAGTATTTTCTGTTTTTCCTATTTGATATTAGTCTTTATTAAGTCAAGTTCTTCGACCGCTACACTCAAACTATGCTCATTTAATCGTTCAGTGATTGTGATATATTACTAGTTGTTTGACTGTACAGGTATGAATGTATATAATGATGCAGAAGTCAAAATAAAGATTAAAAATAATACCAGATCTCGTTATCCAATGTTTGTTTATTATAATTATAGACATTTTCGCTGTCATCATAGTTGTGAGACAATTACAAAATGTAGAATATCAACACTATTAATACAGGCGTTTAAACACCAAAAGTAGGAAGCTTAGACGGTTTGTATATCATAGAATACGCTCAAATATACCAAGGTCTTCTGAGTTACATAATTATATTAACTGTGCAAAGGTCAAAATCGAGCATTATTCTTCAAAGTTCAAGGCGATTGGGACACAAGCATTTATTTCTCAAAAAAGGTTCAAATGTAAAGCCAGTCGGTATATATCGTCCCTTTCTTGTAATAGTACGATGTCTCTCTATAAGACTCGGTCACATGTAATGAATTACTGTAAGTGTAAACTATATTATGATGTAGAGAAGAATACTGGTCCTAAAAACACACTATATGTTGATCCAAGCAAGACAATAACAGCACCATATAGCAAAGGTAATGCTTTTACCTTTAAAATTACAACAATGTGCTGCAATGAGTTTATGTTCTTTAATTTATATTAGTATAAATACAAAGGTGATTATACAAAATCGCGCGCTCTGATTGGTTTGCTATCTCGGAAGCAAAGGTAATGCTTTTACCTTTAAAATTACAACAATGTGTTGCAATGAGTTTATGTTCTTTAATTTATAATAACAAAAATGAAATTAATTCATCAAATGAGCTTGTAATGATCATGAATATTAAGGATCAGTTCTGATTGTCACAATCGGCATAACAGTCATTTCTCATGAAATCAAAACTACCCACAAGTTTAAATGTGTTTAATACTGATTATGAACTTCAATTTAGTGAAAGTTTTACAGGTAATCTACAAAAAGAAACTGCAAATTATTCATATCAGATATAGGTAGATAAACAAATTTCTGATGAAAGTGCGCGTTCACGCAGGCGTCTATTTTCATGAATTGTACTTATAATTAAACGCGTAGCTAGAGCATGAAAGAGAATCCCGAGTTCACGCAGTTATGCGTCTAGTTTCACATGATCTCATTAATGTTATAATTTGATAGAAAGCTAGCTTAGAGTAGAAAGATAAATGCGAGAGTAAAATCAATACTACAGTAAACAATTTGTACGTACAACATTAATTTTATTATCCATACTAGTTTATTTCAAATGTTTGTTTATAAGTTGTATACCGGATGCGTTCAGTGAACATCTTCTGGTCGCACAGTCATTTGATATCCTCCCTCGAATTTTCAAATTCCTTTGTGGACATTCTGTAAAATGTGAGTTAATTTTTGAGCGCAGCAGACTAACTTCCACTCACATAGAATTACCGTCCCTCCGCCTTCTTGGTGAGATTGTTGCCACCGTTGGTGAACGGGAACATGAGGCCGCTTCGATAAGGCAGGATTACCAGTGATAGTCCTAATAAAGTTAGAAAGTTAAAGAGATTGTCATTAGGAGTATAATGAGTGGTTATTTACCTTATAATGATTGAATTTGTTGCTTTGCTCGACATAAGCATTCGTATTTGACTTCATATGTGGGTTTTAACATAATCAAACAATAAATGTTTCAATTTTCAAACAACAAGAAATGTATTTACCCATAGATTTCTTGAGCGCATCCAGTGGTAATTAATTCTTTAAATACAGTACTCAAAAAGTACTGTACGCGGCCTATTTGCTGCCCAGCTTTATTCTCCATCCTATGATTTCCGTGTGGATTTGCTGGTCATTTGTTGAGTTCTGAAGTGCTCCGGCATGTCTTCCCAGCTTTGGAGCATGCATTCATCGCATCTTTATCTGACATATCTGGTATGTTCTGTGCCACGTTATATCCCTCACGCCATCCCGAACCGTCAACTCAAGTATGTTAAGGCCTGGGTTTTTCGTTGTGAAAAGACCCCCCGCCAATAATTAGGATGTTGGCTTCGTACTTTCAAGATATTCGCTAATTTTCAAAGAAAATCGCTGTGGATGTTAATATCAGAGTCCTTAATGTTTTAGTGCTGATTTTTACGAGGTCACGTGGTATATGACGTCATAATAGCAAGAAAATACTCAAAATTTATGCGGTCGTGAGTTTAAGATAAAGATAAAAACGAAAAGCCAAAAGTTGATAAGTAATGGATGACAAATAATTTCACGTTTGGAGAACTTGAATTCGATAGCTTGGTAGGGAGATATAAGGGGATTTTGAATAAGAATTATGGTCACGTGACCTGTTTTACAAAATATCTCCTTAACAGTAAGTGATAACCAGATTTTCCAAGCACAGTCCTGTAGAAACCTTGTAGACAAGTACATTTAATGTATAAGTTTGTTTTACCTATTCAAACTCGCGACCGCATTTTCAAAGGAAAAACAAAATCCCTTATCCATCTAAACTAGTCACGTGACCACCCTTAGATCAAAATTACAAATTAAGGATGAGCAGTAGTCCGAGATCTATTAATGTACCAAGTTTTATTAAAATCAGATGAGTTTTGTGGCAATGACAAATAAAAACGTTTTTTCGTGAAACACGGCAAAAACCAGGCCTTAACATACTTGAGAACACTGATATATAGCAACGCAACTTCGAAGTCCTTGCACCCACCGAATATCGTTTGCACCCACGCAAAACCAGCGTCACACGAAGTCAAAACTACTAAACTTTGCCTCTAGCTAGGGAAAATTGAAAACTTTGTGGGGAAATTTTCTACAAATTGCGATTTTCTTAGCAAAATCTGACGAATAAACGAAGGAGAAAGCCTTAAAATGCAGTTTGAACACTCGAATACTCGATCGCTTTACAATTTTTATCATACATATGACTTCCTTTATATCACAGCAATGTTTTAGTGGGCAAAGGATTATGGGAAAGGGACATTTTCTTGTAAAAAAGACTCGAAATAGAGAGGGGCTCGAATAAGGCCTAGGGCCGCCATCTTGTTAATTAGTCATGTCACCAAAAATGGTTATGTACCGGACTGTTTAACGTATTTTCAAAAGTTAGTAGTGAAATATGATTTTTTTAGCAACGCGACTTGTATTTTACGAGGTTCAGAAAATTCGAATTTTTGTCTGTTTTCCATTCCAAAATCAGTTGCTTTTTCGAAATTTTACATCAAAACGATTGTTTAACATGTTCTTAATAATTGCAGTTGTAACAAAATTGGGGTTACCGGGCGTTTTAAAAAGTTATCGCGTGGTAAACTTTGCCGCCGAAGATCATCATAAGACAATTTCTTTCCGGTCCCCTCCCTACTAAGTAAAGAAATTCGTCATCATAAGTGCATTGTGGGACTGTTTTTATAAAAAACCGCTACCGTCGCGTCTACCATCTTTAGATGTTTTTTTATTTGTATTTTGTCATCTTTTGAGGTAAGATAGCGCGTTAAAATGGAAATTTATGTAGATGCGCAGTAGCCTGCGCAGTGCAATAGTAGGCCCCGTCCTTAAAGTGATCTCCAAGACAAAAGACACTTTTATATTCTGAGATACATATGGTACCCTTGTCGTAGTTTAATCTTCTATTATACTCTATAAATACGTTATTCGACGTGGAAATAAATATATCTATGACTCTATGGGCTGAGTCTTTATCGATCTTTTAGATAGTTTTTGAAATGGTTCCAAATGTGAATTATACTACAGCTAATGTATCTGGGTGGCTTTCACAAAGCTGTGGAATTTATCTTTAGCGTATTTAATACTATTACACTCTAATTCTATTGTAGAATGGATTGTTTAAGCCTTTGAAATACACCCTAACGTATTTAGAACTAGTGCACTCTAATTATTTGTTCAGTTTGAGTGGTTTTCATGAAATGTTTCTTGGATCAATTGCGCAGTTTAAGTTCTTAGAAGATCCAGCACAATTTGCTTTTGATGTTCTAACAAGAATATTTCTGATCATGAGATTTTCCCCACTTTAGAATGAATATGAGTTTGTTCGAGGCATCAGTATCCAGGCAATTTCTTGTTATTGCTGCTGTCGATGAAGACGTTGTTACAGCTGCTACTCTAGCTACTTGATAATGGTGCTGTCTTGCTCTGTTGTTGCCGTTGCTATTTGGCCACTCATTCATTCATCCATTCATTAATTCATCCATCCGATTAAGATCTGATGATGTTAATGCTTCTTTTGCTGTCCGGCGTTGTTTTCTTGCAAACTAGAAGAGTTTATTCAGCTTGTGGCTCAATGTCATTTCTATTCTAGTTCAACCCAAGTCCACAGTTGTCCATTCTTCTTGTTGTAGTTATTACTATTAAACGAAATGTCTCCCAGTCTGAACTGGGACAGTCAGCACCAAATCGAAACATTGTTTAGGATTGGTTTAAAAAAACAATAGTCTTTTTCAAAGCAATTGCCCTATACCTAAACAAAAATTAGCGGTACTAGTACTGTATTAGAGGGCCAACGAAAACGCAGCTTTTCGAGTGGTGCTGTATTACTCGTCTGAACTAAATAGATTATTGTTTTGTGTTGTTGTATGGCAAGAAGAGGAACTGAGCTGCCGTCATTCCAGGTAATGCCGTTCGGCCATTCCTTGTTTTGCCATTAGCTTTAACGGCTAGAAAGTATTTGTTGACAAACTTTCTTTTACGGATGCGGTCCAATGCCTGGTAAGTTCTAAAATAATTCCGTTCGTGTGTTTCTTTCCATAGCGTTCCAGAATCATTCTTTGCCTATACGGGGAAACAGAACGGAGAGCTTATTACTTGAGTATCGCCACCATCATCGCTATCATTATCATTATCATCATTATCATCACCATTATTATCATCATCATTATTATCATCATCATCATCATCATCATTACCATTATTATCATCATCATTATTATCATCATCATCACTATTATCATCATCTGATTATTTTCATCGCCATTTATCATAATCACATACATATCATCATGATGATGATCATTATCATCACCATTACTCATTATCATCATCTTGGAATACCTACCATTCCACGAATACGACCCTTTCGAGTCATACCAATGTACAGACCAGTGGCTAATGACTGGATCCTTACTACAGAAGTTTGGTAAGACTCCAACTGTAAGCGGGCTGAAACGACATTTGTATACACATAAGTATCCTTGTTCATGACGATATGATAATTATTATGATGATCATGATGTCCATGAAATCAAATCAAATTACTACTGTGTTCTAGTTCTTACTTAATGGCTATCAAAGACAAGTAAATTAAAGTTTAGCCTGAGAAAACAGAGGGAAGAGGAGCGAAAGAACGTCTGTTTTCTCAGGCTAATAAAAGTTGTAATGAGGTATTGTTTCCTTTTGTATTAGATGTTTCTGGTTGAGTAATAGTTACTAATAGTCACTAAATAGAAACTATTAGTTAGTAACTATTTTGTTCTTCATTTCATGGTTTTAGTGTAATTTTCGCTCTGATAATAGAATGAAATTATTAAAGATAAAACAGTAACCATCGGGTCATCCCTTACAAAATATTGTGTTGTAAAGAAACGCGTTACTAACAGTCCCATTTGGAAACACGCCCACACATTGCGAAGTCTTGGATTTAAGACAGCCTGTTTTATTGTTCGTTGCAGTGTTCGATATCGCAAATCGACGACTTCGCTTCAGGCTGACGTTCTCGTCGTTGCTATGCACCAGCTTTGATAGTCCTTGTTTAATACGTTTTGTCATTTTGTAGTTGTCCAATATCCTGTTATCCTGGATGAGAGGAAGACTGCTGACCATAATGAATGACACACACAGTAGAGTGATTTGAATGCTTGAAATCTTGAACAAAAACAAAATGTTTTTTCATTAATAAAATGAGTGTTTTTTTTTCTTACAGATACATGAGAAAAATAACATATGCTTAAACTATATGATACTAGTTATCATCTAGGAATTTCCATCCAATCGTAGTGACTATAAATTATAAATTGTTGTATTTATTCATCCGTTCATTTATTTGGTTATACGCTTATTAATCAATCCATCTATCCATCCATCCATCCATTTATTTAACCATTCATTTATTAATTTGCCCATTCATCCATCCATTCGTTCGTTCGTTCATTTATTAATTCATCCATCCATCCATCCATCCATCCATCCATCCATCCATCCATCCATCCATCCATCCACCCATTCATTCATCCATCCATCCATCCATCCATTTATTCATTCATTCATCCATCCATTCATTCATTCATTCATTCATCCATTTATTCATTCATTCATTCATCCATTCATTCGCCCAGCCGTTCGATCACAATCTGTGATATTATTTTTAGGGAAATCCCCATTGCTTGCGATACCGTGAGCTTCACCTCACAAGCGAACAGGAAGCCCTCCAATACAGAGAGAAAAAAAGCCTATCCAAGGTCATGATAAAGATTTCAATTTACCAAGGTCAAAAAGAAATTTTTAAACGTAATATTTCTCTTTCGTGTTTGCGAGATCTCGATGCTCACCGCTGGAGAGATTGACGGCACTGGTTCCCATGGCGGGTCACAGCGCCAAGCGGTTACTCGCAGTTGCTAAAGACTAACCGTTTATACTGATGATCACTAGAGATCAAATGAGTTCCGCTTTGCACGGGAAATTAGATATTGGTCTTCTGAGCAACGGTTGAATTTTAAGCCGTTTTTTGTCTAGATATTTTTTTTATATGATGCTATTTTAGAATAGATGTTAATTCATTCAGAAATTGATCATTTTGTCATCATCATCACTATTATCATCGTCATCATTATCACTATCATCATCGTCATCATTATCACTATTATCATTGTCATCATTATCACCATCGTCATCATTATCACTATTATCATCATTATCACTATTATCATCGTCATCATTACAATATTATCATCGTCATCATTATCACTATTATCATCGTCATCATTATCACTATCATCATCGTCATCATTATCACTATCATCGTCATCATTATCACTATTATCATCGTCATCATTATCACTATCGTCTTCATTATCACTATTATCATCGTCATCATTATCACTATTGTCATCGTCATCATTATCACTATCATCATCGTCATCATTATCACTATTATCATTTGTGATTGTCCCGTTTTCACATCAGACGGTTTGTCCGTACCAGTCATAAGACGATTTGGAGGCGCAGACGATTTGTCCGTGTGAATATGGCTATTGTGTCAACGTCCTCAGTGATCGCTTTTGTTCCAGCTCACCTCTCTTCTCTACATGATATAATATTTTTTTTTTTGAAACTTTACATTGTATCAATTTCACTGACATTGAAGGAAAAACTGATCCCTTTTGAACTGAACATTTTTAGATACTTTAAAAGGAAATAAGCAATATCCAAAATTACTAGTATACATTTTATCCATTTTTCTTCAAAAACCTTCGTTTTCCTACCGAAGCTAGAGACTAGATTAGCCGGCTCTAAATGTTAGAGTGATTTTCATTTGACAGTGAAAGAAAAACGACTATTTAGTTCGTACTTGTTGCCGGTAAAGAACAAAAGAAAACAATAGATTCAGAGTGTAGTAACAACTATTATAATTAGTTTGCCAATTCTTTCACGGTTAGAGTGGTTTTCATTAACCCGTGAAACACACTTTAGCGTATTACACACTATTACACTTTGGTTGTTTTGTATTTTATTGTCTTTACATGACTATTACGATCTATTACACTTTAGCTATTACACTTTGTTTCACTGGTTAATGAAAACCACTCTATATGACAACTCTAATTTGCAATGATTCCTCTAGGTAGAACATGGTCTATTTTTGGTCTTGTATTGACTATATATTAATTGCTAATAAGCCCCGTAAAGTTTGAGTTTTTAAGATAACAATCGTGTTCCTGTCTGAGACACGCGACCAACGATATATTCTGATATCGCAAAAATTGTTGACCTTGGACTTTTTCGCAAAAATCACTGGTTGCATATGACCATTTTTGGTATACTTCAAAACAATATATAACGAGTTTATTTTTTTATTGCCTCTCGCTAGTTAAGAAAGTATTCAAAATATTCTGTGAGCTTAGGATTTTTTTCTTACCCTTAGAGTGACGAAATCGGAGAGAGAAAAAACTTTCCGCAAGCAAAAATGCAAAAAAATGGTTTATAGCCAAACAATTCGAACAAAAATGTGCGATAACTAGCGGTTAAACTAGTGTGGACTGTGTCAGTGTTTCTAAGGAAACAATTGGAGTTATTGTACGATAACTAGCGGTTAAACTAGTGTGGACTGCGTCGGTGTTTCTAAGGAAACTATTGGAGTAAAAATGTACGATAACTAGCGGTTAAACTAGTGTGAACTGCGTCGGTGTTTCTAAGGAATTAATTGGAGTAAAAATGTGCGATAACTAGCGGTTAGACTAGTGTGGACTGTGTCGGTGTTTCTAAGGAAACAATTGGAGCGGTAAAAAGCATGTACGATAACTAGAAATTTAACTTATTGTATGGGCTGATTAAAAATATATTTGATAACTATCAGTTAAATTAGACAATGTTGCCTGCATCATTTGGCTAATTAAACTTTACAAAACTAGTTGATGCTCTAGCTATCAGCTAAAAATCGCAAGTCATTTTTACCATGAAAATACTAACAAATTGCAAAATCTTAAAGTTTAAAAAAAATACAAGACTTAATTTTCAAAATCTCTTTTTCCAAGTTTGCCCCTGCCTAATAAATCAATTAAAAAAAAAAGTACTTTTAACAGTGACGGTCCCATTAACTCATATATGAACTTCGAATCAATATAATAATTAGCTCAACTAAAGTTGTTCAAACCGTAGGAAAACGTGAGGTCAAATTGTTGATTGAAAACTGAACAGTCCCCAAAATACCATCAGTATCGTTTACGGTTAAAATTCGTTCTCTAATTAATCGTTGACAAATAATGTCACCAATACAGGTCAAAAATAAATGCAATATATCTAAACTCACCTTATAAATAACCGCCATTATGTTGAAGTAAAATAAATTAGGTCTAAAAGTTCTTGGTTTTTGTCTGTGTCGAGTGAGAGAAAATCAGTGAATTAAGTGTCTTAGGCTTTGCAAATCGGCCTACTTATAGAGCTACTGGCTTCCTGAATGGCATAGCCAGGGGATTATTAAACCGACTTATATAGTTCACAGTTTTCCTTCCTTTAAACCACTGGCGATTTCCTTCTATATTCCCGATTAGAACTGACTCTTTTTTATAATCTCACGGCTTTATTTCACCTCAAATGTATATATTAGTTACGCGGCTGTATCAGAGAACTGATTGTATTTCTGGTTGTTTCGAGTAACGAAACCCAACTGTTCGCTTACGTTAGGAATTACTGTAACGTCGTTGAGTACACGGGCCACGGCAACTTACGGAATTATTACGAGCTAAAAACGATGTGTTGACGAACTCGTCATTCTAAAAATAACACACAACAAAGTTACTGTAGGTCCACGACTCTATTACAGGCGGGTGAACAACGCATTTCCGAACATACGAGCGAGCCAACGACGTACGATGAGGTCACGAAGGACCCACGAAATTGACCCGAAGTACTTCCGACGTTGCTCTGTTGGGAGCAGAATTCAGTTGGATGCGTTTCCTTTCCTTTACTTATCGACTTGATAAAAACTGTGGTTTCCTTTGTCAATGTTTTTATCTCGTGTTAAACTGTTTTCACCGACAAAATTGACGTCAAATCAGTTAGAGTTGTTTTTCTAGGGCGAAGGTTATTCAAATTACCGAAAAGCCGAACTCCTCCGACCGGTAAACGAAGTTTGTCGAAATGAACACACCTATTTTGAGTTGAAATCAAACTCCACTTTCAAAAACTACCGCAAGATTAGATATAATTTAACTTACTGTTCAATAAAAATCAATCAAATAGCAAATAATACAGAATTGTCTCCATATGAAATGGTTTGTAAAAATTCACCCAATTTTTATTCGGAAAGTACTCGTAAAACCATCGTAGCATCGAGTGTGGTCTAGTTTTCATTTATGTTCTGTGTTTGTGACTCCCACGGGATTCCTTTCTTTCCTTTGAATACCTTTCACAAATATTAAAGACTTAGTTATAGCGTTAGATTTAGTTTGCAATTTTCGCATGATCGTCGATGTGAGCAAGAAAAATCGACTCAAAATCGGTCCGAAAGTTCGAAATAACATGTATTTTTTACATGGAAAGTGCGCTGAATAAATTCCATATCATTGTCATTAATATACATTGTAAAGCGCATTTGAACATATTTCACATGGAAAAAGCGCTATATAAATACCATATCATCCATCATTTATCACTCACATATTTTCCCCCCGAAAATAAAAGCTTAAAAGTTCAGATATTTTGCTTTACTGCTGTTAACACAGCTTCTCAAAACTTTTTTTCTCTATTTTTTTCTTAGAAAACACTGAAAGATTGCACTTTTGATGTTTTATACTGAACTCCATGCAGCCAGATCGCTGCACATTTTTCCTCTCCTCTCCCCCCACAGTTTTCTGCTTTCCTGTACATTTTCTTAAAACCTCACCGCTATCTTTTGTGTGATTACTGTTTTAACAATTGCAGTCAGAGTACATTTTTCCTCACCTCACCCCCCACAGTTTTTCTGCTTTCCTGTACATTTTCTTAAAAACCTCATCGCTATCTTTGTATGATTACTGTTTTGACAATTGCAGTCAGAGTACATTTTTCCTCACATTTTTCTGCTTTCCTGTACATTTTCTTAAAACCTCATCGCTATCTTTGTATGATTACTGTTTTAACAATTGCAGTCAGAGTACATTTTTCCTCACCACTCCCCCCACAGTTTTTCTGCTTTCCTGTACATTTTCTTAAAACCTCATCGCTATCTTTTGTGAGATTATTTTTTAACAATTGCAGTCAGAGTACATTTTTCCTCACCTCACCCCCCACAGTTTTTCTGCTTTCCTGTACATTTTCTTAAAACCTCATCGCTATCTTTTGTGAGATTATATTTTAAAAATTGCAGTTCCTTTGTAGCTGTTTATGCTCTGTATGACATATATTGTCCTTATAAGCCATAGCGTGAGTGGGATGGAGCACTCAGCCTAAGATGGTATTAGTAATTACAATACCATAAAGTACGATTTAGAATTTGATGAGCGTGAGAATTTGACCGTTGAATTTAAATCTTCTTATCGAGATGAAAGATACTTATGACGATGTAACGGTTTATTATGTATTACTTTGATGTCCACTAGTCTCCCGTGCACATCACGCTATGGTAACCCGGCCAGTCTACTTCAATAACAGGGTGTAAAAATAATTTCAATAATCTCAATAAGAAGGCTGCCGGCTATTTTTGTAAATTTGTAAATCCGTCGCGGGACTGAAAAGAGCTGTTCTCATTTAGTTAAAGTGTGATAGTCAAATAACAACAAAAGAACACAATGGGATAATAATACACTAAATTAAAATGTGCTTCACGGGTTAATGAAAACACCATGCATAAGAACAGTGTTATCACTTCTTTTTGAGAATATATTATAGATGACAATGATATAGAACTTATAAAGCGAGCTACACCGAATCAAAATATGGGGTCTAATAATTTTCCTATGTAATCCTCGTAGTAAAAAAAATTAAATAAGCTTTACAATGAATGTTTTTTTGTTTTTTTAAACCTATTTGTAAGACAGTTTCTGAATCAGAGGTTACTGTATTAGTCAATGTTGCAGAATGCGGATCAATGGAGAAACATCAAGGGTTGGTTGAAGTGTAGGAATTATAAAAACCACAAATAGTATGATGGTATAGAGAGGAAGCTGAAGGAAGGAGGAAGGGCTCAAGAGCGAGCAGAAGAGGAAAGATGAGAAAAATAGATAGATCGAGGATATTAGCGGAAACAAATAAACAATCAAACAAGCTATATTAGAAAGAATGAGCGAACAAACAAACGAATGAACGAGCAAACAAACAAACAAACAAACAAACAAACAAACAAACAAACAATCAAACAAACCATATAGAAAGAATGAGCGAACAAACCAGCCAACAAACGAATGAACGAGCAAACAAACAAACAAACAAACAAACAAACAAATAAACAATCCATATAGAAAGAATGAGCGAACAAACGAATAAACACTGATATAGGCAAACAAACAGACAAACGAATGAACGAACAAACACTGCATCATGATCAGTGATAGGCAAGCAAACAGACAAACGAATGAACAAACAAACAAATAAATAAACAATCATACAAACCATATAGAAAAGATTGAGCAAACAAACAAACCAACGAATGAATGAAACACAAACAAATGAACGAGCAAACAAAAACTGATACAAGGCCGTCTACAAGCAAACGTACAAACAGACAAACGAGCGAACGAGCGAACGAGCGAACGATCAAACGAATTAACAAATGAACAAACAAACATACGAGCAAACTAGCGAATAAACAAACGAACGAACAAACACACGAATGTGTGCGAGCAAACAAACTCGGAACGAACAAACGATTGTACAAGCAAATCATGAACGAAAAACAAACGAACGATTATTGTACAAGCAAAGGAACGAACAAATAGACAAACAAACGATCAGTACGAGCAAACAAACAAATACACAAACAAACCATAGAAAAGAACGAGCGAATTAACGAAAGAACAACACTGAAATAACGAAAATAACCGATTCAAATGTGTATAGCTTTATAAAATTTGTGGATAATTCATGAGAATTTTACAAAATAAATACGTCAGTGACGAAGTATTTTAGATACAAAACCGTCCTGATTTCAAGTTTTAACTTGAATTTTCTCAACCAGATTTACTTTTATCTTGACAATTTTAGTAAAATATGAAAAAAACGAACGTTGAACTTTCATAAGTACGATACAATATTCACGTCCGATCTGTATGAGATATACAGTTGCTCGTCTTCGACTCGATGCATACAGATTGGCCGCTCATATTGTATATATTATATATATTACTCCGACGAAGGGCTATAGCTCGAAACGTCAGCAAAGTTAAGTCAACATTTTTTACGGTGTTACAAATTTCATTCTATTACCTATCGTTTATATCAAACACCGACGCAGCCTATACTAGTTTACTCGCTAGTTTTTATTTCTATTTTTTACGGTGTTACAAATTTCATTCTATTACCTATCGTTTATATCAAACACCGACGCAGCCTATACTAGTTTACTCTCTAGTTTCTATTTCTATTTTTTACGGTGTTACAAATTTCATTCTATTACCTATCGTTTACATCAAACACCGACGCAGCCTATACTAGTTTACTCTCTAGTTTCTATTTCTATTTTTTACGGTGTTACAAATTTCATTATATTACCTATCGTTTACATCAAACACCGACGCAGCCTATACTAGTTTACTCTCTAGTTTCTATTTCTATTTTTTACGGTGTTACAAATTTCATTCTATTACCTATCGTTTATATGAAATACCGACGCAGCCTATACTAGTTTACTCGCTAGTTTCTATTTCTATTTTTTACGGTGTTACAAATTTCATTCTATTACCTATCGTTTATATCAAACACCGACGCAGCCTATACTAGTTTACTCGCTAGTTTCCATTTGGATATATTACATAACCTACACCACACACAAAGCACCAACCGACATACCCACCCACACTACACGTTACAGACAGACCACACTTAGAGTCATTTAGATACTTATTACATATTTAATCCATCAATTGAACATTCTTTGGTTAATGCTGCTTTAAATGCTATTATTACCGCGTTATAAGTCGTTTTTCAAACATGGTGGTCCAGCTAGAACTATGTCATACATTTGCCAAAAATTAGTTCAGCACAGAAATGAATCAATTATCAGTTTTATCGAATGAATATACAATATAGAGTTAAATTATTGTCGATAATTTTGAGGTTATTTTTTTTTTTGAGAAAAATACATCTAAACTTGTAAAATTCGAAACGGATTTTAAAAATGGTCTTTGTATCAGTTACTATGCTATCATTATTATTATTATCATTATTATTATTATTATTATTATTATTATTATTATTATTATTATTATTATTATTATTATTATTATTATTATTATTATTATTATTATTATTATTATTATCATTATTATTATCATTATCGTTATCGTTATCGTTATGGTTATCATTATTATTATTATTATTATCGTTATCGTTATCGTTATCGTTATCGTTATCGTTATGGCTATCATTATTATTATTATTATTATTATTATTATTATTATTATTATTATTATTATTATTATTATTATTATTATCATTATTATCATTATTATCATTATCATTATCATTATCGTTATCGTTATCGTTATGGTTATCATTATTATTATTATTATTATTATCGTTATCGTTATCGTTATCGTTATCGTTATCGTTATGGCTATCATTATTATTATTATTATTATTATTATTATTATTATTATCATTATCATTACAGTTATCGTTATCGTTGTCATTATCGTTCAATCATTATCATCAGCAAAACTATGTTATGTAATTTGCAGTTTATCGTTTCTCTAACGATATGCCAATTGCTAAATCGAGCTGTTCCGGTGTTGTAGCAAATGCTAAATTTAATTAACATCACAGAGGGCTGATTGGCGAAATTTGTCAAGCAAGGAACTTTTGCTTTACTCATAAATGGTAGTTGAAAAGCCATAGGCAATAGATTATTCGATGCAAGACAGAAAGGAATAATTTAATTGATAGGAATCTGTAAACCCATAATTCCCTTCTGTCTTTGATTGACCCATCGCCTTAGACAACGTTTTTATGTATGCCTATAATTCCCTTCTGTCTTGGAATGACCTATCGTCTTGAACAACCTTTTTGAAATAGATGTATGCCTATAATTCCTTTCTGTCTTCGAATGACCTATCGCCTTGGACAACGTTTTTGAAATAGACGTATGCCTATAATTCCTTTCTGTCTTGGAATGACCTATCGCCTTGGACAACGTTTTTGAAATAGATGTATGCCTATAATTCCTTTCCGTCTTGGAATGACCTATCGCCTTGGACAACCTTTTTGAAATAGGTGTATGCCTATAATTCCTTTCCGTCTTGGAATGACCTATCGCCTTGGACAACCTTTTTGAAATAGGTGTATGCCTATAATTCCTTTCCGTCTTGGAATGACCTATCGCCTTGAACAACCTTTTTGAAATAGATGTATGCCTATAATTCCTTTCTGTCTTGGAATGACCTATCGCCTTGGACAACGTTTTTAAAAATAATTTAATGCCTATAATTCTCTTTCATCTTTGAATGACCTATCGCCTTTGGAAATCCTTTTAAATATGCGTAATCCTTTAATTCCTTTCTCCTTGAAAGACCCATCACCTTGGACAACCTTTTTGACATCGTTGTATACAGATATTTCTAAATTGCTGGTGTATATATTGAAAAAGATACGACAATCACCGTTTCAAAAAGTTATGACACTAAAACTGGGCGTACACGGAAAAAAACATGTAATTGCCTTCTAGCTGAAGACTTCACAATGTGCGTTCAGCAGGAGACTTTAAATACTGTCTTTAACTGTTCTAATCTTGATCAGCTGTTCTTTAATTCCATATTTAGTGTTCATTTGAACAATCTGCACATTTTCAGCTGATGCTCGAGTCTAGTTAGAGATTATCCGACGTTTTCAGGCTTGGCTTAGAGATCTTGTGTACGAAAAGTCTTACGATATATATATATATATATATATTTCTGTATTTTGTTTATAAGTAAAACTAAAGATGATGGAGTTCGCTGCATAGCATGTTTGCACCAGGAAACACATAGCACTAATACGTTATAAGCAGAGCATATTATCATACATTTTACTCTAATACTGCAATGGTTTCCTTAAGATCATCGACGCAGCTCACACTAGTTTCAGTAACCGTTAGTTGCCGACATTTTTACTCCAATTGTTTCCTTAGAAACATCGACGCAGCTCACACTAGTTTAACCGCTAGTTATCGTGCATTTTTACTCCAATTGTTTCCTTAGAAACAGCGACGCAGCTCACACTAGTTTAACCGCTAGTTATCGTGCATTTTTACTCCAATTGTTTCCTTAGAAACACCGACGCAGTCCACACTAGTTTAACCGCTAGTTATCATACATTTTTACTCCAATTGTTTCCCTAGAAACATCGACGCAGTCCACACTAGTTTAACCGCTAGTTATCGTACATTTTTACTCCAATTGTTTCGTTAGAAACATCGACGCAGCTCACACTAGTTTAACCGCTAGTTATCGTGCATTTTTACTCCAATTGTTTCTTTAGAAACACCGACGCAGCTCACACTAGTTTAACCGCTAGTTATCGTGCATTTTTACTCCAATTGATTTTTTTTAAACCACTGACGCAGTCCACCCCGTAACGGCTAGTAATCATACCTTTTTACTCCAATTGTTTCCTTAGAAACACCGACGCAGTCCACACTATTTTAACCGCTAGTTATCGTGCATTTTTACTCCAATTGTTTCCTTAGAAACATCGACGCAGCTCACACTAGTTTAACCGCTAGTTATCGTGCATTTTTACTCCAATTGTTTCCTTAGAAACATCGACGCAGCTCACACTAGTTTAACCGCTAGTTATCGTGCATTTTTACTCCAATTGTTTCTTTAGAAACACCGACGCAGCTCACACTATTTTAACTGCTAGATGTTATTGTTTCCTTTTGTATTTGATGTTTCTGGTTTAGTGCATGATACTGACTGAATAATCACTAGATAAAAACTATTAGATAGTAACGATTTTCGTATTATTTCATGCTTCAAGTGTTCTACTTCTAGAATAAGATTCCCTTTACCTTTCCTCGCCGATATTTGTTGAGCAGCATGTTTGATTTTTCCATTACTCCAAGACGTAAGCTGAACTTTGCGCTGTTTTGGTTTTGCGTGTGTTTGTGAGCACAATTGTGGTTTATAGCGGCAAAGTACAACAGGATTGTGAATAAATCGGATTGCAATAGGATGACAATATCATGCTAATACTACTACTAAGGTTATGTCATTCTACTGATTCCACCTTGGTGGGGCCAGACCCGGCTAGACGGTGGGATTACTCGTGCAGTTTGTGTTACGGAGAAGTGAATCGAATAGATAAGGGGATAAATGGATGGATGGATGGATAGGTGGTTGGATGGATGAATGAATGGGTAACTGACTGAATGGATAGTTGAATGATTGATAGATTGATAGATTGATTGATTGATTGATTGATTGATTGATTGATTGATTGATTGATTGATTGATTGATTGATTGATTGATTGATTGAATAAATAGATGAATAAGTGATTGAATGATTGCATGATTGAATGATCAAATGAATGATTAAATGAAAATATGACTGACTGACTGACTGACTGACTGACTGACTGACTGACTGACTGACTGACTGACTGACTGACTGACTGACTGACTGACTGACTGACTGACTGACTGACTGACTGACTGACTGACTGACTGACTGACTGACTGACTGACTGACTGACTGACTGACTGACTGACTGACTGACTGACTGACTGACTGACTGACTGACTGACTGACTGACTGACTGACTGACTGACTGACTGACTGACTGACTGACTGACTGACTGACTGACTGACTGACTGACTGACTGACTGACTGACTGACTGACTGACTGACTGACTGACTATTATAATATTATTATTATTATTATTTTATTATTTTTTTATTTTTAATAATACATATTGATACATTACATACAGTACAATAAAACGATAATTTACAACTGAAGGAGTAGCGTATACTAAGTGCATTACACAAGATGTTTATATTAATCTTATTATATATATTTTACATTCGTATATATTTTATTTTACATAAGTTGTTCAGGAAATAATTTTTTGAGTGATATTTTTGAAAAATTAGTTATAATAGCATATTATTATTACAAAGAAAAAAATACGAAAAGACAAAGAAATATTATAATATTATAGCGACCACTCCCTTGTGTAAGAAATCGCCTACGTATATATTGGATCTTCTTACGACAGCCCCGTCGACACACGCACGATACATGCATGGCATACCTTATATAACTAAATCTTTAAAAGCTGTAATTCCCTGTAGGTATTTCGTTGTTGTTACAGTCAGACGACATGCGTCCCTCCCTCCAAGCTTTGTTGATTTACTCTGTATGACTAAAAGCGGCCTGTCTTTGTGATTCGAGAATCAGTCATCGCCTAACATAAATAAGCAAGCTTATTTGAGAAAATCCGTGAGATTAAGTCTTCGAAAAGGCGACGTTGTGCAGATGTAGGTCTTTTAGTGGAAGCATAAGCATATGCTCTCTTGCAGAAAGTCAAGTTTCTTGAGCGGTACAGCGCACAATCAGATATCCTTCCATCCTATTTTTCGCGGTGTTTTTCGGCTCATTTCTCTAACTTATTTAAAGCATTTTTCACCATTTTCCGCCTTCTTGATTTTCCGCCTCTATCTTTTTTGTATTTTCCCGTTGTTTCTCCCAGCGCACAATCAGATATATCCTTCCATCCTAATTTTCGTGTTGTTTTACGGCTCATTTCGTCTGTTTGAATGATTCTTTGCTCTGGCTCCCATTTTTCTCCTTCTAGATTTTTCTCCGTCCTCTTTCTGTATTTTCCGTTGTTTCTCCCATCTCCCTGTCTATTTTAAGCTGTTTCTCTCTTCCCTATTTTTCCTTCTCCCTATATTTTCCCGTTGTTTCTCCCATCTCCCTGTCTATTTTAAGCTGTTTCTCTCTCCTCCATATTTTCCATTCTCCCTATATTTTCCCGTTGTTTCTCCCATCTCCCTGTCTATTTTAAGCTGTTTCTCTCTCAATATTTTGCCTTCTCCCTTTATTTTCCCTTTGTTTCTCCCATCTCCCTGTCTATTTTAAGCTGTTTCTCTCTCATCCCTATCTTGCCTTCTCCCTTTATTTTCCTGTTGTTTCTCCCATCTCCCTGTCTATTTTAAGCTGTTTCTCTCTCCTCCATATTTTGCCTTCTCCATTTATTTTCCCGTTGTTTCTCTCATCTCCCTGTCTATTTTAAGCTGTTTCTCTCTCCTCCATATTTTGCCTTCTCCCTTTATTTTCCCGTTGTTTCTCCCATCTCCCTGTCTATTTTAAGCTGTTTCTCTCTCATCCCTATTTTCTTCATAAGTGAATGAATGAATGAATTTTATTTGTTTATTTTTCTGTTGTTATCACTATTCAGTTTTGTTATTTATTTATTCCTTTATCGGTTACTTTTTGACTTATATATTATTGAATTAATTATTGAAAAACGAAGTCAAAAAGATTAATTTGCAATTAAGTAAACAACTAACAAATATAAAAAAATATAAAAAATAGATAACGAACGCGTCTGAGATACGAACCCGCCGGCACCGTTGGATTCAAATGCATGTGCCGCATTAACAGATCGAGCCACCAGAGCTCATTAATTTGCACAGGGGTGGACCATTTAACTTTTGAGGGGGGTGGATGATTTCGATAAAAAATTTCCTGCAACGACCAAATCATCCACCCCTCCCCCCTTTCCCCTCAAAAGTCAAATGGTCCACCCCTAACAATCCCTAACCCTGACAATAGACCGACTGACAATGCGGATGAATGACTAGACGTTTTTCGATTGTTATAATCGATAGTTGCTTAGTTAGCGCAAAGGGTTAACCGTTTATAGTCTAGGGGCTGGCTCTCCTCTCCCTCCCTGGTCTTTTGACTAGCGCGACGTTAGGTTTTCTGTCGGGATAGCGCAGCTAGCGCGGATGTGGCCGAAATCTTCATCCTACACGTTAAATCGATTCCATGCTTCAGCTTCATAGAATTCTCGGAGAAATCGTCCCATTTTTTAAATATTTTTTTCTTTTTTATGTAAGTTCGTACCCCAGTGAGATTATGTCTTTTTTTTCTTTTCTTTCTTTGTTTTTTTTCTTTTTTATTCAGTATTGTCTGTGTTAGGCTAAATTCCTACATTACTATATAATAAATGATAGTGAAATACATCACATGCTAACATGACTAAAGCTACGGTATTTTAATTAAATAAAGAGAAAGCAGTTCTAGCAAAAAAATTTGTTATTTGAGGGAAATTTTTCATTAGTATAATTATTCTTTGAGGAATTACAAATGTTACAGCCGCTCTCATGCGGTAAGCCATTTTAAGTGCAAGGAATTGAAATACATGCAAATATCTATATATTACTATGCTTTTGACATCACTAAAAAACACAACAATTAAAAGCAAAACATTTGATTATTGTATTTTATTATTATAAAATTGTTTTTGAATAACATTTGTTAGGTTAAATTGGCACAATTCGATCAGAAATCAGTTTAAAATATTTTTTTAAATAATACTATTAAATTTGTCTTTATTTTCAAAGCCAACAATATGCCTGTCAATCAAATCTTCTTTCTCAAACTCTCATTGGTCCGAGTGAATCGGTAAGTTTCTTTCTGAATGCTGATTGGTCGAAATGGCACGTGCAGCACTAAACTGGTTTTCTTGGCCACACGCGTCATTCAGCGGGAACGACAACATCCAGGTTTGTAGTTTTGCACAATTTTTGCTCAAAATTTTCACAAAATTGATTCTTTTTTCTTAAAATTGCAGTTTTTGGGAAGTACTTAACTCGCTCTTGCTAACGGCCACGTTGTAAGATGGTTTTTACAACGAATTTCGTTGGAATTTTCGACTCGAAGAAACCCATGTTGAGCGCGAAGAAAAGTGAATTTGCCTCAAAAACTCACTCAAAAAAGGTGAATCAATTCAAATTTTTTACTTTAATCATTGATACAAGAATGACATTTAGTTTTCTGTTGAATTTATAACGGACTCTTTCGGTGCTAAAGCTATTTTTGTACAAATTTTCATTCGGCATGACTTCGCAGTTGAAAAGGCGCTAAATTGAAACTTTGGTCAAGAAACATTAGCTACAAATAACTTCGGAAACACTCGGAAAAAACTCCCCTTTAATCTTATTGTATTCATTATTGCATTTTCTATCAACGAATTCAATGTTTTATTTTAGAGAAATATGTATTCTTTTTCTGTGTTTGGCAAACGAAAGGGTAAACTCTGAATGCCACGGCCTCGGCGAGTTTTGTGCAAACAAATTCTACTATTTAAAGATATTTTACAGTTGTAATTAAATTCAGTAAAGAAAAAAACAAAAACAAAGCAAAAACGAAAGGTCCTATTTGAAATTCTTATATTTCCTAGCTTTCCTTTTTTATCCGTGGTATATATTAATCAAGTTTTGTAACTGCAAAATATAAAAAACTATTTTCAACTTTTATTTAATTTTGATGAAAATTAAAACATGAACAATTTACAACAAAGTATAATTAATTTACCAATCATTAATACTTTTTGTTAAAAATATTTAATTCGCAGTGTTCAAAAGCTATAACACTAAGGCCCGTCAGAAAGATGAAGGTAAATATCACATTTGTTTTCTTTTAAATACAGTAAAAACCCGCATTTAAGAACCACTATTTTTCGAGTTTAGACTAAAGTGGTTCTTATATAATTGGTATTTAGTGAGAAATTAATAGGCTAAGGTGGTTCTTAACTGGTTCTTATTTACAAAGCAAAACCAATTTCCGTCATATAGTGTTTTATAAATTGTTATGTAGAAGCATCTGAATGATGAATGTATTCTCATCGAGAACTAACTGATAATACATTTGTAAAGCATTTTTCTTGCATTGATTTTAAATTGGTCATATTCAGACTCAACTTATATCTTTTCAAATAACCTGAGTATCAGAGCCTGATACTCAGGTTACTTTTCAAATAACCAAATAAATCTTGAAACCTTTCATATAAGAACCAGTCTAATTTTTTAGGCTAAAGTACTTCTTTTTTAACAGGTGCTTTAAAAGCAAATTTTAGCCTAGTGGTTCTTAATCCACTGGTTCTTATCTGCGGGCATTAATATTATAATATGCAGTTATTATATTTTGTAGGTTTATTTTAGAATCCATTTCCTTTTTGGCATTTTTTTTTATTTAGTTAATTTAGTTTGTCACAATAATACAATAATACAATTTCAATTTCAATATTACAATAAAAATATTCAAAAAGTAGATATAGATGTGACGGGAGAAGAAAACAGAACTTACGAAAATATATAACTAATAATAGAAATTTAAAATGAAAAAAGAAAAAAGAAAAAATACTAATCAATGCATCAAACTGAATACTAGCTAAACAAGAAATAGGTCTGTAAAAAGCTATTGAAAAGGTTTGAAATTATTATTACTATCATATCTGCTAATTTGTTATTTAATTCTGTTCTATTTTAGTCTATTGTATTTGTAGATTGAAATATGACTGTCATACGTTTTCAAAAGTTCATTTTATTAAATTATATATTTATTATTATAATATAAATTAATTTAATATGAATTATATAATTATTTAATTATATTTTTATTTATTTCCTAATTTAAAAAAATAAATCTTTAAGTGACAGATTTAGAATTTGCCTCTCACTTAAAAAGCATTATTTTCTACTGGGTTTGGCAGCAACAGTTACGTCTCCTAGCTTGAATGAGCTATCCAATGAGAGGCTCTCAGAAAACGCGAGGTCAAGTGAAGAACATCAGTCTAAGTCAGTTAATTAGTCAACCCATCAATCAATCAATTACTCGATCAACCATTTATTCAATCAATCAATCAATAATCAGTCAGTGGTTCAGTCAACCAATGATTCAATAAATCAATCAGTCAGTTAGTCAATTGCAATCAATCAATCACTAGATCAGTCAGTCAGTCAATCAGTCAACCAATTATTCAACCAATCAATCAGTCAGTTAATCAGCCCATCAATCAATCAACCAATAAATCAATCAATCAATCAATCAATCCCTCAATCCCTCAATCAGTCAGTCAGTCAGTGAATCAGTCAACCAATCATTCAATGATTAAAAATAAACATGAATGCGTTTGATTTTTGCCCTCTGTTGGTTTTTGTCCCTTTCTTTGGATGTCCGTTTTTCTTGAATCCAAGAAAATACTTAGTTTTATCACCACCCCTTCTGATGTGATAGTAGGATTGAAGGGTCGTGTAATAGCGTTGGATATACATTTCTTGCCAAAAAGTTGTGGCAGTCTTGTTCATCTGAGTAAAAGAAAACAACGTCAATTGCAATGAACCCAGTAACTTGAATTGTCCAACGCAAATACGGTAACTCAAAAACGTTTCGGACGGTGATTTATTTGTGGCAAACGCCAACAGCATTGGGGATTTAGATACAACGAAACAGCAAATACTAGTTTAACTATTAGATATGTTATACGTTTTTACTAGAAAACACTGACCGCTAGTTTTCGTACATTTGTACTTTAATTGTTTCCTTAGAAACACCGACGCAGTCCACACTTTACCGCTAGTTATCATACATTTTTACTCCAATTGTTTCCTTAGAAACACCGACGCAGTCCACACTAGTTTAACCGCTAGTTATCGTACATTTTTACTCCAATTAGTCCCTTAGAAACATCGACACAGTCCACACTAGTTTAACCGCTAGTTATCGTACATTTTTACTCCAATTGTTTCCTTAGAAACATCACCGATGCACCTACCGTGGTTATGATACTGCCTCTTTTATCCATTCCAATGTATAGACCAGTAGCTATTCCTTTAATGCGCAACCTGTTACGACCATATGCCTCTAATGCAAGCTCAGCTGACAAACAGAAGAAAGATTAACATCAAGCATTTGATGGATGATTTGATGGTACACACCACAAGACGGAGTCAGAAAGTGGGGGAGGGGTGGTGGGGGTGGTACATTATCAGTGTACGAACCCCTGTCCCCACCGCTGTAATCGTCCCTGGTGTTGAGTGTGATATTTTGTGAGATTCACCTATATAATTCAAAAAAGGTTGACGGGGCGAACAGCGATTGGTGATTGGCGATTGCACGACCGAAAGGAACTATGGGTAATACGAATTCCTTCTTAGGGGCCGTTTACATGAGATAGGGTTACCCTAGGTGTAGGGCTAACTCTTATTGTTTTGTTTTCTCTGGGGACTCTCAAACAAAAGAGTTAGCCCTGCTAGGAGGGTTACCCTATCTCCATGTAAACGGCCCCTTATTCGTTTCTAAATTACGCAAACAATGCCTCCACCGTTCAGCGAAACCTTCAAGACACCCATCTAAGGTCATTGCTGAACGGTGTTTGGGTAATTCGTAGTACCCACAGTCCCTTTCGGTCGTGCAATCGCCAATCGCCGTTCGCCCCGTGACAATTTTTTATTTAATTAATAATTTCTTACCAAATTTGTAATTTCCAGAATGGTCACTGAAGACTGTGCCATTAGGGAACACCTGAACATGTCTCCCCCTCCGAGAAATCAACCTCCCCTTAAGCAAATTATAAGGCTCCACTGTAGACCTTATATGGTCATAATGTAAATTCACGTGCCGACTCTTTGAGGTGCCTTGTGTGAAACTGCTGACCACAATGATAGATGCATAGAGTAGAATCACTGGAGCATATACAATCTTGAAATAATAAAAAAAGACAAAAGTGAGAACGCTACAATGATAGATGCATAGAGTAGAATCACTGGAGCATATACAATCTTGAAACAATAAAAAAGACAAAAGTGAGAACGCTACAATGATAGATGCATAGAGTAGAATCACTGGAGCATATACAATCTTGAAATAATAAAAAAAGACAAAAGTGAGAACGCTACAATGATAGATGCATAGAGTAGAATCACTGGAGCATATACAATCTTGAAACAATAAAAAAGGCAAAAGTGAGAACGCTACAATGATAGATGCATAGAGTAGAATCACTGGAGCATATACAATCTTGAAACAATAAAAAAGACAAAAGTGAGAACGCTACAATGATAGATGCATAGAGTAGAATCACTGGAGCATATACAATCTTGAAATAATAAAAAAAGACAAAAGTGAGAACGCTACAATGATAGATGCATAGAGTAGAATCACTGGAGCATATACAATCTTGAAATAATAAAAAAGACAAAAAACAAATGACAAAAGTGAGAATATTTTCAAAACAAAATGAGACAGCTCGAATTCTTCTACTTGAATATCGTCAATTGGATCTTGAGGACAATTAGTGTAATGTTAGTGTCCGAAGTTTCGAAAAATACTAACATGAATTGCCCTTGGGCTGTCAGAGACAAACACTATGTTCCATTATTTTGATGAGAATAATTATTGTTCATATTTTCGATCGTGATTGGATAGTTTTGTTTTGGAGGCTTGAAGTATTTGCACTGTAAATCTTTACCTTAACACGGCGAGCTGTGGTCATCATGATCGTTTTCTGCCCTCAACAATCTGTGTTGGAACAAGCAGTACAGTTTTGATAGAGTTCCCGTGTATCGAATGATGTATTGTATATCAACAAACTATAATTACTATGTGTAACCTGATGAGCATCCTGTGTGAGTTTTATGCTTTGACCTAGAGCATAATATCACAAGTACCACCGAGTATTGACAGTGTAGTGGTGTTCATGATGATGGTGATAATGATGATGATGATGATAATAATAATAATGATGATGGTGATGATGATTATGATGATTATGGTGATGATTATGATGATGGTGATAATAATGATGATGGTGGTGATGATGTTGATAATTATGATGATGATGATGAAGATGTAATGGTGGTGGTGATGGTGATGATGAGTTCTCCCTTTATTTTCCCGTTGTTTCTCCCATCTCCCTGTCTATTTTAAGCTGTTTCTCTCCTCCTATTTTCCCTTCTCCCTATATTTTCCCGTTGTTTCTCCCATCTCCCTGTCTATTTTAAGCTGTTTCTCTCTCCTCTCTATTTTCCCTTCTCCCTATATTTTCCCGTTGTTTCTCCCATCTCCCTGTCTATTTTAAGCTGTTTCTCTCTCCTCTCTATTTTCCCTTCTCCCTATATTTTCCCGTTGTTTCTCCCATCTCCCTGTCTATTTTAAGCTGTTTCTCTCTCCTCCCTATTTTGCCCTCTCCCTATATTTTCCCGTTGTTTCTCCCATCTCCCTGTCTATTTTAAGCTGTTTATCTCTCCTCCCTATTTTTCTTCATAAGTTAATGAATTAATTTTATTTATTTACTTTCCTGCTGTTGTCACTAGTTCAGTTTTGTTATTTATTTATGACTTTAACGGTTACTTTTTGACTTATATATTATTGAATAAGTTATGGAAAAATGAATTCAAAAAGATTAATAATCATTAACAAAATAATTTATTAATAATTTATTTCATTAATTAATAATTATCTCCTCTTTCAAAGTAATTAAAACATCTTCAATAATATATCAAGCTAACTGTCAAGTCTAGCCTCTGGCTTTTACAGTTAGCTTCTAATATTGAATCTGTTTCAATTAACTATTGTCAAATAAAATTGTAAAAATATGTAGTAAATAAAGATGAATTGAATTGAATTGAATTGAATTGAATTGAATTGAATTGAATTGAATTGAATTGAATTGAATTGAATTGAATTGAATTGAATTGAATTGAATTGAATTGAATTGAAAGACAAATTTACAAGTAAACAACTTACAAATATAAAAAAATAGATAACGAAAGCGCGGAGACTCGAACCCGCCGGCACCGTTGGATTCAAATGCATGTGCTGCATTAACAGATCGAGCCACCAGAGCACATTAATTTGTATAAGGGGGTGGACCATTAATTTTCTCAAAAAGAAATGTTTCTCCATGTTGATCTTGTTGTGTTGTTAAAAACATCTCGCCATATGGTATGTTTTTTTCTCTATTAGGAACCATTTAAACGCTAATTTCCGCGTTACCGTCGAAACGGCTCTAGATCTATTAATCAGTGGTTTCATCATTCCTTATGGCAATATGTTATATAAATGCTCAGGTTTCAAAAGCTAAAAAGTAAAACTCCAACTTCAGAATGGATTTCTGTCATGATCTCTTCAGCATAATCCCGAGTTCTGTTATTCTGAATTTCAATATTCGCATTATACAACGTATTTTCAGAAGACAAATTTGCATGTAATCATAATCTTGAGCAAAGCTTAAAAGCATTTTTACACTTATATTGATAATAGAAAGAAAAGCTCTACCTCTCAGATGAAAACAACAAAAACATCTAAGCTTGCACAACGCATTTTTCTTCTTTCATCACATATGTGCAGACTTTTCTTTCTATACATTATATAGAAGTGAATTCATGGGATAATTAGCATGTTTACCTATTAGTTACGTAGAGTTGTTTTTTTTTTCCTGAGACTGATATCAATTACTATCGTTATACTGTTTGTTAGGATTGTATGTCACTGATTAACATTAAATGAAATAAAAAACATTGTTTTTTTTACATTTATTCTACGTTTAAATATTGAAAAGCACGTTTTTTTTTATTAAAACACGTGTTTTTATTAAAACGCGGACTGAGTCCGTGTTTTACTAGTCCGTGTTTTACTAGTCCGTGTTTTACTAGTCCGTGTTTTACAAGTCCGTGTTTTACTAGTCCGTGTTTTACTAGTCCGTGTTTTACAAGTCCGTGTTTTACTAGTCCGTGTTTTACTAGTCCGTGTTTTACAAGTCCGTGTTTTACTAGTCCGTGTTTTACTAGTCCGTGCTTTACAAGTCCGTGCTTTACAAGTCCGTGTTTTACTAGTCCGTGTTTTACAAGTCCGTGTTTTACTAGTCCGTGTTTTACTAGTCCGTGTTTTACTAGTCCGTGCTTTACAAGTCCGTGTTTTACTAGTCCGTGTTTTACAAGTCCGTGTTTTACTAGTCCGTGTTTTACTAGTCCGTGTTTTACTAGTCCGTGTTTTACTAGTCCGTGTTTTACTAGTCCGTGTTTTACTAGTCCGTGTTTTACAAGTCCGAGTTTTACTAGTCCGTGTTTTACAAGGCCGTGTTTTTCGGGTCCAGTCCAGTCCAGTCTGTAGTCCAGTCCGTGGTTTACAATATGCAAACACGCAGATGATACATACAAATGCATATACCATTCGTGGTAGGACCACACTAAAAAATGTTCAGCGTAATTTCACGAATCTATTAGCATGTCTAGCATTGATAACAAAGTTCTTACAAGTTCTCACGAGCCGTGAGAATTCAAAATTATGACCAAAGTATGACTCTTGTCTACACTACAAACAACTAACAATACTATAACAACTGACATGAAAACTGACTGTATAAATGCTGAAATCAGATCCACCAAAAGTCAAGAATTTGTACAAGCAAGAGACTTTAAATACAAAGAACACGAGTCGAACAAGAAAGCCGTCATGTTTATTTATAATAGTACACACTCGAAGCACTCAACAACATAAATCAATATTTGAAATCATTTCTTTCATTGAATATTTTGATCCTTTTATTCCTTTAACTGTATTCAGTACTTATAAAGAACTATTTAGCAAGGTTTTTATAATTGTATCGTTGCAACTAATTGTCATAATTATGGCTTTTTTCTTACTTGTATGTAGTTGTACATTGTCAAAACTTTTCAAATATTCTTGATGACTGTCATATACTGGAAAATACCATCAATTTTTGTAATGTGAACAATTATAAGGATGTTGTTGTATCAATAAAAGTACACAAATTTAGATCACGCTATGCTAAGTATTTGTATTATCAGTTAGTATTATTCTCGTTCCCTCACCCCCTCCCCCCACCTTTTGTCCCACCACAGGAAGCCCAGAGTCAAAAATTGCCTGCTTAGGTGGCAATATGTTTACTTTAATATGTACTATGTTTTATCACCAAAGAAAACATTGTATTAGTGTCATGGAATAAACAGTAAGCTACTAGTTAGTACTTAGTAAATAGAACCAGATTTTCTTCTAAACATCAGTTTCCTACACGAGGGTCCACAATAGGGGTTCTCAATCCCGCCATCCCGCTCATTTTTGCCGGCAATCCCGCCATCCCGCACGTTTTAATCATCCCGCCATCCCGTCAAGGTTTAAGCTCGGCTCCCGCATCCCGCCTTCAAAAAAAGGCTTATCCCGCATCCCGCCAAACCTATTGTGGACCCTCCTACACGGCAATCTTGGAAAACAGTAACTATCGATATCAAATAATTACGTATTTTTTATTATTTTTATAATGATATTGGCTGATGATTCATAACGTGTTTAAAAGAAGTTTGTACATATGCATGTACTTGATGATATTCTGATTATTTTCCGGGGTTTTTTTTCGTCATTTCAACTATTACACGACATTAAACATAACTGGGGGTTTCACGAATCAATAACCGACTGATTTCAAATAAGTGCCGATACATTGCCTGATTTGCTATAGCACCATCAGCTGCTTGCTTTGTCTCTTTTTCCCCAGTCTACACATTTAAAAGCGGCAAAATTAATACAATGTGAATAAGGCACCGTTTCTAGTTGACAACATTGAAGTTGTATAGACATTTTGAACGTGCCATTCCCAGATACACAATATGGAAGTCGGCAATAGCTGATGGAACTGAGCTCGATGTGAGCGCTCATAGAGCATCTAGTTCGCAGACCGTTATTACGGGTAAACAAACGGGCTGCACCCAGGCAAGGGAGCACGGCAGACTGTTGTTTGTGGTTTGGATATATTCGTTCTTTTGAAGGTTTTAAATTACAACCATCTTTTCAAGTTTTAAATTACATAAACGGCTTTTTTCGTCAATCGACTGACCAGTTAAAATGTGGGCACAACTATCATTGCCGAGCGAGTCCCGTAGGGACGAGTAATGTACGAGTGTCACACGAGAGTTGTAACTCACCGCGAGCCCCGTAGGGGTGAGGAGGTATAATAGCAGTGCTATAGACGTCTATTATCATGATCATATGATAAAAAATGACGTAAAATACGTCGTGTTTCATCATGAGCCTGCAGACAAAGTTGGCGGCAATAAACAGTAAAATATGTGCAAGATCATAATTTTACCTCTCAAGATTCAAAGTGGCTTTATAATCTCACCAAAACTTCTACAGGATAGAACGCAACCGTTCGAAGGACAAAGTTATGACTTGAGTTTTTAAAGAAATTATTCGAGAGTATTTCAGTGCACAAACAAATGGATTTATCAGTCGGCAAGTACTGCATTTAGTCACAAAGTTCTGCAAGACTAGAGATCCAGTTGGCGTTTTAGTTCGTGTAGATCGATGCATGCTCGAGGTTTGAACTTTTTTTAGGAGCTGCGAAGAGATTTCAGCCATTTGGGCCAGATAATGGGTTCTGATGTTGAACATCACGAAGCTACCATCGTTCCACTGGTATGTCGAGTCATTTAAAATGAACTTGAGCGTTCTGCCGCCTGGACCGTTGTATTTAATAGACATTAATCTTTTATTGACAGTACCTTAATTATCTTGATTTTATAGAGCGACAAAACAAAGCACAAAGTGTCTTTCCATCTTATGGGACCGTATTTTAATATATATTGTAAACTTTGTTTACAGCATGGACTACAATGTTCTTACTATATGTACTATAATTGATCTACTTGCAGGGTTGTTTCGGCTAGAGTTAATATACGCTTGAGAAACGCTTCAGATAGCTCTTGTTCTGAAACATGTTTGGTTTATCCCTACCAGCCGTCTCAACACCTGATGATGAACGTCTGTTTTTTGTAATATATCTCTTTTCACCTTCCTTTTATATAATTTTCATCATAATATACAATTCCATTATAGCTGTTACCAGGTGCGTGCATCCTGCTTGAGCTCAAACCCGCTTGCTCCATATTATTCACATTAACCACTTGTTCAAGTTTAAATGCTTTATTACCCATTATCAATTCACATGCACTTTTCTAACCTACATCTCTTCCCTATTTGCTATCATCAATACTTAAACACGTTCCTGTCACACCAATAAATCAATAAATATTACAATTACAATTATCAAATAACCCAATCTTCTTACTTAATACATCCATTGATATAGAATTTAAATAAATACACTGCCCTCTTTGAGACATTGTAAAATGCTATTACTGTTATATTACTGTTGTTATGATTATTCTTTCCATACTGCACTATAAGTGCCTTTTTGTTTTATTTCAATTTTCAATATTATTTGCTCTCCTCTAGATACACATATGGCTCAATTTCAATCCCAGACAAATAAATCATGTACATATGCCCACTATTACAGTCTCCTCTTTATTACCCATATAAATTAGCATTTTGGTTGCAGTTTTCCTCCCTATATAAACTTAGCTTTCTAAATTACAGTTCTACTCTAGTGAATGTCCCTTAATGCTGTTCTATCCCTTCTAATAAATCTGCGTGGAGTAGAGCGAAAAACATTTTAATGCTTTTTTTTATTCATTCTCAGTCATTGTTACAAATAATATTTCTAAAATTACAATAATTTGGTAAGTGTAAAAATGATTAAGAATAGTAGTCTAGAAAAAGCATATGCTTATAGAGTATATAAAACTACATTGATTTAAAATACAAATTGTAGATAAAATATTGAAATTATCGATTGATATAATCATAAGTATATTGATTATTGTACTCTATGATTTGTAATAAGATTTATGAATTGTAACAAATATGTTCTATTTCACTTAAAATGAATAGAGTTACATAATTTCAAATATATTTTAATTCTCATTGATATATTTTAATAATTGTTCTTCTTTAATTATTTTTTTGAATCTATTAATAGTTTTGCAATTGACTTGTAATTTTTTTTATTTGTTCCATATTAACGGTCCCATATAAGAAATTCTAAGCTTGGTTTTTCTTGAAACAACTAGTATGATAATTAAATGATTGTAAGAACAATGTAGTCCATGCTGTAAACAAAGTTTACAATATATATTAAAATACGGTCCCATAAGATGAAAAGACACTTTGTGCTTTGTCTGTCTATTATTAAAGTACAACGGTCCAGCTAGCGGCAGAGCGCCTAAGTTCATTTTGAATGACTCGACATACCAGTGGATCCATGGTAGCTTCGTGATGTTCAACATCAGAACCCATTATCTGGCCCAAATAGCTGAAATCTCTTCGCAGCTCCTAAAAAAAGTTCAAACCTCGAGCATGCATCGATCTACACGAACTAAAACGCCAACTGGATCTCTAGTCTTGCAGAACTTTGTGACTAAATGCAGTACTTGCCGACTGATAAATCCATTTGTTTGTGCACTCAGAAATACTCTCGAATAATTTCTTTAAAAACTCAAGTCATAACTTTGTCCTTCGAACGGTTGCGTTCTATCCTGTAGAAGTTTTGGTGAGATTATAAAGCCACTTTGAATCTTGAGAGGTAAAATTATGATCTTGCACATATTTTACTGTTTATTGCCGCCAACTTTGTCTGCAGGCTCATGATGAAACACGACGTGTTTTACGTCATTTTTTATCATATGATCATGATAATAGACGTCTATAGCACTGCTTTCTTAAGTGGGGTGAGGGGGAATGAAGCCGTTGAAATTCTGCAGTATGATGCTCGTAGCACGTTGCTAGGAACATTTCCGTTGCTGGGAACATTTTGTAAAGACGAGAATAATCGAAATCGTAAAACCAGATACGAAGGAACAGGTCAAACAGGGAAAGACGCATTTACATGAACAAGATTTACATAACAAACTTAACTTATTTGAATATTCAACGATTTTCAAATTTGAATATATATTGGCTCCTATATACAACTGATTTTTTGTGGTTCCTTACATTCATGTCCTTTAATAATAATGTGTAAAGAAGAAGAGAAGGTCGCATGGCAAAAAAGATCTGTATTAGTATCCTTGTAAAGTTATTAAGCTGAATTACGTCCGTGGCTGCAGGGAAAATCTTCAAAGTTGCATCTCACGTGTTGCGCTCCATTTCATGAAGACGTATACTGTTACTCACAGTTATATTTACTCTCATGATATCAGAATTATTAAACTAAACTAGACATTTTCCTCCTATTTTTGGAGTACTGCTGCTTGAAGTTCATATTATTTTATTGATTTTGAGCTTACAATATGACCATAACAACTCGAAATTCTATTAAAAATCCGAACGTAAACATTTGGGTTTAATATCAGCGAAGCGATCAACAAGAAGGTCAAGGCTTGTATTTCATACATTAATCGTTTCCGATTTCGTTTCCGTTTCCAAGGAAACTGCTACGAGCATCAGGAGGAGACACACCCCCAAAAACGTCTATTCTCGATTCGTGATTGGCTGATCATTCCACCGCTTCACTCCCCCCTCGTCCCTTCGGGACTCGCTCGCAGAGGCAGGCGCGCCCGCATTTTTCCCTTGCTGGCGGTTAGTCCCATTAATCTACCAATTTAGCTGTTGATGTAATTTAAAACGTTGAAAAGATCGTTGTAATTTAAAACCTTCAAAAGATCGAATATATCCAAACCACAAACAACAGTCTGCCGTGCTCCCTTGACCCAGGCTACAAGTCAGCGGGAAGTTCCGAGTTGAACAATAGATTTCGTGACGTCAACCGATCTCCAGCGTTCCGGACTGAGTCTTCCGGACTGGTTAGTAAACAGTTAGCATAATTTCTTGCTTCACTGTCCAGTAAACGTTTGGTCGTTGCTTTTCGATAAAAACAAGCACACTTTTGATCGCTTCTTGCTTCTTTTGAGCTGCTACAGGCTAGTACATGAACATCTGATAATTGCTGCATGTTCATCATGATTTCTGCTCTTCGCCAACTTATACAAGGCATCGAATACAGGACATTTAGGTAAGAACGCTCTTTCATTTGATATTTATTCATTTGGAGTCGGTAAAGTTTTGCTTTTTACGATTAGTCAATGAGAGCCATCTATGAAATACATTTCTGTAGTATTCAAGCTATCACCAGAGCTACAATCATTGACAAAAGTGTTGGCACGAATGTGATAAAGTAATTTTAGCACTGCTGAAATTCTACTTCTCCCCCCACCCCCTTTCGCAATGTTGAGGAGGGAGTCATTGTTTGGTGCTTGTGTGGTTGACCTGTCAATGCGCTATCATTTCACACCAACATTGATGTGGGGGGAAGGGGGGGAAATTTTTTATACTTAAAATAAATGAAGTAGTCACTATGAGATAAAATACTAAAATCGTGCCAACTACTTTTGACAATGATTGTCTGAACGACAAAAGGTGTTCTAAAATATATGCTTTGCATTTCTGATTTAATTTTTGTTCCTAAAATAAAGCACCCGCACTTGTTACATAACTTCAAATTGAGATTGCTAAAAATATCTGAAGAAAGTGTTATCTTTCAATGAGTTTAGTTCATCCGTCACGACATCCTAATTAGGTGATAAAGTCATTTTTGGTGTACAGCTTTAAAGTTATTGTCTTTCATATAGTTTCGATACTAAACAAATGAAGTCATGCCACTAAAAGAAAGAAAAAGAAAAGTTGTAATTATTAAGTATGAATTTTGTCAATTCCAAATTGTAAAATGCTTGTTATGGTTTGTTGAAATGCAGAGAAAGCTATAAAATCGTTTAAAATCAATCACTGATATTCGAAAGTGCAAACATATTTTCTCATATTTCTCCATATTTATTTATAAAATGTCAAGTGATTCATTATCAACGTTTACATAGGAATGTTAACTTTTCTTCCTAATACGTATAAATTTTGATCCATTATTCGTAGCAAAATAGTCACTGTATAAAGATCGCTCGTTTTTTTTAACACAGGGAGCCCAACGGTACTCCCCAACGGTACTCCATCCAATAAACGCTAAAAAACATGTCAAAACTGAAGGCTTTTAAAAATTTTTGATATTTTCATAAAGAACAGCAAAGGATCTTAACATTTATGAGGGTTCATAGCCATTAGAAACGCTCTTTTGGTGATTTTGGAACGGTTCTCCCTTGTAAACATTACAATTGAAAGGTCAACTATAGCTTTATTATAGTGGAGTAGGGGAGTACCGTTGATATTTTCGCTGCAATTTACAAATTTTAGAAAAAAACCATCCCATGGTGTTTGAACATTTGCAAAGCAAATGTTGATATATATTTTGGACCGATAAATTCAAAATTCTCTCAATTATCAACAAATTAGTCATGGAGTACCGTGCGGAGTACCGTTGGAAGCTCCTTGTAAAAGTGCAAAATCGCTATTTGTGGATGCATTTCGCAAGGCAATGTTTAGTAAAAGCGCTAGAAATAAACTTTAATACCACTAACATGTAGTTAATTGCAATTGCTTTTTAATTTTATAAAGGAAATATGAACATTTTAGTTGCAAAAGTGTTATTGAATATATAGTGGTCTACGTGAATACTTCCGGTCATTGAGCTACTCTATTTTCTATATACTACATAACATTTTTGACCAGAAACGTTTAAAAAGTGTTTGCTAGTCACTCAAATTTGTGTTTACTTACTACTTAAAATATCTTTTTACACAATGTTTGTGGAATTTTTACTATAAAGCCGTTGAATTTCAGCTCAACTTGGTTTTATCACAAGCGCGCGCTTGACCTCAATTATACGTCATGCTTTCATCGCTCGTTATAAATAAACGCAATTTTCAAATTTAAGTTTTCGGCATATTTTTCCATTGGCTTATTATGCCAAATTACAGGACAAATTCAATTTAATACATACGACTTATAATACAAGGGAATTTAGCTCCGCGATAGAATGGTTTTCTTTCAAAATTGATAGGTGCTTGTATGGGGGTACACTGGCCTATTCCTTGACAGAAGTGACGTCACAGTTGGACTTCACAGGCCATTCACACATAAAAAGAAACAACTCAACGAAGGTTTTGTCATATCAAATTGGTTTGGTTTACAGACTTTGTAGAAACAAGAAATTCGTGAAAAAGTGTTCCAGACAATCATTGACAAAAGTGTTGGCACGAATGTGATAAAGTAATTTTAGCACTGCTGAAATTCTACTTCTCCCCCCACCCCCTTTCGCAATGTTGAGGAGGGAGTCATTGTTTGGTGCTTGTGTGGTTGACCTGTCAATGCGCTATCATTTCACACCAACATTGATGTGGGGGGAAGGGGGGGAAATTTTTTATACTTAAAATAAATGAAGTAGTCACTATGAGATAAAATACTAAAATCGTGCCAACTACTTTTGACAATGATTGTAGATTTCTCTAAATTCCGTTATTCTTTCATGCAAGCCAATCGCGATTCAGATATCACCATCCAAATATTTGGCGGTTACTTTTCAATAACATTTCCGTGCACGTGTATACTATCGTTTGTTTTAGACATATTCTTACTTCAGATGCATGTAAGGGATCTTGCCAAATAGTGAGAATAATAGAGGCGCACGTGTACGGAAATTTCCGAAGCTTTCTCGGCAGTTCTTGTAATTCGATAGAAACAATTTCGGGAATAAGATTCCAAGTTGGATGATCATTGGGAGATTTAGGTTTTTGTAATACCAACATTGGAGTAACATTGGTAAATTTACAATATACCAATGAAATACCAAAGTAAGTAAATAGCAGTTACCTATCTTGGAACACAAATGGTATTATTGGATTATTACTGGAATATCAAAGATAATAACCCAATCAAATACCAATCAAATACCATTATTGGATTATCACTGGAATATCAAAGATAATAACCCAATCAAATACCAATCAAATACCATCATTGGAACACAAATGGTATATTATTGGATTATTATTGGAATACTAGGTGATAATAACCCAATAAAATACCAGGCAAATACCAACATTGTTGGGCTCCCTGTGTTACAGACGAAGCCGCTATACTTTAAAGTCCAGTACGTGGCGAGTGTAAAGTTCTACAAGTATATGTTTAGCTTTGTTTTATTGTGATTTTTTACGTCTTGAAAGCATAAAGCCTTCTTGAGCGTATCAGAAACATGACGTCTGAGGAGAAGATTGTTCGACCAGCAGATTTAAAAGGTGAGAAAAGAGCAAGAAAAGTACTGTATTTTTATATAAATTTTGTATAACTTTTTGCGCCATTTTTGTTTTTAATTTACGTTTTGGGGGATTTTATCAACTTATATGAATTGGCTTAACTTCAATTCACCTTGAAGGTTATTTACCATACTTTTCTTTGGTTCTTTTGATAAAAATTCTTTTTAAAGGCCGCTATTTGCGATCTCTCAGCAGCGGCAAGTTTTGGCGCCAAAATAACCACTTTCCTTGTATAACCTAAGCTTTAATACTCTCTCCATGGTTAAAGTAACAATTATTTATATAGATCGTATTGTTCATCGTTGTTCGATGATCAAACTAGAGTTTAAAAGTACCTCCAAGTTAAGTTCTTCGCTATATTTGCAGCAATTCTTGGCGCGAAATTGATACAAACGGTTCCATTCAGTAAGCTTGATAAACTTAACTACCAGTTGAAAGTTTGAAATAAATAATTAAAAATTAATAATAATAGTTAAAAATTCAAAATAGATAATTATCCTTACTTTTTGCATTTATTTTATTTTTTATTTTAATCAATATTTATCCAGGGTATCTAGTTTAGCATAGCTAGTTTAAATAGAGCCCTGTTAAAGAATAAATAAATACATTAAATAAATAAGATACAAAACAGAGTTGGCTATTAAGTTATGATAATGATAAAAGATCACAACTAAGTGCGTTTGAAATGCCGTTTGCAAGAAATCTTGAAATTTTGCAGATTTTTCATTTGTTGTATAATATTAAGGGGCAAAGTGTTATAAGTTGCAGCACCATTATACTTGAAGCTTTTTTGAAATTTAGATGTTTTGGCCTTTGGTAGGCGGAGTAAATTTCGATATCTTGTGTTGTAAGGATTTATATCCGAGCTACGCTTAAAATCACTCAGTAGGTAGGTCGGTGCAAGCCATGTTCTTAAGACTGGTCTTTGGATGATGTTGCAAGCTGGATGACTGAGAAAAATTTTATCGAAGAGGCGCAGTGCCATGATATGTGAACACCTGACAAATATATATATATGCATACAATATAAATCTATTCCATACTATTTAATAAACAATTTATATTTTTATAATTTTAGATGCAGGTATAACTGGCAAGGCGTTATTGGAAATTGACAATAATTCTCTTAAAGAATGCGGCATCAAGGTCCTATAGGCTAGGGAGAAGATTGGAAATAATCAATGAAATAAAAACACTCCAAAGTGGGCTTTGGTACACTAACAAAGGGTCATTTTGAATGTCTAGCTATGGTGTTATATAGAGGGTGAAATTGGAGTCTTGACTACTGTAACACTGTCATAACATTATGAAAATACACAAAGAAAAGGGCCAGCACCTCAAACTCAAATGTCCCCATCGTTATATATTGCAGTACATATTACTTAATTACTCGATGGGCGCAGCCGATCAAGTTATAAAAAGGGCTTATTTCTTAGTTTTTTTGTTCTTTTTCCGTCTTACTTGCCGTCAAACGGAGTTTGGTCTCACACGGAATACCACTGAATGGATTAATTGCTGGCTTACGTCTGATCGCTCGCTTTGACTCCGAAATCTACGAAAGTTAATCTATTTAGTGAACATTTAGGCTTTTTAGCTCTCACATTGAATCATTATATCAACAATGAAAGCTATTGGAAGTTTTATAATATCTTTTTTGGACGGCATACACTGGCATCTGCTCGAGTTTGGTCAAATTAGGGGTGGACCATTTGACTTCTGAGGTGGGGGGTGGATTTTTTTGAAAAAAAAATTCCTGCACGGCCCAAAGGGCCAAAACAATTTCCTGCAAGCCAAAATCGCCACTCAAATCTTTGCATTTTTATCAAATAAATTTCGTGCTCATGAAAGCGGGCAAAAAAAAAATTCCTGCACGGACCAAATCATCCACCCCCCCCCCCCCCCCCCCTCAAAAGTCAAATGGTCCACCCCTTAGCCACTTTGATTGTGTTCGCATCGTTGCCAAGTTCATCATATTCTGATAAAAAAAACGTGCTTAAAACGACTTTATGATGATTGAAAATCATAACCAGTGGAAAGACAAAAGAATAATCTATCACATGAAGAGGAGTTGAAGTCATTTTCTGCAACTTAAGAAATAAAAAAGAAAGCCATGCCGACACCATCTTTGTGACAAGTAAGAACTAGCAACGTAGAAAAATGTTCAAACTGATCATAACAAAATGAGATTGGATCTTTGCTGGACATTGAGTTATACATTGACATAATTAGTACACATCAAAGTACATGTTTAGTACAAATGAATATTGTATTATTCTTTAACTCTGTTGTTGGAATTTTGCATCCGAATTAAACATGCACGATATCACTCATTGAACTTCTACTAGATGTATTTTTAATCATATTCTGCTATATTTTATTATTCTGACCCTTTCTATACATGTGTTCATTTGTTTCTAGCATTTAATTCGTACAAAATACGACTATGCTGAAATCTAATTACGCATGCAAATTCAAAGGTCATTTATTGTCACGCAACACCTTGCGTTACAAACGATAGTTTAACTTGGTTTATTTATTTGTCAAAAGTATTGCTAATAAAAACATTCAAAAACTATATATAGATGTGACAAGAGAAAGAAACCAAACTTATAACATGCATAAATTAAAAATACTAACAAATGCAGCAAAAATATTAAGCTAATCAAGAAGTACTATAAAAAAAAAACTATTGACAAAGTTTATTTATACAGGGTTCGTACGGGTTTTGGAAAGTCTTGGAAAGTTTTGGAAATTGGTAATGCATTTTTCCAGGACCTGGAAAGTTTTGGAAAATTCCTTTTTCACCTGCTGGGCTATGGAAAAGTTATGAATTTTTTGTCGGTTGCCCAGCTCCTACCTTGCAAAGAACTGTTTTCGTTGTAATTAAAAAACGGCTGATGATTTTTTGGCCTGCCGCAATCAATGCCCGTTGGCACTTTTCGCTTGTGTGGTTTTGGAATTTTGAGTAATAGGCTTTGAAAAAGTTTTGGACAAGTTTTGGAAATTTTCTCTGAGGATTCTGTACGAACCCTGTTTATAATATTTGCAAATATAAAGTTTATAATTTCTAAATTTTATTGAAATAACCTAAAATATCTCATAAGTGATTATTTTTTTATTTTTGTGCACATTTTGTTAAAGGCCCAGTATCGACCGGGATGCTTTGCGTGCCTCGACCTAATTTCGTGTATCACGAAATTATCAAAGTTCACAATGCCTTCTCAATCCAAATAATCCTAAGTAATCATGCTAATATTTTAAAACATTTCACTGTATTTAAGTTCTCTATGTATTTTACAACATCTGTGCCGCAATATTTTGTATATTTTCCGTAAATAGATGTAAATAACAAGCTTTGATGTTTGAGTATGTTTGAGTAGATTACAATCAACTCGGCCGCTTCGCAGGCATCTCATTCCGATCCACGGACTAGCAGTTAAAATATGCCATAGAGCTGCTCAGACGAGACGATAATATACTATGGACATGAAAAATACTTATTAACTTTATATTTGGAGCTCAACTTTCTTAAACATATTTTTACTACAACGATTGCTTAATAATAACAAAGCGGACAAATCGAGTTGATCAATATCGTTACTTTGATATTACAACAGAAATACACATAACATACCATGCCCAATTCTTTATTATATTCACCGCATACTATTACACGATAGTTTTCTTCTCAGGGATGCATTTAAGGATATTCAGAAACACTCAAAAGCTCAAAGGTTCGTCGAAAGAGTTCGCTACTTTCATGTCTGTTGATATGTGATATTTTTCGTATCTCCGTACGGCCATGGACTTTGAACTTACGTGGTTTTTGGCCAATTAGAGAGCGCCATTTAACAATAACGCTATTTCAAAACAAAAACAAACGGCCGCAAAGCATCCCGGTCGATACTGGGCCTTTAACATTAACCAACCAATTCACTTCTTCACATGTTCCTATTAGTGTCACAGGATAGCTTTGTGTAATATGAAAATAATCTTGTTTTAAAATACCAAGCGGGCTAAAATGTAACACAACTCTGGCTCTGTCATCTCATTGGATAATTACATTTCCTTTTGTGTCTCAGGATAGGTTTCTATACGTATAATATGTCTGTATTAGAGCGTTATCTGTGAGTTTGCTCATGACTAACTGAATTTGCTTCAGCTATTGTCTATGTTTTATTTTAACAGTAGGCTCTAGTGCTGTTGCTATTTACTGTATAGATGATGGACAATTCAAAATATTTGATTCTCATGCAAAGGATTTGTATGGTAACAGTAATCCTCAAGGTACATGTGTCCGCGCATCAAAAAAAAAATCTCAATTTATAGTTTGGGTCGCGGTCACCCATAAGGCATTTTATTCACCTAATATTATTCCCGCCTGCGATACTTGCTGTTACGGCTGGTGTTTACTATCAGGTGAATTCTATTGTTGATTGGTAACATGACCATCACTAAAATTCTGTTAATTAAATTATATTGCATGACATTTGCTCTCAGAAATAACTTTTAGTGTACTTTGAATAAAATTCTCAATTTATAGTTTGGGTCGCGGTCACCCATAAGGCATTTTATTCACCTAATATTATTCCCTCCTGCGATACTTGCTTATCAGGTGAATTCTATTGTTGGTTGGTAACATGACCATCACTAAAATTCTGTCAAAATTCTACTAAATTATATGCATGACATTTGCTCTCAGAAATAACTTTTAGTGTACTTTGAATAAAATTCTCAATTTATAGTTTGGGTCGCGGTCACCCATAAGGATGACCAATTTTTTGATTTGCTCAAATTTGAGCGTAAATGGACTAATTGTGACCGAATACGGAGCCAGTGAATACGCGCCTTGATTACAGTGAAATGTGGCGCCGCCATGTTGGTGTCGCTCACCTCAGAGGGACACCAACATGGCGGCCAAAAGCCGAACTTCGCAAAACCTCACCAATTCCTCAAATTTACGGCAAAAATGCCGGTAGTTTAGCTTTCTAATGATAATTCTAAGGTTTTGAGCTCATGCAATCAAACATCGATAAATACTAAACTGACATTAATCTAGCTTGATTTTCGACTACTAAAGATGCGTGACTAGAGTTGCGTGACACAAATTGTCTGGCATATATTTCGAAACCAAAACACAGCAAAGACAAGATTTAGCACAAATGTTCGTTTAGGGGAGCTCTAATCAATTGCACTATTAATTATTAGTCGGGCTAGAAGGCCCGACTCTAGTTTTACCTTTTATCCTATCTGTCACGTCGCGTATAGTCCCCCATGATGCTTTGGAAACGAACACAGGAAGCCCAAAGTAGAATTGTTTAGCCTCCTGTGTTGATTTTATGACTAGCCCGACTAGTCATAGAGCGTCTAGTTTGCATTTAAAAAAGCAACGAATTTTGATTTCTGACGCTTATTTTCAACGAAATCGAAAATCAAAAATTGAATTCTGCATTTAATTTTCGTTTTTCATCAACGGCAAGAATCGATCCAATGGATCGAAATTTAAAATGTTTTTAACCCTCCCCTCCCCCAACCAACACCCATCCGGTCCTTGTAGTTGCTTTGTTATCAGACCGCCACCCTCCTGGCCACCCTCGTATTGGGTTGCCTGTGGAAACGATAGCAGTACTGACAGAGATTGACTGGACTGGACTGACTGCATGTTTTGGCGGGTTTTTTTTGTTTTGCACTCTACCATCTCACTGAATAACAAATGTTTTTAATGTAAAACATTAACTGAATTTTGTTATCGATATTATCAATATAATTGACCGTTAACTAAATCAAAACTGTTAAAAATGATATTCATAGATGACACAAACTTATATCAAAACTATTTTACACATAAAAACTTCTACTTTACATTGCATGTATACTAAAATATTTCCATTAAGTAATATCTAATTTAATCACGGGCTGTAGGATACTCTTTGCTTCTAGTCGTGAGCAATGTTTGTTAGTGGACTAAATAAAACACATGAATGGCAGAGCGCGGTCCCGTGGCTAGAACAGGAAGCCCAAACGTTATATCTCCCCGTGTACTAAATATTAACAGGGTAGGATCTAAATGGGCGTTGTCCCCCTCTCCGCCAATAAGATTAGTGGATTCAGTACCACGTGATCAGTTTCAATCGTCAAGAGCTTGATGCCAGCTTTTACGTCACTTTGCAGCCTCGTTCTGATTTCCAAACACCACAGGCAACCCAAATTCTGTTGGAGAGTATTTTTTTCAACTTTGCGAACCTTCAAGGAATTACCATCACCCATGCAATAAAATCTCTCTCCGATTATTGTCGATAAAACCCGTTTTTAAAAGAGCGAAATGCTCACTGCTGAGTTGTAAGCGGGACGAGCAATTGTAATATTTTCTGATAAGCTGTGTTTCGCTGCAAAGAATATCAAGACCAAATTAACGATAATTAATTTAGGGAGATCAAAAATTCAAAGCGCCGCGGTTAACGAGGACCCTACCGTACGGTATATAGTTGTAATAACTTTTTTGAGATCAACTTTTCTATGTTACTTACTTGCTGCAGATTAACTGCGTAAAAGAGCAACCGAATTCCATTCGTCGAAATCTTGTTGGGAAAAGTAACCTTATTTTTAATAAACTGAATAACTAAGTAACATTTGTTAACGTGGTCAACTCGGATAATGTTTGGTTTTTCAATTATCTTCTACAGCTAGGCTGAGTTTCACCAACGTTAACGTCAACCTAGCAGCATTTGCATTACTTTTTATTTCGAAATAAATGCTGGAATTCTAAAATTAAAACCCATGCAACAAATTGAAACATTGAAACATGTACAGGAAAACCCCCGACTCCCTGATAAGCTCTGAAATAAACAAGACAGACAATGACTTCCATATTTAGATGAAGGGGACAGCTAGGTAGTTTCCTTATATGAACGAAGGGGACAGGGTAGTTTCCTTATATGGCGATGGCGCGTCATCAGTTTGCATCGAGGATCGTACGATGGCTTAGTATTTAGATCCTACCCTGTTAATATTTAGTACACGGGGAGATATAACTTTTGGGCTTCCTGTTTTAGCCGGCAGGGGACCGCGTTCCGCCATCAGACGATAGGACTGATAACTAGTATATTCAAGATGGCCAGAAGGTTCGAAAATGAACATGCAAACGACAATAAATTCATGTAATTTTATTTATCCTAAAGTGAGTATGTTGTGTTTTATTTAGTCCACTAACAAACATTGCTCACGACTCGAAGCAAAGAGTATCCTATAGCCCGTGATTTAATAAACGTTATCAGGATTTAAAGCCACGCCAAGTGATTTTAGTCCTGATAAATACGACCAGCGAGTTCATACCCTGCGAGCAGAGGTTCCTTAGATAATGATATCACCATTATCGTTATTATGATTCAATTATTCTTTTTCTCATCAGACATTGCCCTTTTAAATGCAAAAAATTTTACAAAGCCTGTGCAATAATTGCTGTCATATGCATTGTGATGATCTACAAGGCGTCACCCCTCAAGGCTGCCAACGACCCCTCATGGTACAACGTCCCCTCATGGTACAACGCCCCCTCATGGTACAACGCCTATGATGACGACATCAATAAGTGTTTGTTTGACAGATGGCCAGCCAATGTACTTGCGGGAAAGATCCAGTGTCCAGGCTCCCAGCTTTGTTACTCGGTCACAGAAACAGACCCGGCCCAGTTCGTTGTTTGTTATAACACAAAAACGCTGATACCTGATTTTACTGGCCACGTTGTTCAACCTAACATTGTCAAAGCTAAAGCTGACGAACGTCGCAACTGGCATAACGAAGCCGGCGATCATTATGGTAAATCTTTGACGAATTTAAAGTTAATTCTATAAATTTAACTTTCAATTTTACTGATGGTGAACTTAAATTTCTTATAATATCTTAGCCTGCGTGGCGGCTCTAGGGTTTGGGGACAGAGGGGGAGGGAAGAGGGAAGAAGGGAGAGTCTTCCTTCCCTCCTTCTCCCCACCACCCCTCTCCTCCCCTCTCTCTCAAATCCCCAAGAGCCGCCACGCAGGCTAATTATATCTATGATTAATCGATGGTAGATTGAATGCAACAGAGTTCTAATACTGTGGCTGTTGATGTCCATAGACTCTAGAAGTTTTATTAATACTCCACATCAATTCCATCAAGCTTAGTTTTTGCTGCCGCAGCGGAACGAGCCTGGAGCAAGCGAAGAAAGGCAGCGATCCCATTTCAATCAAGTTAGAACACAGGCAGCCAATCAAATCACTTGTATTCAGTGGATTTTTTTAAATCATTTTTTTAATAAAATCTTACTAAACTTTGTCTGTAGTTTGTCTATTTTTATTTTCTCCCCCACAAGTAATATATTTAAATATACTAGTAAATATATTACTAGTGGGGGAGCTAAAAACCACCCAAAACTTATTTATATACCACAACAATTACAGACAAAGTTTAGTAACATTTAAAAAATAAATAAATAACATAAAAAAAACTCAGTCTTGTTGTTAGAAGGGCATAAAAAAATCGAGATTTGTTTCGACCATAATGCAATGCGAGTGTCGCTATCCCACAATCCACCGTTCTTTCTACCACAATGCAACGCGTGCTTCGTCTTCGTTTATCAACTCGATAATGGACTTTTGTAATGCTTCGGATGGTCTTTAAAGACAAGTAATCTCAGAACCTTTATTCGAAATTATTTCCTTTACTTTGTCAAAACATAAATATATAGAATTATTCATTGAAACTGTTTTAGAAGATATCTTTTTACAATAAACAGGCATTAAACTTATATATCCGTGTATTTATAGTTATCAACGGTCATTTATTACTTTGCTTTGGTATGCGATTGAGCTTTCGCAATATGTGTTGCTCCTATTTTAATCCCGGGGATGCTCGTCGTATCTTTTTAATAGAGTTAAAAATCAGCGATTTGTTATCTTTTAGGAATTTTTGAAAATTAGCATTTTCACCGGTGCTGGACCGGAAACAAACGATGTGTTGGCTCGGTCATGTGGTTCGCATGGAAAATTTCATTTCATTCAATATGTGAAACATTTATCTTTGAATTTGTTTTTATGTAATAATATTTGTTGTGGCATCTCTTAGGGGATAAAATTCATCCAGCCACAACCTTTTTAAAAGCGAAGGGAGAGGGCCCTGGAAATGAGGTTGGTACTCTGATAGATACCAATATTAAAATATTGGAATTCCAAAGTTTAAATTTAATACCCTAAAGGATACCGGATTCCTACCCCCGGGGTAAACCGTCTGGTCCGAAAGTTTGTTCTGCATGTAAACATGTGATTTATGAATTTAATACTAGTCTAACTGACGTTTAATGTGTGCTGCCGCAGTTTTGTTTATAGTAGAATCAATTAGCAAGAAATAGAGTTGCTAGATCGAAATAGAGGTCCTAGAGCGAAATCCTCTAAAACCATAAATAAAAGCATATAAGCTTCAAAGAGAAGGACTGCTTTTACTGCGGTCTTTAAGACCATGAATCGGAAGTATTATAAATGTACATTATCGAGTCGATGAAAGAAGACGAAGCACGAGTTGCATTGTGGTAGAAAGAATGCTGGATTGTGGGATAGTTAGCACGTATTGCATTGTGGTCGAAACAAATCTCGATTTTTCTGCCCTTCTACTAACTTGACTGAAATAGGATGAAATAGGATCGCTGCCTTGCTTCGCTCGCTCCAGGCTCGCTCCGCTGCGGCATGCAGCAATAAACATTTTGGGAAGTGAAAATGGATATGCTGCTGTGAAAATATTATGTACTGATTTATATTATCATAGCCTACAAATAACTTGATGTATTTTTCTTCTTTTTAAGCCCCAAAACGACAATCCTCTGTAATTGATCATGACACTGGAGCAAATGGAGACTACGAAATTATAGAGCAAAAGGATCGTTACCCTAATTATGGGACTGAGAAAGAAGGAAAGCCGGAACAATTCTGCTCACGCGGTCATCTAACACCAAGCTCAGACTTTTCAACTTACAAAGAACGCACATTGACACATATTAACACCAACGTTGCTCCTCAATGGCAGCTTTTCAATGGCGGCAACTGGGCAGGTGTTGAAACAGCAGTGAAACAATATGCCAAAAATGTGCAACGCCAGTTGTACGTCTTCACAGGAACAGGTAGTTTTTACAATACTCCAGTACGTTCGAGTTCTTCGTTGCTCAGTCTAGCTTTTATGTCTCTTTCAGCCGGTTTTGGTGGTCTACTTAACGGAAACGTTATCGAAGTCATACTAAATAAAAGAGTTAAAGCTCCTAGATACTACTGGAAAGTGGTTTGTGATCCTGATGCTCCTCAGCCAATAGGAGCAGAGACGCTTGGCCAGTCCGTCCTAATAATGGCGGACAACAACATCGGGGACATCAGCAATGTAAAGATTGAAAGTGATTGAAAAAAAAACAAGAAACAGACAAAGAAGAAAGGGTTTGTGCAGCTGTACAGTTTGGAAGAGGCTAAGAAGATCTTCAACATAAGCGACTTTCACCTTCCTCCACTAGGAACAGGTTGTAATCCCCAACACAAGGGCACTTTCTTGAATACGTGCCTAAACAAGTTTCTATCGTAATTGATGTCGAAATAATTCGATGAATGATCAATATGATGACGAAATAAAATAAAAGGTGTGAACTCCATTCCATTCCATTCCATTCTATTCTATTCTATTCTATTCTATTCTATTCCATTCCATTCCATTCCATTCTATTCTATATTCTATTCTATTCTATTCTATTCTATTCCATTCCATTCCATTCTATTCTATATTCTATTCTATTCTATTCTATTCCATTCCATTCTATTCTATTCTATTCTATATTCTATTCTATTCTATTCTATTCTATTCTATTCTATTCCATTCCATTCCATTCTATTCTATTCTATTTTATTCTATTTTATTCTATTCTATTCTATTCTATTCTATTCTATTCTATTCTATTCTATTCTATTCTATATTCTATTCTATTCTATTCTATATTCTATTCTATTCTATTCTATATTCTATTCTATTCTGTATTCTATTCTATTCTATTCTATTCTATTCTATATTCTATTCTATTCTATTCTATATTCTATTCTATTCTATATTCTATTCTATTCTATATTCTATTCTATTCTATATTCTATTCTATTCTATATTCTATTCTATTCTATTCTATATTCTATTCTATTCTATTCTATTCTATTCTATTCTATTCTATTCTATTCTATTCTATTCTATTCTATTCTATTCTATTCTATTCTATTCTATTCTATTCTATTCTATTCTATTCTATTCTATTCTATTCTATTCTATTCTATTCTATTCTATTCTATTCTATTCTATTCTATTCTATTCTATTCTATTCTATATTCTATTTGCACTGTTCCACTCCAGTGCTATCCGCTAAATTGTATAAACAATGCAATTAGACAGGTTTTGTTCTATGGTTAAATGACATGCACTCAGTCACACCAGTAAAAATACAATGAAAAATATTCATGGTTACGACAAAATATTCTTTAAGTCTACATGTGCTACAGAAATATTATTTGCCTCCAAATATGTACTTCCTATGTCAGCGCACAAAACATTTTGGTTTTATACATTCGCTTCCACTTAAAATACCAAAGCTAAAAGAGCTATAACAAACGGCGAAACACATTCACTTTCATTTCAAACAACAGAAAATTATTACAAACAGCGAAACATATTATATTCGCTTTAGCGAGACACACTCGCAGCTAACCTGATATTCCGCGAAACACATTCGCTTGTACTTCAAACAGGAAAATTCTAAACGAGCAGCGAAACACATTCGCTTCAGCGAGACACACTCGCAGCTAACATTCAGCGAAACACATTCGCTTGTACTTCAAACACAAAAATTCTAAACGAGTAGCGAAACACATTCGCTTCAGCGAGACACAGTCGCAGCTGACCTAAAACTCAGCGAAGCACATTCGCTTGCAAACAGAAAAAAATTCTAAACGAGTAGCGAAACACACTCGCTTCAGCGAGACACACTCGCAGCTAGAATATTCGGCGTAATACATTCGCTTCCACTTCAAGCCAGTCAAATACACGGTACACTAAACTCTAGGTCAACTTTAGGTCAGAAAAAGCATTTTTTTTATATATATGACCAGAGGGACCAATGGTGGATAACAATCCACGGCACCGCCGCAAGGACCGAGCACAAAGGGTATTAGACCCCGTCTACACGGATCCGGATACTTTTGAAACCGCATACTTTTTGATGCGAATCGGCCTATCGTCCACACGAATCCAGTGAATCCGGTCACCGAAACCGCATACTTTTACTTGAATCCTCCGGATACGCGGATTCGTGTGGACGCAAATATTTCTATGCGGTTTCAGCCGGATCGGATTCGTGTAGACGAGGCCTTATAATTAGTTATTACATGATTACATCGGTTTTCATTGTTACTTTTAGGACTTTATATCGCGTATTACCCTGTTCATTATCAATTCAAGGGCTTTATACAGATATTGCCCCCATTTGAGGGCAATATCTATATATTGCCCTTGAATACTAATGTATATTGCCCTTGAATACTAATGTATATTGCCCTTGAATACCAATGACCTAATCCCTATATTATCCTTGTCATTTCTGTTCTTTTTCAACTTTATATGTAACGTTAAACTCAGAAATTTTCTAGTTGCGAACATTTAACGGATAAAAAATCATCTGATAGGAGTGACCCTTTCGAGGATCGAACCCCGAACCCTTTGCTTACAAATCCTGACCCTAACACTTTATGCTAACTGTCCGATCGATGTCAGTTGGTGAGAAGAAAACGTATTCATTTGTTCGTTACAGTTCATTAGTATTGTAGTGTACAACAAAACTAAAAGCCCATTGTTTGGATTGTATTCTCATGGGAAACCAAAAAAATAATCAGCTTAATGATGCCCTTTGGGACATGAAGTTGTGTGAAAACCTATTCAATCATGTAATAAGTCATGCACTAAAAATAAAAACAAACAATTCAAGAATCTTCTGAAGAATATATTTGTCGTCTTGAAAACGACTTGCATCGATAAAAGTATATGGCGTAAAAACCCAAATGTTGCATACAAAATTTAAAAATACAAATGCCTTTTTGGAAAACCTCTGTAAATCATGTAATAAGTCAGATAAATACCTCGAACGTCGGCAATAAGCCTTTATACGGCTTATTGCCTCCGTTCTCGTTATTTATCTCTTACATAACCCCGGACTTGTTAGCCAACAAAGGATTCCAGCATATAAAAAGGCCAGTATATCATGAAGACTGGTGAACTGTAAACACTATGCATCAAATGAGGCCTCGTCTACACGAATCCGATCCGGATAATTAATTAATTACAGTTCGTTGCATTACAAAAATTACAACAGGATGGTAGCAGGGGAAAACTTAATTCCCATTCTAAGGCTGCCATCCAAAATAAGTAAATAAATAAATAAATGTTCATAAAATTAGATTACAGTACAAATACATATATAAAGAATATATATATATAAAGAAATACAATTCTGAATATATAGGGTACACAAAAACTTTTCTAAAAATATTAGTGAGGAATATATTAATGATTCTATGTATTTTGCTTACAAATAGGTATGTTTTAATGTTAAAGAAAAATCATATTAATAAAGATGTTATAAAAGACAAATTTATACTGATGCTCTTTGTGTTTACTTGTTGCTTAAAATTACAGTAAACCTAAGTTGCGAGGTGTCTCTGTAAGAGAATCACTAGAGCGCTGGATTAGATTTATTTCTAAGAATTATACTTTATTTTAAGGTGTTTCGTAGTACGTAGAACCACAATTCCCAGTTTCATTTAGAGAAATTATCAATTTTCCTTGTCTGAACAAGATGTCTTTTGCACCAGAAACAAAACATAGATAGAAGTTTTGATTAAAACATGTTTTCAGAATCTTTAATTATTAAAATGATTTTTCTTTAACAATAAAACATACCTATTTGTAAGCAAAATACATAGAATCATTAATATACCGCCATTTGTTTTGATCAAAATCAAAATACCAGACTCATCTCACACTCGTCTTCAGTGAAAGAACACTTCAACCAGAGTTACACTGGCGAAAGGGTTATTCGAAAGCTCAACCAAGTCGTCAGGGACGTGCCATACAGTAATAAGCAGGTTCAAATCTAGAAACTCATCCCATCCACAAAAGTGGCAATAAAAGTGCCCTGGAGTCAACGCTAAGCTCCGAGAGATTAGCCATCAATAATCCACTCTACAAGTACGCATAGGTATTCATCAACTTGTGGAAAGCTCAGTCTTACTCTACAAGTGATTAAAGACGTCAAGAAAAGTCTACGACAGAATACTAAAAATACCGTCTGCGAGTATTAAAATGAGACAAACCTAATACTGTACTGTGTAAAGGCCTACTACGTTGTTTAATAACTAATTTCTTGTTGGTTAGCCTTTTAAATTACTATATATATACTTAAATTGTATTATAATCTTCAATTTAGTCGTAAATTAGCCTATGTTTTTCAGAGTTTCGTGCATAGTTATAGGAAATAATTATTTTAATAAAGCTAAACTACTTGATAATGACATCTAGATGATGTCGAAACGTTGTATCCTCGCGTTTGTCTTCATTCTCAATTTTATAACAAAGTCTAAACTTATTAAAGCTATATATGAAGAAAAAAGCGTGGTTGTTTTGGGGTTGGGGCGCAAGGGACCCACTGCAGATTACAAAAGAGGGCGGCTAACGTTTCGCAATGTCTGAACTGTGTCCAGGATCTGGTAAATATTAAACTGGCCACGTCGGTCTTGAATTTCATTGGAAGACCGAGCACGTGTAGCCTGCTGCGCACACTCTTTTTTGTGCTCACAACCTCGTTCCCAGGGCTCTCTTCCTTCGCTTTTGGGTGAGGCCTTTTCCCGCCCCACCCAAAAACGAAGAGAGAGGGCCCTGGGAACGAAATTGTTGGGCTCAAAATATTCGACAAAAAAAGTAAAAGTCTGCACCGCAGGCTAGAGCACGAGGTTTTTAAGTTGTTTACTTTACTTTTACTTTATCACGCCCATTTTCTTTTGGTTTCAAAGGTTTTGGAATGCATTCATGATTATATCATTTGTTACAAACAGATTGCTTTATTCATCTGTGTATCATTACTGGATGACTGTTGCACAATAGAGTATTTGAGTGGTTTTCATTAAACCGTGCTGAACACGCTTTAGAGTACTAGCACTATTACTCTTTGGTTCTTTTGTACTTTATTGTCTCTACATCACAATTGAGATCTATTACACTCTAATGATTACTTTTTATTGACGTATTTTGTAATATACACTGAAATACAAATAAAAAAATAAAAAAACCTGGTTTCTTTCTTTGAGTTTTTAGTAATTTTAACAATCGGGTTTTTTTTTTTTTTTTTTTGTGGGGGGAGGGGGGGGGGGGAACCCGTTACTGGAGATCCTCTCTGCGGGTTTTCCCTGCCCAACGTAGTTTGGCGAATTTTGTAAATAAAAAAATAAATAAAAGTGAAATGCAAGAAATACTACATACACTCTTCGACACCGCGCGAGTTGTCAGCAAATCGCGTGCGAAAAGCCACAGGAATCCCATCCGCGCGCATTCAAACAAATACACCACAGGAAGACCGCCCGCGCGCTCAAAGAATAACAAAAAGCTTTTGTTCAATATGGCGCGAGGCGCGCGTTAAAAAGTGATTTATATTCGCTTTCAAAAATTCCAAAGATCGAGTAGTTGGGATGCCTGTGGCTTGGCAGTTGAGTTATGACCCAAAATATGAAAAGAAGAAAACCTAGCTCAGGAAAATAAACAAGCACCGATAAAGTAGCTGATCAATGAGTTCCATTTGTCGCCGGATCAGATAGAATATACTGAAAATTGTCGCATTTTTTTAAATTACGTCATTAAAAGATGTACCTTTTAACAAATAATCCCAGTGAAGTTAACAAGTTCTCTAAGTTGTGCAGTGAGTGACTTGAGGCTGATTCAAGCTAACTTATCACCTTGAGATGACACAAGATTTAGTAGTTCTGATGATTTCGCCACATAAGCTCTTCTCCTGATTTACTGAGCTTTTGACCTCTTTCAGTCTTACATAATTGATCACTGACGAGCTAATTACACCTGAAATATTAAACAACATGATCATTGCCTTGATTTAGGCTTGCTATGGTATTTTTGCAATTAACAGGGTTCGTGCTGATGTCAGTAGACAAAATCTAAGGAGTTTTCAAAAGAACAACTATATATGTATATATAACATACCACACATTACTACTGAATTGTTGAAGTGTCACCCCTGAAGTTTGATGTCTTGTTTGTAAACTAGCAATTTGTCAGCTGTCAAACAAAATACTAGGAACATTTTCATTATCCTCCACTTTTCATGTCATTCCGCCACCACTGGAAACAATGAATTTTTTACAATTTTTTAAAAGTAGAAGTGGCCTTTTTATAACTACCATCGTACAATAAACTATTATTTCATTATACCATTTTGTACTCGCAACATTTCACTTGCATGATGTAACAACTAGTATTGTAATATAGTGATTATTTTTTTATTTTTGTGAATATTTTAAAATGTTTTTTTAAACATCAATTAACCAATTTATTTGTTCACATTTTCCTAATAGCCGTCTCAGCATAGCTTTGTTTAATATGAAACATTTTTAATGCTGTTTTCCAAGTTGTTTTTAGAGGCAATGTAGGAAATAAGAGACAATGAATCAAAACACCAAGCTGGCTAAGATGGTCTAAGATGTCTAAAATAAAAGCCTCTGACTCTGGTGTCTCCTTAAAGCGTTATCTGTTTGCTCATTTATATATGACTTACTGTTTTTGCTTCAGGCTAGTGTCTATGTATTTAGCCCATCGAGTGCACGCTAGAAGAGCGTCTAGTTTGTATATTAATCTCACGTGCAAGCATTAGCCTGCGTGCAGCCGGTTTAATTACCCTTAATAACCGTCTGCGAAAGTTCGCCAGATATCGTGTTCTCTGTGACCCGATATAAGAAGCGATTTCTGATTGGCTCTCGCTCGGATCAATTCTTACGCGAACTCTGATTGGTCAACGGCACGGCATAATCTCTTCCGGTTGCGATGTTTTCGTTGCTACATACACGTGAGTTTGACCATGTTGACAGCTAGAGTAAAGACATGATCTAAATATATTACTATAAGTGTATTTACCACAGGGAGCCCGGCTTTATGTCGCTTTTATATGAAATAAATTATACAATGAAATAAAATATATTGTAATCATGAGAGCCTTTGGATTTCCTGTGCTGTATTTATTCCTTAGAGTTTCCGGTAATGGATTAGCGTTACCGACCTGTGTGTGCCGTTGGTAACTTGACGGGTGTGTCTATAATGCGGACGCGGACGATCCGCGGCGGATGGCGGACGGCGGACGGCGGACGGCGGCCGGCGGACGAGAAAAAATGAAAAAATGAAAAAAAAAAAAATGAAAAAAAATGAAAAAAAATAAATAAATATGAAAATAAAAAAATAATATTAATAAAAAAATAATAATAAAAAAGTAATAAATAAAAAAAAAATTAATGTAAAAATATCCTGAATTGAACCATTCTAAAAACAAAACAAAACGAAACGATCTAGGTTTACCTTCATTGTTTTTTGTTTTTGATCTTCTAACCGCTGAATAACGGCCTGAATGTAATAAGTGAATCGCAGCAATTTACCGATACTGTACTCAAACGGCGTACGCTGTGTTGCCATGAATCTTTATCTTTATAGGGGCTGCTTAGGTTTCCAAGGGTTTTGTAAGCTCTCTTTAAGTAAAAATTCATCCGTACGTTCATCCGTACTTCAAAACCAATATCTGCAGACAACGTTCTCGTACTGTGGCGCGCGCCATTCAGTTTAAAAACACAGGAACCCGAAAACACGCGCACGTAAGCCAATCTAAATTTGGCGCTTTTTCAGGTCACCCGAATACAGTCACTATTATGTTATAGTTTATTGTATTTAAGTCAAGCAAAACCACATTGAAATACTGACAACTACTAGTTAAGTTTATTTATTATTATGTTTACAATATTGTACAATACTAACTTCGATTTTTTGTGTTGACGAACTTCGATTCTTTTGTAATTTTCTATGATTTTTTATTCTATTATTGTGTTGTATTTTTTGTTCACCTATATATATATATATTGTTGCTATATCCCAAACTTGGATTTTTTTTGTACTGATATCGTAGATAAATACGAAAGGTCAGCTATATCTCAAACGTGTCTTGAAGTTGTCAAAATCAAATTAAAAGTTTACGAGCGAATCATTCGGCCCCATTCGCACTAGCAAATTGTGTTTGTTTTAACAGAAAAATCTGTAATCGACGAGGTAGGACAAGTGCGAATTATATTTTTTGTATTGGGACAAAATTTGGAATCGCTGCCAACCAAACTTCAAATACGCTGGTGTCCGGCATCCTGTAAACCACGGACTGGACTGGACCCGGAAAACACGGACTGGACTGAGTCCGTGTTTTACAACGATTTGTAAAACACGGACTGACACATCAGATAAATAAGGTTATCAGATTAGTAACATGATAGAGTCACGTACACATAACACAACGAAACGCAACTCACAGAACAACAACTATACCGCTCACGGTCTCAAAATATAATATTTGACAAAAATACATATTTCTCGCTGCTTGTCACACACTCATTGACCTCAAGTGATGCGAGAGTGACACGCTAAAGCAAATCTAGGATTTTTGTCGCAATTTTAATGATAAAATTCGTGCATTAAGAATTGTGTAATAATAGAGTTGACCTCTTGGTCAGCGAATAAACAACGATCCCCATTGTTAACTCCCTTTTGATGCAGATTTCACACAGTAAGACATTGAATTTCCCGGCACCCAATAAATACAATAACAACTACATAAAAGCGGTTTCTTTTTGCATTAGAAATATATAGATCACAATAAAGTATAATATTCGTTAGACATATGGGTTTACATGTAAGATTCTGATTTAGACAACAATCCGATAATGATAACTGAAATTATCGTTTGAAGACCGAAAGAAACATTAACAAAACATTAACAAAAGTACAATATTCTGTTCGGTACGCTTACTTAAAGGTCGTTAAACTTCAAGCACGAACGCGGGGATACGTGGCTGTGACAAATAGCCCCGTACATAGTTTTAAAAATGCATTCATGTGGCCTATGTCGTACCGTGTGTATATACTACGAAGGGACACGCCGAGTTTGCCGCATCACAGCAGTGTTTCTCGACCTTTTAACTAAAATTTCAGTTCTCTTTATAGACATTTGTTATCAACATACTATGAGCATAGATCGAGAACAATAAAAAGTATAAAACCAGACAGTTTTGTACAAACACTATAGCTGCAATGCATTGTGCTGATTAATAACTAAAGCCTGGTTTTCACTAGCGACACAACGCAAGCGCAAACACAAGGGTTAATTTGATAGTGAAAACGAGACGTGGATAAGCGCAAGTGCAAAAACTATCACACTAGTACCACGCGCGTGGCACAAGTGCAAACGCAAACGCAAGACAAAGGAATTTTGTTGATATCTTGTTGATATCTTGCGCTTACGCTTGGGTTATCACTGCGTCAGACGGTTTTCACGACGAAATAAGGACACTCTCGCATCACTTGAGGTCAATGAGTGTGTGACAAGCAGCGAGAAATATCGGTATTTTTGTCAAATATTATATTTTAAGACCGTGAGTTCTAGTTGTTGTTCGTTGCGTTATGTGTACGTGACTCTATCGTGTTACTAATCTGATGATCTTATTTATCTGATGTGTCAGTCCGTGTTTTACAAATCGTTGTAAAACACGGACTCAGTCCGTGTTTTACAACGATTTGTAAAACACAGACTCAGTCCAGTCCGTGTTTTCTGGGTCCAGTCCAGTCCGTGGTTTACAGGATGCCGTTGAATTTCTCATCATTTCACCGAAAACAGTTTTTATCGTATTTCTTCCAAAATAAAAAAGATTTCAACTAACGAACCCCCGTTCGGTTTCTTGCATACCTAGTCCTACCTGTACACAAAATATAAGCCAAATCTATTTTTTGAGTGTGGCCGCGAAAATCGAAATTTTGTTCGATTCCTACTGACATTCACTCTTAATTACTTTAGTCTCGGCTACGTAGTTTATACTATTAACGCACTCCTAAAACGAGGAATGGCCTACAATGAGCTATAACGACCTGCAATGAGCTAAAATGACTACAATGAAATTTAAGAGGCTGTCTCGCTAAAAACCACCCACTCGTTTTTGCTTCAAAAATGGATTTGCCTGAAACTCTGTCGACTGAAAGGGTTTACTAAGACTAAAACAAGAATGCATTTAGTTTGGTAAGAAATGATTTCGTTGTTGAGCTAGAAGCCGTTAAACAATTTTGCCCGTCGGGTGCAGTCGCAACGTTTTGAAAACTGAAAATAAGCCATTTTTCGTAGCGCCGTATAATACTTGATTCGCAGCATAAACCAATAAATTTTATATCAAAGTCTTTTTAAATCACTCGTCTTTACAGCTAAGGGGTTTATGTGTGTCTAAATTTATTTTTAAACGAGTTATCAAGATTATAATGACCCCTATTTATCGCTTATTCAAATAGACTCAAAATGGCCTTATTTCAATGTCTGATTTCTAAATTTTGGGACTTAGTTAAAAGTTTCAACCAATGCAGGTCAAAAGTATGGTATTTCATTTGCACAAATTGTGAAAATTAGATGTACGATTTTTGATTTTCCAAAGTTATGACCGTTTGAAGTAGCACATGTTCGACTAATTGCGATTTTCTGTCTATTGTATAAGACCACTATGGTCGAGCGTTTTTATCACAAATACAACTTACATGCTCCAAAAGTAACGCTTATTTCCATTGTAAAGACATTTGCCAGTGCCTTAGACTGCTGAATGCTACCAGTAATCCAGCAAGTTGGTCTGTAGATAGTTAGGTCGAGTTGCTTGTTTGCGAGTTAGATTCGATCTCACAGGTGTTTCTACTTTTAACTCTGAATTATACTGTTTAAACATCGTTCTAGAATCACTTTCCTCGAGAATCTGTTCAAGGTATTTCAAAGCTTCTTATTTTGGAAGAGAATCTGACTGGTTTTTGTTTTTAGAGCAAAATGTCTTGCCATATCAATCGAGCATGATTAGTCGAGTACATTGTTGTTGCTTTCGTAGAGGTTCGCATATGTGTGAAACCGCTTAATAGTTTTATCGCTGACAACAATTAGTACAAGTTTCACATAGTTTTAAAGACAAGAGAAAGCGTAGTACCCCCGGAGATGTACTTGGGGGTAATATGACGGGGAGGTCTGAAGTATTTTTTTGGGTCAAGAGACCTGCCAAGTATTTTTTTAGGTCTTAAAATGAAACCCGAATTTTTTGGGGTGCCCACAACTCCGAATTCAATTTTTGTTTCGATCCGTGTATCAGAAAATTATTCGTTTAAAATTTGTTTTCAGCAAGGCGTGAGTTCCGTAAAGAAATATTGCATTGCATGCCATGTATTATTTTGGGTGTAATGTCATGTTACCCCCCGAGTACAATCCCTGGGTTTAGTACAAACTAGCTGCTTTTAAGCCAGAACCCTAAAAGGTACGCACAAAAAATATTTACAACCCTAAAAGGTACACCGATCACCCCTACCACTTGGACAAAGGTAGTAACCCAACTCCCCTCCCCCCCCCTCCCCAACTCCGCCCCCCCCCCCCCCCCACCGGGATTTCCATTAGATATGTCTTTTAGTCAGTTGGAGCAGCGTGTAGGAGTATGATTAACATGAATGTCTGTTATGCAAACACTTTTTTTTGTAATTTACCTTGAAAAAAAGATGACGGAATTGAATTTGAGTGAGTGGAATGAATAAATGAATGAATGAAATTAGCGGTCAGTATATTGACAATATACTTGTTGCAGTTCATCACTGTTTCCATTGCCACGCGCTGATGAGATGACAATTCCAATAAAGAAAAAAAGGGAGAAGAAATTGTTTTTTTGTCCGTTTTTTTTATTTTATTTTGGTAATGTTGGGCCTAACATGTTGTTTCCCACCCACTTGAATATTTAATGTCGCAGAGGTGGGTCGATCGGTCGGTCGGAAAAAATAACAAATTACAAAAATAAAAACAGATACAAATGTTACAAATAACGTTATGCTCATTAATTGACTTATTATATACTGAAATAAGTGTGTTAACGATATCGTGATATTAATATTTATATTTATTAGTAAAAAAGAGAACTGATTAGCCAAATAGAAGAAAATGTGATTAAGTTGTGTAAAAAGCGCATAAAAATTATAAGGAATATTTTTTTTTTTTTTCATTTCCAAGTTTTATAAAATTAGGGTCGGGCGGGCGGGCGATGGGAAACAAAATTAAATATGAGGATGGCCTGACTTGTTCTTTTTGTAGCAAAAAAGTCTAGACAAGTTGTTTTTAAGCCACGTACATGTACAATGTAAATTCCAGCTAGGATGGAAAGCTTCAATGCAAAAAAACCCAAGAACATTTAATATAATTTATTTGTGATCACAACTTGAAACTGTTACTAGTAACCGTGCGCGAGCGAAATACCTAACGGTTTCACACATATGCGAACCTCTACGAAAGCAACAACAATGTACTCGACTAATCATGCTCGATTGATATGGCATGACATTTTGCTCTAAAAACAAAAACCAGTCAGATTCTCTTCCAAAATAAGAAGCTTTGAAATACTTTGAACCGATTCTCGAGGAAAGTGATTCTAGAACGATGTTTGAACAGTATAATTCAGCGTTAAAAGTAGAAACACCTGTGAGATCGAATCTAACTCGCAAACAAGCAACTCGACTTAACTATCTACATACCTACTTGCTGGATTACTGGTAGCATTCAGCAGTCTAAGGCACTGGCAAATGTCTTTAAGATGGAAATAAGCGTTACTTTTGGAGCATGTAAGTTGTATTTGCGATAAAAACGCTCGACCATAGTGGTCTTATACAATAGACAGAAAATCACAATTAGTCGAACATGTGCTACTTCAAACGGTCATAACTTTGGATAATCAAAAATCGTACATCTGATTTTCACAATTTGTGCAAATGAAATACCATACTTTTGACCTGCATTGGTTGAAACTTTTAACTAAGTCCCGAAATTTAGAAATCAGACATTGAAATAAGGCCATTTTGAGTCTATTTGAATAAGCGATAAATAGGGGTCATTATAATCTTGATAACTCGATTAAAAATAAATTTAGACACACATAAACCCCTTAGCTGTAAAGATGAGTGATTTAAAAAGACTTTGATATAAAATTTATTGGTTTATGCTGCGAATCAAGTATTATACGGCGCTACGAAAAATGGCTTATTTTCAGTTTTCAAAGTGTCGCGAATGCACCCGACGGGCAAAAATGTTTAACGGCTTCTAGCTCAACAACGAAATCATTTCTTACCAAACTAAATGCATTCTTGTTTTAGTCTTAGTAAACCCTTTCAGTCGACAGAGTTTCAGGCAAATCCATTTTTGAAGCAAAAACGAGTGGGTGGTTATTAGCGAGACAGCCTCTTAATAAGCAACAATAAACGTCGATAAATACATGATATGTATTGTATCTTTATAAATATATATATATGTATTCCAATTCAGATGACAATTTACTCGAAAAAACGTATAAACTAAAGCAAATTTGCCTGTTTTACTCACCTTTTCAGACTGTTCAACTTGGCCTCGTGCAAACCTTGACCTTGGACTTGGTGACCTGGCGTTTTGTTTCTACTGAAACCGGAAGCTCCGGTTTTGAGCAGTTTTATTAAGTTTGCAGCAGGTTTATTAAGTTTGCAGCAGTTTTATTAAGGTATCAGGACTGGTTATGGACAACTCTCTGCTCAAATTTTTTTTCTTCTTCTATAAGTTAGATTGTGATATTATCTAACATATTCTTCAAAAAAAATGCCGTTTTTACTTTCCAATTTCGCTAAATTGCTGATAATAAAATTCGTGATCAACATTTGACCGGAACTATCATGTCAACAGCTAATTAGCTATCTGTCATCGTAAGCTAATTGCCAGGCAACAATATGAGCCCCATGTGATTTCATACGTGAATCGTCGTGCACAAGAATCTTACTCAAATACGGCTTCTACGCGAAAATCGAAAAACTTTTAATAATCTCTGTCATATTCATGGTATAGATTCTCGTATAGTCCATTACGATTCTTTATTGGCTACTCGAAAGCGCAGATCGTCTTCTTTGTTTATATCGCCAAAACCAAAGAAACCTTTCCCGCTCGAACGACGAAAATCTCTCGGCGAAAGCGATCGAGGCTCGTATTATATGCTCAGGAAACACGTACAAAGGTCAGAGGATTCTACACAAAGTGCTGCATATTGTAGTTAAGTGCTTGCTTCGAGGTTTTAATACAAACACTTCGAAATCAAATCTAGAAGTTAGGGCCGAAGTTAGAACGTCAAATATTCAGTATTCTACGGGAAGTAAGCGGCAAAAGTAGCATTGTTATCTGTGCGTTGTTACAAAGGTATTGACATTAAAATACGATCATAATTACCCGGCCCCAATTCCCTCATTTGTAATGTTGAATAACAATTTCTCTAGGTCGCCGTAGCGGCTCTGGTTGTGTGTTTGCATCGGCCACAGCTTCGCCATTCACACTCGAACGGTTTCCTCTAGGCATAGTTTGTTTCTCTAGTTGGATTTGTAAAATCGTATGTTAGGATTTCAGTGAGTGTCAACTAATATTATAGGCGAAATGCATCATAAAGTCATTAACGACATCGACTAGAAACATGGGTTTCAATACACCAGAGAACGAGTGACTGGAATAGCATCCTATTACACTAATAATAGCCTACGGTATATGATACAGACCAGGCAAGATGACAACTCATTGACAGATGAAGTGTCTGTGTAAACACTCAGCGGCTCCCTGGCCCGAAACTTATAAACGCGTTTTTCTCGGTAACTTTTTAGCCTCAAATTTTCATTTTTAAACGACTATCATTCGCTCAAATTTTGACAGATTGCAACTAAACTTCGCAATATTGTAGAACGATGTTTCAAGCGTGGGACGGTGTCTGCGATTTCCTATTTTTTATTTTGTTAAAAAGATATCACTTCATTAGTAAGAAAATACATTAAAATATCGATTGTCGATGTTTGAGATCTCGTAGCAACTGATCTAAGATAGATATGAAAAATCCCAGGCGCGCACCGTTTTGGAGATTAACTTCTCTAACGTGCAAAGACGTGTTTGTTATTGACGTGACGGTAATTTGTAAAGGGCTGTGATTTTTCAAACAAAGGACACTCAAATCGCATTAAACTCTACATATCTTTTTCGCAATTTAAGTTATGGACAATTCGAAAACATTTCCTAAAACTACATTTATTCACCTATCAGATAATATATACTTTTATAACAAAATATTGTAAAGCTTGAGCACAATTTGAAGTCGCGCACATAGGGGTCCATAACCAGTCCTGATACCTTAAGTTTGCCGCTGTTTTATTAAGTTTGCAGCAGTTTTATTAAGTCTGCAGCAGTTTTATTAAGTCTGCAGCAGTTTTATTAAGTTTGCCGATGTTTTATTAAGTTTGCCGCTGTTTTATTAAGTTTGCCGCTGTTTTATTAAGTTTGCCGCTGTTTTATTAAGTTTGCAGCAGTTTTATTAAGTTTGCAGCAGTTTTATTAAGTCTGCAGCAGTTTTATTAAGTTTGCAGCAGTTTTATTAAGTTTGCAGCAGTTTTATTAAGTTTGCCGCTGTTTTATTAAGTTTGCAGCAGTTTTATTAAGTTTGCAGCAGTTTTATTAAGTTTGTATGCACCGTGTGTAATAAAATATATGCGTTTGTTCTTATCGGCCACCGTACCAAACACCACAGGCAACCCAAATTCTGTTGACGAGTAGTTTTTTCAACTTTGCGAACCTTCGAGGAATCACCCTCACCCATGCAATAAAATCTCTCACCGAATATTGTCGATAAAACCCATTTTTTTAAGAGCGAAATGCTCACTGCTGAGTTGTAAGCGGGACGAGCAATTGTAATATTTTCTGATAAGCTGTGTTTCGCTGCAAAGAATATCAAGACCAAATTAACGATAATTAATTTAGGGAGATCAAAAATTCAAAGCGCCGCGGTTAACGAGGACCCTACCGTACGGTATATAGTTGTAACAACTTTTTAGAGATCAACTTTTCTATGTTACTTACTTGCTGCAGATTAACTGCGTAAAAGAGCAACCGAATTCCATTCGTCGAAATCTTGTTGGGAAAAGTAACCTTATTTTAAATAAACTGAATAACTAAGTAACATTTGTTAACGTGGTCAACTCGGACAATGTTTGGTTTTTCAACTATCTTCTACAGCTAGGCTGAGTTTCAGAAAGTTCACCAACGTTAACGTCAATCTAACAGCATTTGCATTACTTTTTATTTCGAAATAAATGCTGGAATTCTAAAATTAAAACCCATGCAACAAATTGAAACATTGAAACATGTACAGGAAAACCCCCGACTCCCTGATAAGCTCTGAAATAAACAAGACAGACAATGACTTCCATATTTAGATGAAGGGGACAGCTAGGTAGTTTCCTTATATGAACGAAGGGGACAGGGTAGTTTCCTTATATGGCGATGGCGCGTCATCAGTTTGCATCGAGGATCGTACGATGGCTTAGTATTTAGATCCTACCCTGTTAATATTTAGTACACGGGGAGATATAACTTTTGGGCTTCCTGTTTTAGCCGGCAGGGGACCGCGTTCCGCCATCAGACGATAGGACTGATAACTAGTATATTCAAGATGGCCAGAAGGTTCGAAAATGAACATGCAAACGACAATAAATTCATGTAATTTTATTTATCCTAAAGTGAGTATGTTGTGTTTTATTTAGTCCACTAACAAACATTGCTCACGACTCGAAGCAAAGAGTATCCTATAGCCCGTGATTTAATAAACGTTATCAGGATTTAAAGCCACGCCAAGTGATTTTAGTCCTGATAAATACGACCAGCGAGTTCATACCCTGCGAGCAGAGGTTCCTTAGATAATGATATCACCATTATCGTTATTATGATTCAATTATTCTTTTTCTCATCAGACATTGCCCTTTTAAATGCAAAAAATTTTACAAAGCCTGTGCAATAATTGCTGTCATATGCATTGTGATGATCTACAAGGCGTCACCCCTCAAGGCTGCCAACGACCCCTCATGGTACAACGTCCCCTCATGGTACAACGCCCCCTCATGGTACAACGCCTATGATGACGACATCAATAAGTGTTTGTTTGACAGATGGCCAGCCAATGTACTTGCGGGAAAGATCCAGTGTCCAGGCTCCCAGCTTTGTTACTCGGTCACAGAAACAGACCCGGCCCAGTTCGTTGTTTGTTATAACACAAAAACGCTGATACCTGATTTTACTGGCCACGTTGTTCAACCTAACATTGTCAAAGCTAAAGCTGACGAACGTCGCAACTGGCATAACGAAGCCGGCGATCATTATGGTAAATCTTTGACGAATTTAAAGTTAATTCTATAAATTTAACTTTCAATTTTACTGATGGTGAACTTAAATTTCTTATAATATCTTAGCCTGCGTGGCGGCTCTAGGGTTTGGGGACAGAGGGGGAGGGAAGAGGGAAGAAGGGAGAGTCTTCCTTCCCTCCTTCTCCCCACCACCCCTCTCCTCCCCTCTCTCTCAAATCCCCAAGAGCCGCCACGCAGGCTAATTATATCTATGATTAATCGATGGTAGATTGAATGCAACAGAGTTCTAATACTGTGGCTGTTGATGTCCATAGACTCTAGAAGTTTTATTAATACTCCACATCAATTCCATCAAGCTTAGTTTTTGCTGCCGCAGCGGAACGAGCCTGGAGCAAGCGAAGAAAGGCAGCGATCCCATTTCAATCAAGTTAGAACACAGGCAGCCAATCAAATCACTTGTATTCAGTGGATTTTTTTAAATCATTTTTTTAATAAAATCTTACTAAACTTTGTCTGTAGTTTGTCTATTTTTATTTTCTCCCCCACAAGTAATATATTTAAATATACTAGTAAATATATTACTAGTGGGGGAGCTAAAAACCACCCAAAACTTATTTATATACCACAACAATTACAGACAAAGTTTAGTAACATTTAAAAAATAAATAAATAACATAAAAAAAACTCAGTCTTGTTGTTAGAAGGGCATAAAAAAATCGAGATTTGTTTCGACCATAATGCAATGCGAGTGTCGCTATCCCACAATCCACCGTTCTTTCTACCACAATGCAACGCGTGCTTCGTCTTCGTTTATCAACTCGATAATGGACTTTTGTAATGCTTCGGATGGTCTTTAAAGACAAGTAATCTCAGAACCTTTATTCGAAATTATTTCCTTTACTTTGTCAAAACATAAATATATAGAATTATTCATTGAAACTGTTTTAGAAGATATCTTTTTACAATAAACAGGCATTAAACTTATATATCCGTGTATTTATAGTTATCAACGGTCATTTATTACTTTGCTTTGGTATGCGATTGAGCTTTCGCAATATGTGTTGCTCCTATTTTAATCCCGGGGATGCTCGTCGTATCTTTTTAATAGAGTTAAAAATCAGCGATTTGTTATCTTTTAGGAATTTTTGAAAATTAGCATTTTCACCGGTGCTGGACCGGAAACAAACGATGTGTTGGCTCGGTCATGTGGTTCGCATGGAAAATTTCATTTCATTCAATATGTGAAACCTTTATCTTTGAATTTGTTTTTATGTAATAATATTTGTTGTGGCATCTCTTAGGGGATAAAATTCATCCAGCCACAACCTTTTTAAAAGCGAAGGGAGAGGGCCCTGGAAATGAGGTTGGTACTCTGATAGATACCAATATTAAAATATTGGAATTCCAAAGTTTAATTTTAATACCCTAAAGGATACCGGATTCCTACCCCCGGGGTAAACCGTCTGGTCCGAAAGTTTGTTCTGCATGTAAACATGTGAGGAGTCATGATTTATGAATTTAATACTAGTCTAACTGACGTTTAATGTGTGCTGCCGCAGTTTTGTTTATAGTAGAATCAATTAGAAAGAAATAGAGTTGCTAGACCGAAATAGAGGTCCTAGAGCGAAATCCGCTAAAACCATAAATAAAAGCATATAAGCCTCGAAGAGAAGGACTGCTTTTACTACGGTCTTTAAGACCATGAATCGGAAGTATTATAAATGTATATTATCGAGTCGATCGATGAAAGAAGACGAGGCCCAAGTTGCATTGGGTAGAAAGAATGCTGGATTGTGGGATAGTTAGCACGTATTGCATTGTGGTCGAAACAAATCTCGATTTTTCTGCCCTTCTACTAACTTGACTGAAATAGGATGAAATATAGGATCGCTGCCTTGCTTCGCTCGCTCCAGGCTCGCTCCGCTGCGGCATGCAGCAATAAAAATTTTGGGAAGTGAAAATGGATATGCTGCTGTGAAAATATTATGTACTGATTTATCTCATCATAGCCTACAAATAATTTGATGTATTTTTCTTCTTTTTAAGCCCCAAAACGACAATCCTCTGTAATTGATCATGACACTGGAGCAAATGGAGACTACGAAATTTTAGAGCAAAAGGATCGTTACCCTAATTATGGGACTGAGAAAGAAGGAAAGCCGGAACAATTTTGTTCACGCGGTCATCTAACACCAAGCTCAGACTTTTCAACTTACAAAGAACTCACATTGACACATATTAACACCAACGTTGCTCCTCAATGGCAGCTTTTCAATTGCGGCAACTGGGCAGGTGTTGAAACAGCAGTGAGACAATATGCCAAAAATGTGCACCGCCAGTTGTACGTCTTCACAGGAACAGGTAGTTTTTACAATACTCCAGTACGTTCGAGTTCTTTGTTGCTCAGTCTAGCTTGTTTGTCTCTTTCAGCCGGTTTTGGTAGAATACTTAACGGAAGCGTTATCGAAGTCATACTAAATAAAAGAGTTAAAGCTCCTACATACTACTGGAAAGTGGTTTGTGATCCTGATGCTCCTCAGCCAACAGGAGCAGCGACGCTTGGCCAGTCCGTCCTAATAATGGCGGAAAACAACATCGGAGACATCAGCAATGTAAAGATTCAAAGTGATTGGAAAAAAAAACAAGAAACAGAGAATGAAGAGAGGGTTTGTGCAGCTGTACAGTTTGGAAGAGGCTAAGAAGATCTTCATCATAAGCGACTTTCACCTTCCTCCACTAGGAACAGGTTGTAATCCCCAACACAAGGGCACTTTCTTGAATACATACCTAAACAAGTATCTATCGTAATTGTTTTCGAAATAATTCGATGAATGATCAATATGATGACGAAATAAAATAAAAGGTGTGAATTCCATTCCATTCTATTCTATTCCATTCTATATTCCATTCTATATTCTATTCTATTCTATTCTATTCTATTCTATTCTATTCTATTCTATTCTATTCTATTCTATTCTATTCTATATTCTATATTCTATATTCTATATTCTATATTCTATATTCTATATTCTATATTCTATATTCTATATTCTATATTCTATATTCTATATTCTATATTCTATATTCTATTCTATTCTATTCTATTCTATTATATTCTATTCTATATTCTATTCTATTCTATATTCTATTCTATTCTATTCTATTCTATTCTATTCTATTCTATATTCTATTCTATTCTATTCTATTCTATTCTATTCTATTCTATATTCTATATTCTATTCTATATTCTATTCTATATTCTATTCTATTCTATTCTATTCTATTCATTCTATTCTATTCTATTCTATTCTATTCTATTCTATTCTATTCTATTCTATTCTATTCTATTCTATTCTATTTTATTCTTTTCTATAATATTCAGTCACTGTCAAAATCCTACTAAAAAGACATTAAAACTAAAATAAATGTCACGTGACATCACATAATTTCGCTCTAAATACCCGATACTAGAATTAATTATGAACATAGATTTCACAATTCTTATTCCATGTTCACTGTATTATAATTACTCATTATACAGTTAAAGTCCTTATCACCCCCGGACAAATGATGTATTAATAGAATCCTTGTGAGTATATAGAAGCGATATTCGGTGGAAAAAGATTTTTAGGATTTATTCCCGCCGTGACGTGTAATTCACGGACGAATTCGCCGAAAATCGCCTTTCAGCGGCCCTGTAGTTTTTCAAAACGAGCAAAAAAAGAATGGGTTTTAATCTAGACATGTGACGTCAGTAAGGTATTTTTACCTCAGCTTCGTTGTAGTGATTTACTTACTATTTGCACTGTTCCACTCCAGTGCTATCCGCTAAATTGTATAAACAATGCAATTAGACAGGTTTTGTTCTATGGTTAAATGACATGCACTCTCCAGTAAAAATACAATGAAAATATTCATGGTTGCGACAAAATATTCTTAAAGTCTACATGTGCTACAGAAATATTATTTGCCTCCAAATATGTACTTCCTATGTCAGCGCACAATACATTTTGGTTTTATACATTCGCTTCCACTTAAAATACCAAAGCTAAAAGAGCTATACCAAACGGCGAAACACATTCACTTTCATTTCAAACAACAGAAAATTATATTACAAACAGCGAAACATATTCGCTTTAGCGAGACAAACTCGCAGCTAATCTGATATTCCGCGAAACACATTCGCTTGTACTTCAAACAGGAAAATTCTAAACGAGCAGCGAAACACATTCGCTTCAGCGAGACACACTCGCAGCTAACCTAAAATTCAGCGAAACACGTTCGCTTGTACTTCAAACAGGAAAATTCTAAACGAGTAGCGAAACACATTCGCTTCAGCGAGACACACTCGCAGCTGACCTAAAACTCAGCGAAGCACATTCGCTTGCAAACAGAAAAATTCTAAACGAGTAGCGAAACACATTCGCTTCAGCGAGACACACTCGCAGCTAGAATATTCGGCGTAATACATTCGCTTCCACTTCAAGCAAGTCAAATACACTGTACACTAAACTCCAAGCACACAGTGGCCAGTCTGTTGCGCCTTGTCGTGGGTATAGAATTTTTCCAACCGAGTACGAATATCCAAAGTAAAATAACCATTTTGGTTAAGAAAAACAAGTCTTGGGATAAACGGTCAGAAAAAGCATTTTTTTATATATATGACCAGAGGGACCAATGGTGGCTAACAATCCACGGCACCGCCGCAAGGACCGAGCACAAAGGGTATTAGATAACCCCGGACTTGTTAGCCAACAAAGGATTCCAGCATATAAAAAATGCCAGTATATCATGAAGACTGGTGAACTGTAAACACTATGCATCAATTGAAGCTTAGGATTTATTTCGGAATGCCATGCATGCACACCAATTAGCACATTCCAGTACAACGTATTCTAAAAAGTTCCATAGACCATTAAAAGTACATCAGATTAGTACAAAAGAACACATTCGTTTTAGCGAGACGCACTTGCAACTAAGATATTCAGTGAAACCCAATTAATCGATTGTACTTCCATTAAAATTCTAAACGAGCAGCGAAGCACATTCGCTTTAACTTCAAACAACACAAAATTATAGTGAACAGCGAAACACAAAAGAAGCCAATTATTATTATTCCCACTGGCCATCTACTCCCAAGGGAGATGATTAATGATATGCAAGACTATATAAACAATGCAACGTGGTATTAGCTCATATCATTCTTAGTTGCCCAAACTGGCGAGACGAACAACATCAAACCGGATAGTAGGATGAAAGGGGAAAATGGATGTTACGGGGAATAATCCTATGGCGTTGAGAAAGTTTACTCGAATATTTTGTGTCCCCCCCACCTTCCCGCCCACTTTTTCGTGCGAATATTGCCTCAGCACTTTGTCCCTCAGGATATATTTTCATTGTTTAGCTAAGAACAATGGAGTTCTATTGTTCCCATATCTTAATCATCAACCGAGGGAGAATGGCCAGTGAGAATATATTACGATTACACTGTTTACATGCGACTTTTCGTCTTTATATTAACGTTCTAAAATGCTAAATCGATGTGTTGCTGGCGGATGCTCTAGCAGTTCTGATTTAGAAAAGGGTATAGTGCTTCACGCTATTCCTTATTTCAATGACGACAGGCCAGAAGCCAAAGAACAGAGAAGAAAGTGGGTCAGTTTCTGACAACTTCTGACATGGAAACCAAAAAAAAAACGCGTTGCATTTTAAGACTCGTGCCGGCCATGGTCTGGGCACGAGTAATTATTTTAGAAACATCGACACAGTCCACACTAGTTTTAACGCCAGTTATCGTACATTTTAATGCAATTATTTCCTTAGAAACATCACCGATGCACCTACCGTGGTTATAACACTGCCTCTTTTATCCATTCCAATATTACAACCACTGAAAATTTCAGAACACAAAGACGATAATACGGTGGCTCCAAAGGGACATCCGACATAAGACATATTAAAGTGTACGAGATAGAAAATCTTCGAGATAGAAAATCTTCGAGATAGAAAATCTTCGAGATTGTCCGCGCGGTCATGGGACACAATAATATATTTCAACAAGGCGGAAGACGAGTGTGAGATGAGTCTGGCATTAAATGGCATTTAATCCATAAATTGTGAATATGTGTACACTTCTTCACTACAAGGTTATTTGTTCCAGTTCAATGCCATTTTGATTTTGATTAATAGAAATGACGGGATATTTAATTTAAATTAATTACAGTTCGTTGCATCATACAAAAATAGGCAGTCTAAGACTGCATGAGGCTACTGCTTGAAACAGGTATATAAACTGAACAATCAATGTGCAAAAATAATGTTCGATCTGAAGACGAGATATAGAAATGAATCGGCAGGAAGTCTAAGGAGCTGTTTAAATAAAGGCGAGTTGTCCCTGCTAGCCGGGATAACTCTTTTGTTTTGAGTTCCCCGGAGAATACAAAACAAAAGAGTTATCCCGGCTATCATGCAGGGACAACTCGCTTTGATATAAACAGCCCCTTAAAGAACAATATGTATTTGTGCAGTCGCGCGTCCAAATTTGCAGAACAATACTATGGAAATCAGTAGACTGGTAATCATGCCCCAAAAATTCCGTCCACGTGTAAAAATATAATCGTGATTGGATAGTTTTGTTTTGGAGGCTTGAAGTATTTGCACTGTAAATCTTTACCTTAACACGGCGAACTCTGGTCATCGTGATCGTTTTCTGCCCTCAACAATCTGTGTTGGAACAAGCAGTACAGTTTTGATAGAGTTCCCGTGTATCGAATGTTGTATTGTATATCAACAAACTATAATTACTATGTGTAACCTGATGACCATCCTGTGTGAATTTTATGCTTTGCCTAGAGCATAATATCACAAGTATACCACCGGTAATTGGTCATGATCGTGCTAATATGATCCTGTTACTGTTTAACTCTTTCCCTACTGCCCCTTTAAAAATCAGTCTCTCAGGACAAATGACTTCAAAAATTCTACGTTCCTGGAAACCTTGAGCCATCGGTATAGTTCTAAAAAGAGCAACAGTTTCCCTAACGTCTTATTTGGAATTCAAATCGATTTTTTATCTAGCTAATTTTGCCATCAAAAATAGTTAAGAGCGTATGTCAGGTAGCATCAGACATCGGCTTGTAAATCGTGGCAATGGTCAAAAATCCGATTTTGCTAATACTTTTATATTTTGTACCCTATTATATCCCAATCATCCCAATCTACTTCATTAGTAAAAATATTGCTTAGTTTTCGAGAAATAAATATTTTTGTGAGAGTGGGTGAATATGCTAATTTTAGCGATCTCAGATTACCCCACTTCAATGGCCTGGCGTGACGAAAGTATTTAACCTTTGAAATTTTAAGTAACATAATATTCTTGTTCATTATTTAGACATTATATTATGTAGTTTTCAATGATTAAAATCAAAAACTAAATTTTTTACGAATTTTCTTGTCGACCATACTTTTTCTGCTTCTAAAAATAGCCTCAGAAGAATGGACTTTTAAACTATGTGCGATACAACCAAATCCAACGACATTCTCGATTTATAAAGAAGAAGTGATGGCCTTGATGCTGATATAAAAAGTTACGTCCGTATTTTGGTTGTATGGCATGAACAGCGATCTCAAAGTTGGTTAAAATTCAACTTTAGCGAGTCTGAAATTGACATGTTTTGTCTAGCCGTTACTCGTTTTGCATGTAAACTATCGCCAAACTATTGCGAAAATCTTCCATAGATTTATAAAACCACTCACCTTAGCTATTAAATGAATACTAGTTTCAACCAACATCTGTTATATTAGTTATCTCTGGGATAAAAGCAATGCATACATCCCGACGTGCATGTAACGCAATGTGCTCAAATAACTGTCAACAATTGTTTTGCTTTGTATGACCGATCACCTATTAACTTTTTTGAAAGTTTTGCACAAATACAAAACACTGCCCATGATAGCTCGTTTAATAACAGTTAAACTAGTTATTTGAATAGTAATTTTTCGTCACGCCAGGCCATTGAAGTGGGGTAATCTGAGATCGCTAAAATTAGCATATTCACCCACTCTCACAAAAATATTTATTTCTCGAAAACTAAGCAATATTTTTACTAATGAAGTAGATTGTGATGATTGGGATATAATAGGGTACAAAATATAAAAGTATTGACAAAATCGGATTTTTGACCATTGCCAGTAGTTGTTTGATGCTTCGTGACATACGCTCTTAAAAACGCAATAATAATCGCCGTAGGCAAAAAGTTAATACGCAGTGCAGTTATTACATTATACACTGAGGAAAGATGGACGGTGGTCAAGAAACAATAGTGATGATAGTTAGCGCGCGCTAGTAACCCTGAAGATGGACAATTTGTCCGACAGCTTGGTCGTTTTGTTTAATTAAAACGTAGTTGAAACTATATATGCATCCAAAATGTCAAAACCTACGTACCAAGAAACGATTGATTTAATGGTGATGATGTTGATGTTGATAAGGATGGTAATGTAATGATGATGATGACACTGAGGGATTCCCAGGACTGCAATGGATCGGGTTGGACTGAGTAGAATAGAAATTTCTACACTATAAATCAAAGAATTAGAGTGTAACATTTGCTAAAAAACATGTCACAGGTTTGTGATAATCACATACACTTGCTGTAGTATAATTCACATTTGGTACCATTTCAAAACTAACTATCTAAAAGATCGATAAAGACTCAGCCCATAGAGTAATAGAGATATTTATTTCCATGCCGAATAACGTATTTATAATAAGATCACTTTAGTAGAATATTGGTCGTATACAAGGGAATTGATCGTCTGGTCAATCAATCAACCAATGATTCAATCAACCACTCAATCAGTCAGTCAGTCAATCAATGATTCAATCAAACAGTCAGTCAGTTAGTCAATCAATCAATCAATCACTTGATCAATCAGTCAATCCATCAGTCAATCAGTCATCAATCAATCACTCAATCAATCAATCAGTCAACCCATCAATCAATCAATCAATCACTCCATCAATCATACAATCACTCGATCAATCAATCAATCAATCAATCAATCAATCAATCAATCAATCATTCGATTAATCAGTCAGTCAGTCAATCAGTCAACCAATCATTCAATGATTGGAATAAACAAGAATGCGTTCGATATTTTCCCTCTGTTGGTTTTTGTCCCTTTCTTTGGATGTCCGTTTCTCTTGAATCCAAGAAAATACTTAGTTTTATCATCACCCCTTCTGATGTGATAGTAGGATTGAAAGGTCATGAAAGACTGGTCTTGGTTATATCTTTTTTGCCAGAAAGTTGTGTCAGTCTTGTTCATCTGAAAAAAGAAAACAACGTCAATTGCAATATACCTAGTAACTTGTACAACACAATAGGGTAACCGTTTCGGACGGTGATTTATTTGTGGCAAACACCAAAAGCATTGGAGATTTAGATACAACGAAACAGCAAATACTAGTTTAACTATTAGATATTGTACGTTTTTACTAGAAAACACTGACCGCTAGTTATCGTACATTTGTACTTTAACTGTTTCCTTATAGAAACACCGACGCAGTCCACACTATAGTTTAACTGCTAGTTATCGTACATTTTTACTCCAATTGTTTGCTTAAAAACACTGACGCAGTCCACACTAGTTTAACCGCTAGTTATCGTACATTTTTTCTACAATTGTTTGCTTAGAAACACTGACGCAGTCCACACTAGTTTAACAGCTAGTTATCATACATTTTTACTCCAATTGTTTCCTTAGAAACACTGACGCAGTCCACACTAGTTTAACCGCTAGTTATCGTACATTTTACTCCAATTGTTTGCTTAGAAACACGTACTGATGCAGTCCACACTAGTTGAACCGCTAGTTATCGTACATTTTGACTCCAATTGTTTCCTTAGAAACACTGACGCAGTCCACACTAGTTTAACCGCTAGTTATCGTACATTTTACTCCAATTGTTTGCTTAGAAACACTGATGCAGTCCACACTAGTTGAACCGCTAGTTATCGTACATTTTGACTCCAATTGTTTCCTTAGAAACACTGACGCAGTCCACACTAGTTTAACAGCTAGTTATCGTACATTTTACTCCAATTGTTTGCTTAGAAACACTGATGCAGTCCACACTAGTTGAACCGCTAGTTATCGTACATTTTGACTCCAATTGTTTCCTTAGAAACACTGACGCAGTCCACACTAGTTTAACCGCTAGTTATCATACATTTTTACTCCAATTGTTTGCTTAAAAACACTGACGCAGTCAGCCACACTAGTTTAACCGCTAGTTATCGTAAAAATTGTTTGCTTAGAAACACCGACGCGGTCTACACTAGTTTAACCGCTAGTTATCGTACATTTTTACTCCAATTGTTTGCTTAGAAACACCGACGCAGTCCACACTAATTTAACCACTAGTTATCGTACATTTTAATGCAAGTATTCCCTAATACATCACCGATGCACCTACCGTGGTTATGACACTGCCTCTTTTATCCATTCCAATGTATAGACCAGTAGCTATTCCTTTAATGCGCAACCTGCCCAACGAATATGCCTGTATTTCAAGCTCAGCTGACAAAGACAAGAAAGACTAACATCAAGCATTTGATGGATGATTTTTTATTTCGGTCTTTATCCAAAGACCATCAACTGCAAATGAATAAATTAAACTAAGACATTCTGAATTAAGATTAATTAATGTACTAGCTAAAGTGCGCAGTTTTGAACGACAACGCACTAAGCTTGCCAAGATTGAGGCCTCGTCTACACGAATCCGATCCGGCTGAAACCGCATAGAAATATTTGCGTCCACACGAATCCGCGTATCCTGAGGATTCAAGTAAAAGTATGCGGTTTCGGTGACCGGATTCAATGGATTCATGTGGACGATAGGCCGATTCGCATCAAAAAGTATGCGGTTTCAAAAGTATCCGGATCCGTGTAGACGGGATCTCATTTCTTAACAACATGCAAGAAAGAACAACTCATTCCAATGTTCACAAGACTCAGGTTAATTAATCTTAATTCAGAATGTCTTAGTTTAATTTATTCATTTGCAGTTGATGGTCTTTGGATAAAGACCGAAATATACAAATTACAAAAATGACAACTGGTCTTCTCGTAATTCTATTTCTCATCAAACTATATGCCCAAAAGAATATAATTACTACATTCGTGAGACAAACAAAGGACTTTCTACATATCTCATATTCACAATGAATTAATAATCTTGATGGTTTTATTTCTTACCATATTTGTAATTTACAGGTTGGCCATTGTAGACTGTGCCATCAGAGAACACATGAACATAATGTCCCAACTGAGAAAACATCCTCCCCTTACGCAAATCGCCTTGTCTGCAAGTGAAACTGCTGACCACAATGATAGATGCATAGAGTAGAATCACTGGAGCATATACAATCTTGAAAGAATGAAAAAGACAAAAGTAAGAACGCTACAATGATAGATGCATAGAGTAGAATCACTGGAGCATATACAATCTTGAAAGAATGAAAAAGACAAAAGTGAGAACGCTACAATGATAGATGCATAGAGTAGAATCACTGGAGCATATACAATCTTGAAATAATAAAAAAGACAAAAGTGAGAACGCTACAATGATAGATGCATAGAGTAGAATCACTGGAGCATATACAATCTTGAAATAATAAAAAAGACAAAAGTGAGAACGCTACAATGATAGATGCATAGAGTAGAATCACTGGAGCATATACAATCTTGAAATAATAAAAAAAACTTATAAAAAAGACAAAAAACAAATGACAAAAGTGAGAATATTTTCAAAACAAAATGAGACAGCTCGAATTCTTCTACTTCAATATCGTCAATTGGATCTTGAGGACAATCAGTGTTAGTGTCCGAAGTTTCGAAAAATACGAACATGAATTGCCCTTGGGCTATCAGAGACAACTGACTATGTTTCCATTTTTTTGATGAGAATAATTATTGTTCATATTTTAGATCGTGATTGGATAGTTTTGTTTTGGAGGCTTGAAGTATTTGCACTGTAAATCTTTACCTTAACACGGCGAGCTGTGGTCATCGTGATCGTTTTCTGCCCTCAACAATCTGTGTTGGAACAGTACAGTTTTGATAGAGTTCCCGTGTATCAAATGATGTATTGTATATCAACAAACTATAATTACTATGTGTAACCTGATGACCATGCTGTGTGAGTTTTATGCTTTGACCTAGAGCATAATATCACAAGTACCACCGATAATTGGTCATGGTGCTAATATGATCCTGTTACTGTTTAACTCTTTCCCTACTGCCCCTTTAAAAATCAGTCTCTCAGGAAAAATGACTACAAAAATTCTACGTTCCTGGAAACCTTGAGCCATCGGTAGTTCGAAACAGCAACAGTTTCCCTGACGTCTTATTTGGAATTCAAATCGATTTTTTATCTAGCTAATTTTGCCATCAAAAATAGTCAAAAATCCAATAATACTGATCGCCGTAGGCAAAAGGTTAATACTCAGTGCAGTTATTACATTATACACTGAGGAAAGATGGACGGTGGTCAAGAAACAATGGTGATGATAGTTAGCGCGCTAGTAACCCTGAAGATGGACAATTTGTCCGAAAGCTTGGTCGTTTTGTTTAATTAAAACGTAGTTGAAATTATATATGCATCCAAAATGTCAAAACCTACGTACCAAGAAACGATTGATTTAATGGTGATGATGTTGATGTTGATAAGGATGGTAATGTAATGATGATGATGACACTGAGGGATTCACAGGACTGCAATGGATCGGGTTGGACAGTAGAATAGAAATTTCTACACTATAAATCAAAGAATTAGAGTGTAACAGCATTTGCTAAAAAACATGTCACAGGTTTGTGATAATCACATACACTTGCTGTAGTATAATTCACATTTGGTACCATTTCAAAACTAACTATCTAAAAGATCGATAAAGACTCAGCCCATAGAGTAATAGATATATTTATTTCCACGTCGAATAACGTATTTATAGAGTATAATAGAAAATTAAACTACGACAAGGGTACCATATGTATCTCAGAATATAAAAGTGTATTTTGTCTTGGAGAATTGGAGAATTGATCATCTGATCAATTAGTCAACCAATGATTCAATCAATCAGTCAATCAACCAATGATTCAATCAACCACTCAATCAGTCAGTCAGTGAATCAGTCAACCAATGATTCAATCAATCAATCAATCAGTCAGTCAGTGAATCAGTCAACCAATGATTCAATCAATCAATCAATCATTTAATCAATCATTCAATCAGTCAATCAATCAGTCAGCCAGTCAGACAACCAATGATTCAATAAATCAAACACTTGATCAATCAATCAATCAGTCAATCACTCCATCAATTGGTCAGTCAATCACTCAACAAATGATTCAATCAATCAATCAGTCAGTTAGTCAACTCATCAATCGATCAATCAATCATTTAATCAATCATTTAATCAATCATTCAATCAGTCAGCCAGTCAGACAACCAATGATTCAATAAATCAAACACTTGATCAATCAATCAATCAGTCAATCACTCCATCAATTGGTCAGTCAATCACTCAACAAATGATTCAATCAATCAATCAGTCAGTTAGTCAGCCCATCAATCACTCGATCAATCATTTAATCAATCAATCCCTCAATCAATCAGTCAACCAATCATTCAATGATTGAAAACAAACAGAAATGAAACAAACGCGCGTGCCACAATCACAACCGCCATCACTGATGAAGGTCCCTGATCATGAACCGAAACGTCTGATACTTTCAAGTTTTCAAGTCAGAGACAAAACGTAAAAAAAATTAAAAAAACAGGAATGAGTTTGATTTTTCCCCTCTGTTGGTTTTTGTCCCATTCTTTGGATGTCCGTTTTCTTTGAATCCAAGAAAATACTTAGTTTTATCACCACCCCTTCTGATGTGATAGTAGGATTGATAGGTCCTAAATGTTTCTTTGTTTAACCTTTCTTTCCACAAAGTTGTGGCAGTCTTGTTCATCTGAGTAAAAGAAAACAACGCCAATTGCAATGATTCAGAACCTAGCAACTTGCACAACGCAAATACGGTAAATGAAAAACGTTTCGGACGGTGATTTATTTGTGGCAAACGCCAACAGCATTGGGGATTTAGATACAACGAAACAGCAAATACTAGTTTAACTATTAGATATGTTATACGTTTTTACTACAAAACAATGACCGCTAGTTATCGTACAATTTACTCCAATTGTTCCCTTAGAAACACCGACGCAGTCCACATTAGTTTAACCGCTAGTTATCGTACATTTTTACTCCAATTGTTTGCTTAGAAACACCGACGCAGTCCACAACAGTTTCACCGCTAGTTATCGTACATTTTAATGCAATTATTTCCTTAGCAGCATCACCGATGCACCTACCGTGGTTATGATACTGCCTCTTTTATCCATTCCAATGTATAGACCAGTTGCTATTCCTTTAATGCGCACCGTGCTAACACCATATGCCTCTAATGCAAGCTCAGACAAACAGAAGAAAGATTAACATCAAGCATTTGATGGATGATTTGATGATACACACCACAAGACGGAGTCAGAAAGTGGGGCAGGGGAGGGTGGTACAATAACAGTCTACGCACCCCTGTCCCCACCGCTGTATCCGCCCCTGGTGAAAAGTTAAGCTAGGTGTTGAGTGCGATATTTTGTGAGAGACACCTAATTAAAAAAAAGTTGACGGGGCGAACGGCGATTGCACGACCGAAAGGAACTATGGGTAATACGAATTCTTTCTTATTCGTTTCGAAATTACGCAAACAATGCCTCCACCGTTCAGCGAAACCTTCGAGACACCCATCTAAGGAAGAAGTTCATAACCAGAAGTGTCCATCTTCATTGTTAACCTATGCCCTATCATCAAGATAGCTAAGTTATTTTTAGATTTGCACGCACAGCCAATCATTTCGCTTTAGCGTGACAGGCGAAGCAATAATATGGCGCCCGTGACTGTCACGAAGTAGGCAGGCAGTAAAAACTTTCTCTTTTGTCAGAAAAAGCAAACAAATGCAGCTACTAAAGAGGCAGATACTTTGAGAGTAACACTAGAAATTGAAAAATTGGAGGACATCTTCACATCACTGAAAGAACAGAAATATATTGGCCTGAATGTGTAGCCATGTGCTTTTCGGTCGGTCACGGGCTGAATGGCTACAATATTTCTTGCAACGAACGGGATGAATACAGTATTTCTTGCAACAACGTCAAAATAATATCAATCCATTACAAGAAAAACTGTGTAATTTTCAACCTTGTGAAATTCGAAAAGATTTCTGGCTGGCAAAATAAAGACGTGATTGAAAACTTGTTTACTGATCGTGGACTCGACGAGAAGATTCCGGGAAAGATTTAAATTTGAAGCTTGACTTCTGCGTTCATTTTCTCAATGAAAGTGTTTATTGAATGTGTTCTTGAATGACAAATATATCATTTAATTGGATGAGTTAAGGTGGTAGGATTGGATAAAATTGATTTTTTATGGAAAATGTTTAAAATTACAAATAAACCTTTATATTCAACTTTATTTCATAGCAGCAAAGAAGATAAAATTTACTTTTCAGAAATGTAAAGAAAGGTGTGAAATTTCACAGCTAAGGTGTCAATATGGCACAGGAAACCCAGAGTTGAAATCAGACTTTTCTCAAAATAACTCGAAACTATTATTTCTGTTAAACAAACGATTATCATATCCATAAATTACATTAAAAAAGGAAACTTTTCACTGTAGCCCGGAGCAAAAGGACTTATATTTTAAAAATGAGCGACATTTGACTTAAAATGGCTCGTACAATTTGGCTATTGATTCTTTCGTTCCGGGCTGCGGTGAAAACCTTTCTTTATACCTAAATTACATGTTTAGCAAGTTTCAAATTTTCTGTTAAGTTTCATGAATTTTACAGTCATTACAACACCATTGATTCCATAATACACCGTTTAAATTGGCCGTCAAAAGCTTAAATCACGTCGAATATCCGCCATTTTGTTTCATGTCAAAGGAAGTCAATGCTGCTTCGATACCCGATCGATAAAAGCCCGTAAAAGCCCGAATATCAATACCCTGGTCACCAGAGGCTTGACTAACTCTCTCCTTGCCACTTATCTTGAGCCGCGAAGCGGCGATTTTGAACCGCGGAGCGGCGAGCGAGCTGCGAAGCATATTATATAGTTAATAGTCACTAAATAAGAACTATTAGACAGTAAAAAATATATTTTATTTCACGGATTAAGTGTTTGCGCTCTACAATGATAGATAGTATTTGCACTGTAAATCTTTACCTTAACACGGCGAGCTGTGGTCATCATGATCGTTTTCTGCCCTCAACAATCTGTGTTGGAACAAGCAGTACAGTTTTGATAGAGTTCCCGTGTATCAAATGATGTATTGTATATCAACAAACTATAATTACTATGTGTAACCTGATGAGCATCCTGTGTGAGTTTTATGCTTTGACCTAGAGCATAATTCGACCAGATCAATATCACAAGTACCACCGAGTATTGGCAGTGTAGTGGTGCTCATGATGATGATGATTATGGTGATGATGATGATGATGATGATAATGATGATGATGATGATGATGGTGATGATGATGATTATGGTGATGATAATGGTGATGATAATAATGATAATGATGATGGTGATGGTAATGATGATGATCATAATGGTGATGATGATAATGATAATGGTGATAATGGTGATGATAGTAATGATAATGATGATGGTGATAATGATGATGGTGATAATGATAATAATGATGATGATGATGATGGTAATGATGATGATGATAATGATGATGATCATAATGATGATGGTGATAATGATGATGATAATAATGATAATGATGATGGTGATAATGATGATGGTGATAATGATGATGGTGATAATGGTGATGGTGATAATGATAATATTGATGATGATGATGGTAATGATGATGGTAATGATGATGATCATAATGATGATGATCATAATGATGATGATCATAATGATGATGGTGATAATGATGATGGTGATAATGGTGATGGTGATAATGATAATATTGATGATGATGATGGTAATGATGATGATGATAATGATCATGATCATGATGATGATGGTGATAATGACGATGATAATAATGATAATGATGATGGTGATAATGATGATGGTGATAATGATGATGATGATAATGATGATGATAATAATGATGATGATAATAATGGTAATGATGATGGTGATAATGATGATGGTGATAATGATAATGATAATGATGATGATGATGGTAATGATGATGATCATAATGATGATGATCATAATGATAATGGTGATAATGGTGATGATAGTAATGATATTGTTGACCACGGCAGTTAGGGTCCTTTAGTAGTTCATTAGGTGAATAGCTTCAAACAGTATAACACAGGAAGACCATTTAACCTTGTATCATGGTTGAAGTATTCGTTGTATAAATTCTTTAGTATGATGATAGCGAGGGTCGATAGCGTTGACTGGTTTACACACATTGATATGATTAGTGTCCAGTGGATAATATTGACCATAACCGAAATCTGAAGACAACAAAAAGGAAAAAGTGAATGAATGAGATAATGGACGAATGGATGGATAAATGAATAGTTGTGTGTGAATAAATGGATGGATGGATGAATGACTGGTTTGATTAATGAATGAATGAATGAATGGTTGGATTAATGGATTAATGAATGAATGACTGGTTTGATTAATGAATGAATGAATGAATGAATGAATGGTTGGATTAATGGATTAATGAATGAATGACTGGTTTGATTAATAAATGAATGAATGAATGAATGGTTGGATTAATGGATTAATGAATGAATGAATGGTTTGATTAATAAATGAATGAATGAATGGTTTGATTAATGAATGAATGAATGGTTGGATGAATGGATTAATGAATGAATGACTGGTTTGATTAATGAATAAATGAATGGATGGATTAATGAATGAATGAATGAATGGATGAATGGATTAATAAATGAATGGTTATGTGTGGATAAATGGATGGATGGATGAATCGTTGGACGGATGGATAGATAAATGAATGGATAAATAAACGAATGATTTGTTGGATAAATGAATGAAAGAATGAATGGATGGATGGTTGGATTATATCCAGTGAATGAAAACAGGAATAAATTAGGAAGAGAGTGAGTAAACAAAAGACAGACAGACAGACATACAAACAAACAGACAGATTGACAGACAGACAGACAATCAGTCAGTCGAATAGACAAACATACAAACAAAAGACAAACATACAGACAGGCAGATAGATAGATTGACAGACAGACAATCAGTCAGTCGAATAGACAGAAATACAGATAGACAGACAGTAAGCAAAAGACAGGCAGACAAACATACAGACAGGAAGAATGAGATTGACAGACAGACAATCAGTCAGACGAAGCGACAGACAGTAAGCAAAAGACAGACATATATCAGACGAATAGACAGACAGTAAACGGACAGACAGACAGGTAGATAGATATAGTATACTAACTTACTGGCCGAGTCTTCATCAACCAGGACGTTGCTCCATAAGTAAGACAGCTTCATCGGGATCGTCTCACCGATGCTTAAACATTCAAAATGTTTTTTTTATCGAGAAGAGTCGTGAATTTGCTGTGTAGATCAGAAAGATACGCAGAACCTGTGATGGACAGTAAAATAGAGAATATGTACGTGAAATAGAGAGTCTGCACGTGAAATAGAGAATCTGTACGTGAAATAGAGAGTCTGCATGCCTATAATTTCTTCCCGTCTTGGAATGACCTATCGCCTTGGACAACCTTTTTGAAATAGGTGTATGCCTATAATTTCTTTCCGTCTTAGAATGACCTATCGCCTTGGACAACCTTTTTGAAATAGATGTATGCCATATATACTTACCCTGACAGAGTTCTTTGACTTCAACAGAAGGTAGTAACAAATACCGGGCCTGAGACGAGTACGATGCCAGGGCTGAGCCTCGGTGAGGTGTGCTGTAGAAAACTATGCCCTTTGTACGGTCACACAGACACCTAATGGAAGACAGTGGAAATCAAACTCATAAATATAAATAAATATTTTACAACCATCACTCCCCGTTGGGGCTCTTCCGTGAGGTTCACTCACAATCACTACCACTACATTCCATATTTACAACACACAACTCTGCTCACATTTTGATTTTTGCAGAGGGAGGAAAACCGGATAACCCGGAGAAAAACCCTCGTGGCATGAGAGAGAACAACACATCAAACAAAGTCAATTCACTCGTCACCCGAGCCGGGAATCGAACCCAGGTTACTATGGTGAAAGGCCCGCAGTGCTCTCACCGCTAGGCCACTCATGCCACCCAGCCTAATAACGGCCAGTGACAAATAATAGGTCACATTGATGTTATATTGTTACTTTACGATGAGTTAGGTGATGGTGACCTTTACGGATATGATGATTGTAGGGCCCAACTTAGCCCCATTGAGTTAGACGTCGAACTCTGCATACCAGCTCTTTATTGTATCTGACTACACGATTTTACATTAGACCACAGACAGCCCAACTATTCTCTCTGAGGATTTTTTTAGTGATAATAAAGTTATTTTTAACCGCGCGTCGAACGACATACATATTTAGTGCGCGGGTGGGGTTCCTGTGGTGTATTTGTTTGAATGCGCGCAGATGTGGGTTTTTGCAAGCAATTTTTCGGTCGCGCGGAATCGCACTTTTACGACAGTAATCGAAGAAAGTAGTATCTTGAATCCTACCCTCTTCGACACCGCACGACTTTCAAAAATTGCTTTCAAACAGCCACAGGAATCCCATCCGCGCGCATTAAAAAAAAAAAAATACACCACAGGAACCCCACCCGCGCACACAAATATATGTCGCTCGGCGCGCGGTTAAAAATAACTTTATTGTCATTAAAAAAATCCTCAGATAGAATAGTTGGGCTGCCTGTAATTAGACGGTATGACATACACACTTGAATAAATTACAATAATTACAAAAGAAGGAATGTGACTTGGGACATCGAATAATACAATAAACAGAGAACTATAGAAAACACAAAATCAATAATATTCTTATCTAAATCTTTCGGGTTTTTTGTTAATCTACCACTTCTAGTGCGGCGGATCTGTACAATGATAAGTACTATATACAATGAGTGGCCGATCTGTATAAGATATACAGTGGCGAGTCGATCTCATATATACAGATCGGACACGAATATTGTATAGTACTTATGAAACTCCAACATTAGTTCTTTAATATTTTACTAAAATTGTCAACATAAAAGTAAATCTGGCCGAGAGAATTCAAGTTAAAACTTATGCAAATCAGGAAGAATCTGTATCGGATATACAACCTCCGTCACGGAGGAATTCTTTTGTCAATTGGTCATTAATTATTCATGAATTTTATAATGATGAGTTGGACAATGATAATGATGTTGATAGTGATGATAACGATAATGACGACACAAAAAACTCAATATGATAATGATGATAACGAAGGTGGTGGTGGTAATAGCCTGCATAGCCTGGCTTTCTGGGGAAAGGGGGGGGGGGGGAGGGGGGAGAGAAGGAAGGGAGAGCCTGCCCGCAAGGCTGTCTTATTTAGTTAACCGCTAACTATTAAAAATAACGCACCGGAAGTAAGTAAGGGCTTACCAGAACTTCTCAGCTTGATAACTGGCCTTGGCTGTGGCATGTTGTAAAACCTTGACTGGACTGGACTGAGAAAACCTGGACTGGACTGAGAAAACCTGGACTGTTGTAAAACCTGGACTGAGAAAACCTGGACTGAGAAAACCTGGACTGTTGTAAAACCTGGACTGAGAAAACCTGGACTGAGAAAACCTGGACTGAGAAAACCTGGACTGTTGTAAAACCTGGACTATTGTAAAACCTGGACTGAGAAAATAATAATAATAAACGATAATAAATAATAATAATAACAATAATAAACATCGCAAAAAGCCTTTTATAAACTCAAACATGTAACTTCTCGTCATCGGCATGAAGAATCTACTATCTATCTTGATCGAAGGCGGCTTCAAGATGGCTGATTCTCGTGTAGTAAGTGTTGAATTATTCATTATTGAATCCTGCCTGATTTAAACGCCAACTCTTCCATCCGTTTTCAAGATTAGCAGTGAATTAAAGTAATAATATATAATAATAATTTAATGTTTCTGATAGCGCAAAAATTCATTATAAAGTATATGATCTAATGCGCTTTATAAAATTTACAATTTAAAAACATGAAAAATCCTAGCTAAGCTAAACTATACTACAATATTTATACGATATTCAAGCTCTACTATTTACATTTTAAATATTTACATTTATTGAATAGAAATTGGTTTAAATATAATAGGACAAAATATAAATTTTTGTCAAACAAAACAAAAAGTTCCTAAATAAAACAGAAAGAGCAGAATAATAAATAATAAAACTATCTAAAAATATGCTTTCTTAAACAAATGGGTCTTTAATAGCTTCTTGAATGTTGTAATGCTGTTTGCAGACCTTATATACACGAGGAGTCCTAAGAGGGAGTTCATTCAATAATATTGGAGCTGCGACCTTGAAGGCCCGGTCTCCCGTTGTCTTGCCTGATTTGATTTCAGGTCTAGCTAAAAGGTTGTTACTTATGGATCTAAGATTATACCGAGAATGTTTAAAATATATCAGATTATTTAAATATGCAGGTGCGGTATACGTACCATGCATAGCCTTAAAAATAAATAAAATAACTTTGTAAATAATTCTAAATTTAACATGAAGCCAATGTAATTCTATCATTCAATACCGGAGTAATGTGAGAAAAGCGTGGCGTGTTTATGATAAGTCTTGCTGCTGCCATTTTGTGCGCGCTGAAGTGTGTTTATGTGAATTGCTGGTAGACCATACAAAAGCGAATTACAATAGTCTAATCGACTAATTACGAGAGCATGTACTATAGCGTCTTAGCAGCATCAACGGATAAGAACTTACGTATGCGTCTAATATTGAATATTGAATAAAAAGCAGACTGACATGTCTTATTTATGTGGTATTTAAATTGAAAGTTACTATCGAACCAGACGCCAATTCAAGTACATGCTTTCTCTTCATTGAAGTAAATATTTGAATCAAGGCTGGGAAATTACATGTAAAATCAACCTTTTAAGCTTTGTTATTCAACACTTTAAAAAGTTTATCTTACGAAATACTTGAATGGTGCAGGGAATACTCGAGATCTTTTTATGCCGTATTAGCCTCGAAACCGCTTAGTATATTCACTCATTCTGTGTTAGCTCGTGAAAATGTAAGGCCGGGATTATAGAATACTTTGAAATCCCACGAGTTTTATACAAATATCGGCATATTTTACGCACTAAATTGAGACTAGGAGAGCGCAAATAAGATCACTAGACTGGTCTAAATTTGTGAAAAAATCGGCTCAAAGATGCAATTCTTATATGACGCTCCAAAACGAAAAAATGTAAGTTGATTCTAGCTAAGTACGACTGCAAGTAGTCCTTTCGTCTTCTAGCTACTATATTTCATGATGAAGTTGGCATTTGATTGAAATATTTACTTCAATGACGGGAAGTTACATGTTTGAGTTTATAAACGGCTTTTTGCGATGTTTATTATTGTTATTATCATTATTATTTATTATCGTTTATTATTATTATTTTCTCAGTCCAGGTTTTACAATAGTCCAGGTTTTACAACAGTCCAGGTTTTCTCAGTCCAGGTTTTCTCAGTCCAGGTTTTCTCAGTCCAGGTTTTACAACAGTCCAGGTTTCTCAGTCCAGTCCAGGTTTTCTCAGTCCAGTCCAGTCAAGGTTTTACAACATGCCCTTGGCTGTACGTTGGTAGTTTAACTTTGAATACGCCATGTCTTGTGAAAAAAATTACCCTCATAGAAAATCTAACATTCAAAGAACGATATGGGATAATTGTTTTTATTTCAAGTAAAAATAAAGTCAGGTTTTACGAGCGATGTATCGAACACTGAGACGGTTGTAATTCGAACCATCATGGCATAAACAACGGCTGCATGTGAGACAACAATAAAACCAGTTCGAATCATTAACCAAGAAAGCCGATAAGTCCGATGCATCATCTTCAAAATAACTATTATTCCACTCTAGCTTGGAACAAAGTGTGGAAATAAATGTAGCTTAGATTGAGGAACATTGAGAGAGTTATAGCTCGGCGAGAAATCTCGCTGGACCTAATATTATAACAGCATATCCGCTTCATCGGATAGATCGGCTGTCGTCAGGCCAAAAGAATTTACCTTACTTGAAAGTTGAGTAATACTCGCCGTTCACTAGCAAAACTATATATAAACATTTACAAGCAAAGAAACTGAATGAATGTGTGTTCTGTTTTCCGTCAGGATCCAAATATGTAAGTGTCTGCCAATCATTTGTCAATAATGAGCCAATCAGCATTTACGGTCGCCAGCATGTAAAATAGTACGACCAGTACTACCACTCCAACTTGGGTGGGGGTGTACCGCCGGGTCCTCAAAACCCTGACCCTATCCTAGACCTAGAATTTTGATTTCACATACCCTATCCCAGACTAAACCTAAGAATTGTACACCCTATCCCAGACTAAAAAAACGCAAAAACGGTTATATTTGCCAATTGTTTAATTGAATTTAAATCGTTTTTTTGTGCCGGCAGAAAACGTAGCCTAGCAGGCCAAAACAACAGGCAAGATGTCAAAAAGATACCCTATCCCATAAAAAAACCTTACCCTACCCCAGACAAATTGTAAAAAAATGATACCCTACCCCAGACCTAAAAGCCGAAAAACCATACCATAATATAGGGGAGTACCCCCCGGGCTTCGAGTCCCACAGTAACTCGTAGTTTCCATAGAAACCACGAGTTAAAAATGATATTCATAGGAAAAGACGTTATCCACGAGTCGAGACCGAGAGGTTTAAATTTAGTCATGATAAAAGTTCATTGAACGGATCCAAAAAAACCCCTATATTCTATGTTTTGTACAAAAATATCAAGGATTTAATGATGTAAATCCAAGTGAATCTTCATTTGCAGTTAAAAAACTCGTCACGCCGTCGACGGTCGACATTATATTTCCTTTGTAAATTTCTCCTGAATTATCAATAAGTTTTCAATAGTTTTTTTTTCGAAAATTAACTATAATTATAAAAGTAAGAAGATGTTCAATATTTTCAAAAATAAGGATTTATAAAATTACTGATGAAGTGTTTTTTAGTTTTGCTTTGTATTTATCAGAGAAGAAAGTCCAACTTCCATCATGACGATGAGTAATATATGGATGGCTGGATGAATGAACGGATGAATGAATAAGCAAATAAAAAAAGGATGGAAAGGAGAGGAAACCTGATAGAAATGAAAGAAATAAAAAAAAACACGAAAACAAAAACTCGATAAAAAAAGAAAATCGAAAGAAAATTTAAACTAGTTTTGTCTACAAAAACTGTGGAATCAGTGTCTTAAAAACTGCTTGACAATGAACACAGAAAAACGAACGCACTGGATCGATCGTAGAACAGGTACAACGTACGACTAGTTATGATCGCAAACAAACTGCGCCGATCACGACATATACATGATATATGGTTTGATCATTTGATTTAATCCCACAAATTACAAAATTACAATAAAAGTACTATCAGATAATGTTATCATATTTGCTTTGAAAACTAGAAAAAGGAGCAAATTAGGAGAAAAAAAGATCGGTAATATTAACAATATTAATAGATTCAAGTTTTCTGAAAGGGAAGCTGGTACGTTCATAAGACACGCCCATACCATTATGCAATATGAGCTCATTTTGAATTATTCATAGAAAACAATTTAACAGAATAACTTTCTAAAAATGATTTATTTGACTTCTTACGCCCGCAGTGGAAAGTTCAAAGGTAAGATGAACAGTGTACACCAATGTTAAAAAATATAGTTTTAACTATTTTGTTTTTTGGCAGTAGTGATATCAGTGTAAACAATTTTTATTTGTGACTTTATTGATTGCTATCTTTTAAAAGGCATGTCTTGATTCTTATCCTGTGACTATAGGAATTTATCTAAGTTCAAAACCAAGTGAACTAATAATTATTATTGTTAATACTGACACTTTTTTTTATTGTTGTTTTCGTTTAACTAGTTGTAAATGAACTTTTTATTTGAACAATTCTTTCAAGCTAGAGTACAAACACTAAAAGCGTGAAACATAAATAGTACTAAACTGTGATATTCTATGCTAGAGTGCAAACAATATAACCGTGAAACATTAACAAACTAATTTTGCTAAATTTCACTAAATTAGTCTATTTTACTATTTTGTACAAATTAGTAATTAGTAAATTTAGTGTGCACGTGCAATCACTGAACCGCGATTAAAGTTAGCACCAAATTGCGCACGTCCATAACTCGAGCACGCGAGCATGGGATTTTGTTTGGAGCTAATTAAAGCATGAATATCTAGAATGCAGCAGTTTGACCTAGTCTAAATATCGTGGAAATAGTTTCAAGATCCATTACAGAAGCGAATGGAGGTCATTGTTACGTTTATTGACGTTTAAAGCCAGCCAGAGTACGTATTTATAATGTGAACTACATGCAATAGAGTGAGTGACACTTATTCTTTAGTGTAACTTGATTTTGCAATAGCGCAAAGGAATGAAGACTCGAAAACGATTTTACTTTGTGTATTGTGATTAGTCTAGCTTTAGATGTGTCTTGTGTTTTGATTTTGCAGCAGTGCGAAGGAATAGAGACTCGAAAACAATTTCACTTGTGTATTGTGGTTATTTAGCTCTAGATGTGTCATGTGTCTTGATTTTGCAGCAGCGCCGGCGAAGGAAAATGCACTCGAAAACAATTTCACTTGTGTATTGTGGTTATTTAGCTCTAGATGTGTCATGTGTCTTGATTTTGCCGCAGCGCAAACCAATAAAGACTCAAAAACGATTTTACTTGCATATTGTAGTTATTTTAGCTTTAGCTGTGTCTTGATTTTGCGGCAGCGCAACCGAATAAAAAGTGATTTTACTTGCATATTGTAGTTATTTTAGCTTTAGTTGTGTCTTGATTTTGCTGCAGCGCAAACGAATAGACTTACAGTGCGACTACTCCAACCAAGGCCACCCAAACAAATTTTTCACAAATCATCCAATCACATTCAAGTATCTAAACAATAGAATTACAGGATTGATGATTCAGTAAATTTCACTGTCGAAATATAATGTCAAAGTGTCTACAAAAAACATCAGAATTATCTTGACAGTTGTAAAGGGATTGAATAATTTGTGACAAATTTTGTTTGGGTGGCCTTGGTTCGAGTAGTCGCACTGTAAAAACAATTTTACTTGCATATTGTGCGCTAGGACACTTGGCTGATTGCACGTGCACACTACTGAATTTAGTCTATTCACGCTTCGACTATTTTTCACTAATTTCTACTAAATTTCGACTAATTAGTTTTTGTGTTTCACGGTTATATTGTTTGCACTCTAATTCTATTGTTTTCTATAGTTTAATTAGCTTTATTTGGTATTACTTGTTTCACGGGTATATTATTTGCACTCTACCAACTCACTGAATAACAAATGTTTTTAATGTAAAACATTAACTGAATTTTGTTATCGATATTATCAATATAATTGACCGTTAACTAAACAATTAAAACTGTTAAAAATGATATTCATAGATGACACAAACTTATATCAAAAATATTTTACACATAAAAATTTTACTTTATATTACATGTATACTAAAATATTTACATTAAGTAATATCTAGTTTAATAAACGAGAAAGGGTGTTTTACCAGGATTTCAAACCACGAGTCGAAACCGAGAGGTTTTAGTCCTGATAAATACGGTATGCGAGTTTATTGATTGAACGGATCCAAAAAACCACAACTTAGTATATTTAGGTTTTGCACCAAAATATCAAGAATTTGCGAGCTTTTTCTAAAGAAAATACAGGTTAAAATTAATGTAGATTAAAGTGAATCTTCACAGTTGCAGTTGAAACACTCGTCACGGTCATTATATTTCTTTTGTAAATTTCTCCTGAATTATCAATGAGTTTTTCAAGAGTTTTTTTTTTCCAAAATTAAGTATAATTATAAAAGTAAGAAGATGTTGAATATTTTCAAAAATAAGGATTTATAAAATTACTGATGAAGTGTTTTTTTTTAGTTTTGCTTTGTTTTTATTTAAAAAAAGTCTAACTCCCATCATCACTCAGGATGAGTAATATTATGGTTGAATGGTTGGATGAATGAACGGATGGATAAATATAATAATCAAATAAAGAAGTACAGAAAGGAAACCTGAATCGAAAGAGAGACAGAGAGAGAGAGAGAGAGAGAGAGAGAGAGAGAGAGAGAGAGAAACCCCACGAAAACAACTCGATAAAAAATAAAAGACAAAACAAAATTCAAACTACTTTTGTCTATAAAAATTGTGGAATCAGTGTCAATCAATAGCGTGATAAAAAGATTTAAAAACTTCTTGACAATGAATCTGACCGACAAACGAACGCACTGGATCGTAGAACAGGCGCAACGACTGGTTATGATCGCAAGCAAACTGCGCCGATCACGACATATACATGATATATGGTTTGATCATTTAATCCCACAAATTACAAAATTACAATAAAAGTACTATCAGATAATGTTATCATATTTGCTTTGAAAACTAGAAAAAGGAGCAAATTAGGAGAAAAAAGATCGGTAATATTAACAATATTAATAGATTCAAGTTTTCTGAAAGGGGAGCTGGTACGTTCATAAGACACGTACGGAGCCCTGTTAGGGACACACAGGCGTGCTATGATATTTCCTAACGTGCTTACATATTTTACAAACGCGTGCAAACATTTTCTACTTTGCCGCGACTTTTTTTTTCTCGCCGCGACTTTTTTTTTCTCGGCGCGACTTTTTTTTTCTCGGCGCGACTTTTTTTTTCTCGGCGCGACTTTTTTTTTCTCGGCGCGACCTTTTTTTTCTTGGCGCGACCTTTTTTTCTTGGCGCGACCTTTTTTTTCTTGGCGCGACCTTTTTTTTCTTGGCGCGACCTTTTTTTTCTTGGCGCGACCTTTTTTTTCTTGGCGCGACCTTTTTTTTCTTGGCGCGACCTTTTTTTTCTTGGCGCGACTTTTTTTTTCTCGGCGCGACTTTTTTTTTCTCGGCGCGACTTTTTTTTCTTGGCGCGACCTTTTTTTCTTGGCGCGACCTTTTTTTTCTTGGCGCGACCTTTTTTTTCTTGGCGCGACCTTTTTTTTCTTGGCGCGACCTTTTTTTTCTTAGCAAATTAAGCCGCTCCCAGATTTATCGCGGGCTCAAGCCTCCATCATGACGTATTCCAAGATGGCTGCCGTACGGAGCCCTGTTAGGGACACACAGGCGTGCTATGATATTTCCTAACGTGCTTACATATTTTACAAACGCGTGCAAACATTTTCTACTTTGCCGCGACTTTTTTTTTCTCGCCGCGACTTTTTTTTTCTCGGCGCGACTTTTTTTTTCTCGGCGCGACTTTTTTTTTCTCGGCGCGACCTTTTTTTTTCTTGGCGCGACCTTTTTTTCTTGGCGCGACCTTTTTTTTCTTGGTGCGACATTTTTTTTCTTGGCGCGACCTTTTTTTTCTTGGTGCGACCTTTTTTTTCTTGGCGCGACCTTTTTTTTCTTGGCGCGACCTTTTTTTTCTTGGCGCGACCTTTTTTTTCTTGGCGCGACCTTTTTTTTCTTGGCGCGACTTTTTTTTCTTGGCGCGACCTTTTTTTTCTTGGCGCGACCTTTTTTTTCTTGGCGCGACCTTTTTTTCTTGGCGCGACCTTTTTTTTCTTGGCGCGACTTTTTTTTTCTTAGCAAATTAAACCGCTCCCAGATTTATCGCGGGCTCAAGCCACGATATGACCAACCGCATTACCGCAGGCTCATTTCATCGATGTTATTATTCAAAATGGCGGCAGGGAATGACATTCGTGACGATTTCATAGGAGAATATTTCCATATGGGCTTTGCTTACAAGGAAATTATTGATTGCCTCTTGTTAAATCATCAAATACACCTCAGTCTTCGACAGCTTAAAAGAGTCCTAGCGAAAAAAAGTCTTGGACGACGACGCTTCAGTAGTTTCAATGAGATTGCAGATGCCATACAAGAAGAATTAAGTGGAAGTGGAAGCTGTGTTGGGTACAGAACCATGTGGCAGAAATTAGTGGTAGAACATAAGTTGTCCGTCAGCAAGGAATTTGTTCGGAAGGCGCTGAGAATACTAGACCCTCAGGGAGTAGACAGGCGCTTAAGACATAGACTGCAAAGGCGGCAATATAATTCTAAGGGCCCAAACTTCATTTGGCACGTTGATGGTTACGATAAGTTGAAACCTTATGGTTTTTGCATCCATGGTTGCATTGATGGTTATTCGAGAAAAATCATGTGGCTTGAGGTTGGGCGCACAAATAACCACCCAGGTGTTATAGCGAACTATTTTCTTGACTGTGTGCAAAATGTTGGAGGTACTGCCTCTGTAATTCGAGCAGACATGGGAACAGAGAACGTTAGAATCGCTGCTATTCAACCTTATCTACGACATGAATCTGGGGATAGTTGGTCGGGGGATAAAAGCTTTCTTTATGGAAGATCTGTCAGCAATCAAAGGATAGAAGCATGGTGGGGGCAACTTAGACGAGGTGCTGCTGATTGGTGGATATCGCATTTTAAGGACTTGAGAGACAGAGGACTCTACTGTGATGCCAATGATATCCACGTGGAATGCTTATTGTTTTGTTACATGGCAGTTCTCCAGGAGGAACTAAAAAGTGTAGTTCGACTGTGGAACTTGCATCGCATAAGACCCTCAACAAGGAACAACAGTTCTCCCCATGGGCGGCCCTATCTCTTATATCATCATCCTGTGATGACAGGTACTGTAGATTGTAAGCACTATGTTGACATGGGTGAGTTAGATGTTGCTAGAGAGATGTGTTGTGATGACCTTCCAATGCAGTGTTTGTCACCAGAATTTAAAGAACTAGCTGAACTTATCATGGCTGAAGAAGCTTTAACAATGCCAGAAAATGGTAATGAGGCATGCACTCTTTATTTGACTCTCATCAATGAAATAGAGAAAATACTGTAGTCTACTGTAATGACTTTTTAATCCATGAATTCAAAGCAGTTGACCAGATTAATAATGTGTATACACCTATTTCAATTAACCTTGTCCATCTGGAATGGTTGATCTGAGACCGATAGGAATTGTGGGAGCTCGTTAAACTGCAAATGCACTATTATAATCACGCTTGAATATTAATGTTTGCTTCTGAAATACTGTTATCTGTAATTCAGCACCATTCAAGTGTGATTAAAACAATGTATTTGAAATTTAATGAACTCCCACAATTCCTATCGGTCTCAGATCAACCATTCCAGATGGACAACGTTAATTGAAATAGGTGTATCTAAAACTCAACTGAAGAAATCAAAAGTGTTATATTATTTTTATATATCAAAAGAAAACAAAGAAATGTCAATTGCTCGTTTTATAATTTTCTTCTTCAAATTTAAAAAAAAATGCCTATCATTCTCGCATTGATATCTCAAAAACGAGCTCGGGACTCTATATTTTTCTTTGCATATTTGAATTCTGCATTAAATTTCAGATATTTATAAGATATATTTTGTTAAAGTGCTTATGAAGTCAAAAATGGGACATACTTTGTTCAATTCTAGACATCGTGAGATTTAAAATGATATATGTATAAGCCTGATCGGGCAAATCCAGGGGGAGTTATTCGCGGCTTGAAAGTGACGTTTTGGGCTTCCTGTACCAGGTTTCACAAAAAGAGAGAGACTAGGTCGACAATAATCTGTGACATCACGAATTACTTTCACGTGACCAGGTTCTAACACCTACTTGCTTTTTAACCTTGTTTAAATTATATTTTTATAGTTTTACATGACCAGGGATGTTGTTGTACTCATAATTGTCTAAAGTAATACGAAATCGGAATCGAAATCCGTCGCTTTCAAATACCTTTGCATAAATTATAGTAACTTAACTCGTCATTTCCGGTAACTCGACCCAGACCGAAACCTCCCGGCCAGGGCGTGGTCACAGCGATGTTTAAAGTGGAATAACTCCCCCTGCATTTGCCCGATCAGGCTTATACATATATCATCTTAAATCTCACGATGTCTAGAATTGAACAAAATATGTCCCATTTTTGACTTCATAAGCACTTTAAGTTCTGATTACTATTTACCATAGTAGTCAGTCATATATATAGGGTCCATTAAATTTAATAATAAACAATATAGGACACTTGCAATTGTGTGAAAAAAAGGAAACTTATCCCATTTAATATTTCTCACGACACTTAAAAATAGTTAGTCATGTTGAATCATTCCACAATATGAAAACTACTCTAATAAAGTTCAAACAGTTAAGTCACATGCTCTAACTTCATGCACTCTTATTCTACACAAATATGCAACTGTCCCTTTATATAAACCTGATTACAAAAGGGTTGTCATAGCAAAATAGTACTTTAATAAATCAAAGATTATCACTTAAGCATAAGGATTCTTTTGTCTTTTTGATATATTCCTAATTTAAGTGCTAAAGTACTACTTTTCTATGACAACCTTTTTGCAATCAGGTGTAACTTAGTCATAACCTTTTTAAACTATATTGCTATTGTTCAATCAGAAAATAATAAGCAGTAAATAGAGAAATACCAAACTGAAACTGTCAAATTAAAAACAACATGTATGTGTTGTTTGTATAATTGATAATATCTTATAAAACAATTTTAAATATGTGCTTGACAGTGCTTTCACTACTTTACTGTAATTTGCCAATTAATATTTTCAAATAGACAAAAGAGGTGAAAACAGTTGTCTATAAAAAAGTAAAATTGAATGAATGAAATCAGATATTTACAAGAATACATTGTCTGTGATGGGCTTCCTGTGGATGTTCTCTGTAGGGAGCATAATAACTTAGATGGTGGATGAATACCCATGCAAGTGATATATTAACAACAATAAATAAATAACAAAACAAAACATTTTTATTTAATTTTCTACAACAAAATATAACATTGTTGATATAAAATCTCAATAAAATGTCAGTGAACTAGAGAATGGCTCTATAGGGTCAACTTGAGGTGAACACTATTTCTTATTGAAAACTTTTTGATTCACCAGAATGCTCTCATTTTAAATTGTCAACAAATAACATATGATGAACAAATGATCAATATCAATGGATATGATGCAACAAAAACATGTATTTTTCACCAGATAAGGTGAATATAAAATTTTGGGAATGGTTGAATATATAAGAACAAAATTACAATTGTCCCATAAACTTCAATCTATAGCTGTATTTTATTAGCTTGAATGGTACTTTTTCAGAAGTAAATTTTAAAAATAAAAATGCATTGGCAATACAATGAATTGTATTGAAATCAGCAGAAATAAATGTAAATATATATACAAACATTCTTATATCAATATAAATGCTTGGTATCCTGGTTATATCAACAGTAACAAATATAAACTCCAACTTGAAATATTTTTTGCAGACTACCGGATAATCACACTGACATACAATGTAAGTTATCACTTATCATGGTAACAAATGATTTCATTTATAAAAAACTGTAACACTTGTAACTTAATTGCAGATGAATGGATAATTTCATGCAATACCCAGCAAGTTTTAAAGTCAAGTTATTCAAACTATCAAAAAAATATCATTCAAGCACAACCAAATCCCTTTCCATTAAGAATTCCAAAGGTCATGTTAGCTTTAAAGTCTTCATAAGTAGAATGTACTACTGGAATGCGAAGGATTCCTGAACACGTATTAGCTGTTGGATACTTTGAGGCAGATCCCCAACTTTCCTGGCCATGCAAAAACTCGATAGTAGGACAAATACCACGCTGTAGTAATTCTCTGCAGCCAGTAGTGAAGAACAGGATATCACTTAAGGTGATGTCAGATTCATCCCCATCTTCTACCTCTTGGAGGTAGTCACCCCACCTGGACAAAACAAGACTCTCAGTCAATGCCTTTGAAGAACCAACTGGGCTCATTTCAACTCTGAACAGTTTCTCAATTTTGTCTGCCGTCAGATTCTCAGGTTTATCACAAAACAGTGGCTTGAAACTATTGGGATACTTCTTTACTGCTTCTAAAACTCCAAGGGATGAGAGGCCTTGTCTAAAGCTTTCAAGGGCTGGTTTACATCGTCCAAGAACAAACCAATGTGCAGTTGAATCAATTATTTTGCTGACATCACTGAGTGTATAAATTGGCATTGCCAAAGTCCCAGCAAGGTCCATGACTGTAGCAAGGTTACCTACCATTGCACCTCTTGCTTTAACTACAGTGTCTGTGTCACGAAGAACTTCAAGAGAAGACTGCAGCTCCTGGTCATACACGTATTGCAATGGGACTGACAATGGTTGGTCATTGATAAGGGCCTCAAACATGATTGGTGAAAAGAAATGTGGTGGTGGCCCTCCATGCACAAGTGACATTGCAATCAACAGCCCCGCGATGTAGTAGTTGTTTTCTTCTAAATGCTGTGCATTGTAGGACAAAAACTTGCTGTTCACTGGACCACATAGAAGGTTAGAATCATGAATGTATTGCAGAATCAATGTGAAGAATTCTCTCATGGGGCCACCCTGGTCAACAGCACCCTCACTGTTTCCATTATCATCTGTAAACTTAACTGATACTTTGTTAGCAGATGAGAATGATTTGCGGGAAACTGCTCTTTTGGCTCCCTCCCAGATGAAATTGCGGGCAATATTAAATTTTGTCAGTCCACTAGCATTTATCTTGGCTGCTAGTTCATCAAGTACCTCAGTTACAGGTTTTTCTGGAGAAGAAGCTGAAGCATTATCGATAGAAGATTCATTGGGGCTTATCTCTTCTTCACTATCAGACAAATTTACACCACTGGTTCCAGGCATTCCTCCAGTAATATATGCATAAAGGTCATCTAGCTGATTTGGAGACATTGACCTAAGTGATAAAAAAATGTGATCTAAACAAGTGTACTATGAATGCCAGAATTCTGGTATATACCATGAGCCATCTTACATTTTTCCTTTGTCACAAAATGGCTGTTTTTTTTGCTGAATAGGCCTATTTGCACTAAGGTTACCATAAATAAAATAGAACAATTAGTGTGAGAGCTCAGCTTGACTGACCTTCTTTTGTTTTTTAATGAATTCCTACCCAACTCACAAATGTTCTATTTTCTTTATGAGAAAATTAATGTTTTAGTTTCTGATGAAAACCTTTCTGCAAGAAGGTGTAGGTATTTATTCCAAATATAAGTAAATGCCATGTATGCTATTATTTGTTTATAATATAGGTCAATAAATTTCTGAAGCTCTGAATAGGCAATTTAAGGGTACTACTATTAAGGATAAATACCATTTTTCTAAGCCAATTAAATTGTATAATTTTAATATGATGTATTATAAGCAGCATAGTCATCAGCATAGTGTATAACAGTATTATTATCACTTCTTATGCAAGTCACTTACCTCTCAGTATCCCTTTCAGTTTCCTTTATGTTTGGCTCACAGTCTTGTGTTGTGTTGCTGCTATCATCCATACTTGCACCAAAACCATTGAATTGAACTTCGTCATCTGACAGAGACAATGATGGTGTATTTGGGGTGGAAGTCATAAGTATGGTGCATTTATCATCTACCCTTCTACTTGGTGACAAAGTTCCACCTAATGGGTCACAGAGTGTGAAGTCAACAATTTCAGGAGACAAAGATCCAGCCCAGTCATAAACTGCTGACATATGACTATTAGTTGGAAATCGCCTGGAGCATAATCCCATGGTCGGATGTCGTACTCTCACAGTGACAAAATCTGTCTCTGGTTCTGGTAAAACTCTTGCAGCCCTGGCTTCCTGGACTCTCTGCTTATGTTTAGTTTGCTCTTTGGTTGTTTCGAGAGCAATTCTTTTCTGTTTGTCAGCTTCTAGTGACTGTTCATATGCTTTATCCTGCTCTCTCTTGAGTGATGATCTTTCTTTTGTTGTACCAAGCAGACTATCTTTATAATCTTCTTTGTTCTCAGTGGAACCACATGTATTTCCTGTGCATGACCTTTTGGAACTACCAGTAGAAGGCAGAGTAGAAGGAATGAAATCATCAACTGATATCATAGGCCTTAAATCATCCTCATCACTTTCTTCGCTGCTACTATAGTTCACAATCTTTTTTGATAACAAGTAAAGTCTTGCATCCTTCAGCTTAAAGGCTTCCAGATAATTTCCAATACTAAATGGAACCTCTCTTCCATTCACTTGGAGTGTAGCACCCATTTTGACATTCTGAAAGTTACCAATACAAAATTCCATCTCTTCTATTTTTCCATGACAGGATTCCCCATTTGGGAAAAAAGTTGATTTTAAAAGTCTAAGGACATCCATTTTGTTGCTTGTAAGTGCCATGATCTCATGCCTAGAACCACCTCCCTTTGCAAGTGGAACCTGATAATATATCTGGTCCTCTTCTCGGAAATGTTTCCATCCCATTTGTACTCGTTTGGTCTTCTGTTCTTCAAGCTTTCTCTTGTGTCCTTGCTTCCCTGAAGTCTCAAGTTTCTTGGACTTGTCTTTCTTTGAAGATAGAAACGCTTCAAGAAGTCTTTTTCTACCATCCTTATTCTTTTCCATATCTTGAGAGTTGTGATTACAAAACCTTCGAAGACTTAACCGGTCTCCAGCAGTTGTTAAACCCATTTCTTTAAGTACATCATCAGTTGCACTTATTACTGCAGAGATATCCATCTAAGAAAAAAAAGAGATATCAATAAATAATCATAAATAATACTGTTCTTATTCCTTCCATTGATATGTTATAGGCTATCCTTAAGACATTTTATTTTCTGTGTGCACCCTTAAGCTTCAAATAGGAGCTTCCAGTGAACTTAAGATCATGTTCAGACTTTAACCTCTTTAAGAAAGAGTGTTTTAACATCCTTAAATCAAGAGCGTCAACACGTCTAAATTTGAATTAACAATATCATAATATTATATTTTATATTTTTAGTTATTTATAGTTTGTAATGATATTATTGTATTATTATTGTATTGTATTATTGTATTATTATTGTATTGTATTAATGTATTATTATTGTATTGTATTAATGTATTATTATTGTATTGTATTATTGTATTATTATTGTATTGTATTAATGTATTATTATTGTATTGTATTATTGTATTGTTATTGTATTGTGTTATTGCTTCTTCCGATGAAGAGCCATTTTTTATGGATATGCGGAATAAAGGCCTTTATTATTGTTGTTATTTTATTAATATCCTATTAAGACTAATTAATTACCTTTTCATCCTTGAACTTTCCAATGACACTCTCGGTGACACCTCTTCCTTGTAGAAATTTACAGACCTGCACATCAAAAATAAAATTAGTCTTTAATAAATTGGAGATAATTCCAAGAAATACAGATTGTGATGTACACTAACAATGCTCATAAAAAGTAATAGCAAACACTTAACAGAAAATGAGTATGTATAATTTAATACAAATATTGCCATAGTTCTTTTATAAAGATTTAAAGATTTTTTAATACAGCATCAAAAGAGAATGAGTGAGAAATGTACAACAACAGAATAATAAAGTAACTGCAGAAAAGAAAAGCAAACATTTTCCATGTATTTATTTGTGAATATCAAAGTATTTAGCACAAATTTGACGGAGTCACATGGTACAAAAGAATGTTAAACAACTTCAAAAACAAAGAATTAGAAGTCACTCAGGCATGAATTGCTTTGTTTTAGATGGATTAGTAAATATCGTGCCATCAAGTATGGCAGACTGAATACCACACCACTATTTGATGTAAAATAGGACTTAAATACTTGCCTTCTCCAAATCGCTCTCCAGGCACTCGGCAGCCATCTTGGAATACGTCATGATGGAGGCTTGAGCCCGCGATAAATCTGGGAGCGGCTTAATTTGCTAAGAAAAAAAAGGTCGCGCCAAGAAAAAAAAGGTCGCGCCAAGAAAAAAAAGGTCGCGCCAAGAAAAAAAAGGTCGCGCCAAGAAAAAAAGGTCGCGCCAAGAAAAAAAAGTCGCGCCGAGAAAAAAAAAGTCGCGCCGAGAAAAAAAAAGTCGCGCCAAGAAAAAAAAGGTCGCGCCAAGAAAAAAAAGGTCGCGCCAAGAAAAAAAAGGTCGCGCCAAGAAAAAAAAGGTCGCGCCAAGAAAAAAAAGGTCGCGCCAAGAAAAAAAAGGTCGCGCCAAGAAAAAAAGGTCGCGCCAAGAAAAAAAAGGTCGCGCCGAGAAAAAAAAAGTCGCGCCGAGAAAAAAAAAGTCGCGCCGAGAAAAAAAAAGTCGCGCCGAGAAAAAAAAAGTCGCGGCGAGAAAAAAAAAGTCGCGGCAAAGTAGAAAATGTTTGCACGCGTTTGTAAAATATGTAAGCACGTTAGGAAATATCATAGCACGCCTGTGTGTCCCTAACAGGGCTCCGTACAAAGGTAAGAGGAACAGTGTACACCAATGTTAAAAAATATAGTTTTAACTATTTTGTTTTTTGGCAGTAGTGATATCAGTGTAAACAATTTTTATTTGTGACTTTATTGATTGCTATCTTTTAAAAGGCGTGTGCGGATTCTTATCATTTGACTATACCCGACTGTGGGAATTTATGATTACTATTCAGTAATACTGTCAGTTTTTTTATTTTTATTGTTGTTTTCGTTTAACTTTTTATTTGGACAATTCTTTCAAGCTAGAGTACAAACACTGAATGCGTGCAACATAAATGCTAATTCTATTGACCAGTAACAAAACGAGTAGAGGACTGGGTACTAGTTTGCCTAATTAATGTAATTAAGGAACAAACCTCATAATTAAAGAGAGCACAAGATATGTTAGATTCTTGAGTTTGGTTGCATTTGGTTGTATTCTGACCAAGATACACCCTCATAAAAATGCCTAAAAATAGAAGGAAATGTATTGTTTGGAAGGACGCCTGTCCTTCCAATCCATACATTCCTTTGTAATTTTGGGCAGTTTTTAATTGCTGTAATTCACTCAATATCCAACCAAAAGCAACAAATTTCAGGAATCTTAGCAACTCACTGAATAACAAATGTTTTTAATGTAAAACATTAACTGAATTTTGTTATCGATATTATCAATATAATTGACCGTTAACTAAACAATTAAAACTGTTAAAAATGATATTCATAGATGACACAAACTTATATCAAAAATATTTTACACATAAAAACTTTTACTTTATAATGCATGTATACTAAAATATTTCCATTAAGTAATATCCAATTTAATCACGGGCTGTAGGATACTCTTTGCTACGAGTCGTGAGCAATGTTTGTTAGTGGACTAAATAAAACACAATGGCAGAGCGCGGTCCCCTGGCTAAAACAGAAAGCCCGAACGTTATATCTCCCCGTGTACTAAATATTAACAGGGTAGGATCTAAATGGGCGTTGTCCCCCTCTCCGCCAATAAGATTAGTGGATTCAGTACCACGTGATCAGTTTCAATCATCAAGAGCTTGATGCCAGCTTTTACGTCACTTTACAGCCTCGTTCTGGTTTCCAAACACCACAGGCAACCCAAATTCTGTGGACGAGTATTTTTTTCAACTTTGCGAACCTTCGAGGAATCACCATCACCCATGCAATAAAATCTCTCTCCGAATATTGTCGATAAAACCCGTTTTTTTAAAGAGCGAAATGCCTCACTGCTGAGTTGTAAGCGGGACGAGCAATTGTAATATTTTCTGATAAGCTGTGTTTCGCTGCAAAGAATATCAGGACCAAATTTCAAATTAGCCGTAATGATAATTAATTTAGGGAGATCAAAAATTCAAAGCGCCGCGGTTAACGAGAACCCTCGTTAACGGTATATAGTTGTAATAACTTTTTAGAGATCGATCAACTTTTCTATGTTACTTACTTGCTGTAGATTAACTGCGTAAAAGGGCAACCGACTTCGATCCATTCGTCGAAATCTTGTTGGGAAAAGTAACCTTATTTTAAATAAACTGAATAACTAAGTAACATTTGTTAACGTGGTCAACTCGGACAATGTTTGGTTTTTCAACTATCTTCTACAGCTAGGCTGAGTTTCAGAAAGTTCACCAACGTTAACGTCAACCTAACAGCATTTGCATTACTTTTTATTTCGAAATAAATGCTGGAATACTAAAATTAAAACCCATGCAACAAATTGAAACATTGTAACATTGAAACATGTACAGGAAAACCCCTGACTCCCTGATAAGCTCTGATATAAACAAGACAGACAATGACTTCCATATTTAGATGAAGGGGACAGGGTAGTTTCCTTATATGGCGATGGTGCGTCATCAGCTTGCATCGAGGATTGTACGATATATGGCTTAGCATTTAGATCCTACTCGGTTAATATTTAGTACACGGGGAGATATAACGTTCGGGCTTCCTGTTTTAGCCAGGCGACCGCGTTCCGCCTTCGGACGATATGACTGATAACTAGTATATTCAAGATGGCCGGCGTTCCGTTGTTATCGCTTAAACACAGAAGGTTCGAAAGTGAACACAAACGACAATAAATTCATGTTTTATTTATCCTCAAGTGAGTATGTTGTGTTTTATTTAGTCCACTAACAAACACTGCTCACGACTCGAAGCAAAGAGTATCCTACAGCCCGTGATTTAATAAACGAGAAATGGTGTGTTTTCAGGATTTAAAGCCACGCCAAGTGATTTTAGTGCTGATAAATACGACCTGCGAGTTCATTCCCTGCGAGCAGAGGTTCCGTTAGATAATGATATCACCTTTATCGTTATTATAGATTTAATTATTCTTTTTCTCATCTGACATAGCTCTAATAAATCCAAAGAAATTAACCAAGCTAAGATGGCCTGTGCAATAATTGCTGTCATGGTGATGTCAATCATCTACGTGACGTCACCCGTCAAGGCTGTTAAAGACCCCTCATGGTACAACGCCTATGATGACGACATCAATAAGTGTTTGTTTAACAGTTGGCCAGCCAATGTACTTGCGGTAGATTTAAAGGTCCCGTGTCCAGGCTCCCAGCTTTGTTACTCGGTCACAGAAAAAAACCCGGCCCAGTTCGTTGTTTGTTATAACACAAAAACGCTGATACCTGATTTTACTGGCCACGTTGTTCAACCTAACATTGTCAAAGCTAAACCGGACGAACCTCGCGACTGGCATAACGAAGCCGGCGATCTTTATGGTAAATCTTTGACGAATTTAAAGTTAATTCTATAAATTTAACTTTCAATTTTACTGATGGTGAACTTAAATTTCTTATAATATCTTAGCCTGCGTGGCGGCTCTAGGGTTTGGGGAGAGAGGGGGAGGGAAGAGGGAAGAGGGAAGAGGGAAGAAGGGAGAGTCTTCCTTCCCTCCTTCTCCCCACCACCCCTCTCCTCCCCTCTCTCTCCAATCCCCAAGAGCCGCCACGCAGGCTAATAATATCTATGATTAATCAATGGTAGATTGAATGCAACAGAGTTCTAATACTTGGCTGTTGATGTTCATAGCCGGAATAGAAATGACCCAGGATTACCTCTAGAAGTTTTATTAAGACTCCACATCAATTCCATCAAGCTTAGTTTTTGCTGCCGCAGCAGAGCGAGCCTGGAGCAAGCGAAGAAAGGCAGCGATCCTATTTCAGTCAAGTTAAAACACAGGCAGCCCAATCAAATCACTTGTATTCAGTGGATTTTTTTAAATTATTTTTTTAATAAAATCTTACTAAACTTTGTCTGTAGTTTGTCTATTTTTATTTTCTCCCCCACAAGTAATATATTTAAATATATTAGTAAATATATTACTAGTGGGGAAGAAAATAAGAATATGGCTTTAAACCACAGGCAGCCCAACTATTCTCTTTGAGGATTTTTTTTAATGACAATAAAGTTATTTTTAACCGCGCGCCGAGCGAAATACATATTGAGCGCGCGGGTGGGGTTCCTGTGGTGTATTTGTTTGAAAGCTCGCGGATGGGATTCCTGTGGCTTTTTTGCAAGCAATTTTTCGTCAAAGTCGCGCGGTGTTGAAGAGAGAGGTATTTCGACAAGGTATGAAACTCGGTCACGTGACAAATTTAGTTTCGCGCGTAGTAAATCAGCCATGGGAGAAAATTTTTATTTTTTTTCGAATATATAAACTTTATTTTGATCTTCAACTACAGTAAAAAGTATGATCATCTCCGACTTCAGCAAAGGGGTTAAAATTAATTTTTAAAAAAGGCAGCATGGAACCGAGGTGCGCCGCAGGTTGTGGTGACGGATTTCGGAAATTTTACAATCGTGGAGCAATCGTGGAGCGATCGTGAAAATATCGATCGAGACCACATTCACGCTCATTCACCGATACAGCCGAAAAAAGGTGTTGATTACAGTCTTGCATTTAACTTTTGCATTGTTAAAATGACTTAAAACTCAAAGAAAGAAAACAAGAGAATGTATTTTATTGTGAAAAATCATGGGATGGTGAATCAAGAGTCAAAAAGATCGTGATTTGCACTGCAATGGCTGACTACCTACAGTGATTTGAGTTTTCATTCAAAACACCTGATTAATTCAAGTGTCACTGAGCATTGCTTTTGAAGTCAACGATGCTCTTCACCATAACAAAAAAAAAACGAGGGAAAGCTTTTCTAGTAGCCTGGTGTGTACAGGTAATTATTGGAGTTGAAGTTTTTATGTCAAAACGAATAATATTATCTTGTTCAAACCAACTAAAACCCGAACTAAACAATGAATTTGTGATGGCCGCTTTGCGAAGTTTTCCACTTGATTCAGTTGGATCAAAAAAGTTCAACTTTAATTTCGTGAAAACTTTAGTTAGTTTAGTTTAGCGGTTCAAACAATAATACATTTGTTATGAAAGTGTGAAGCGTTTATAGCTGTATTTTATAAACTATTTTCGAAAAAATATAAAAGCTAAAACATCTTTACAGATTTGATTAAATACACTTTGAACTAATTTTTTCACATTGTAAAATATATTAACTATATGTTTAGCATTTCAATAAACTTGAAAAGAAATTTCACACACTGGCTGTTTGTTTTTGTTAGAGGTTTACTTAGTGAAAATCCGTATAAGAAAATAAAACTTGTTTCAAAAGAAAAGTTTGAATATAAAAGTTTTTCTTTGGCGAGTCAGTCGATTGCTTCTCGCGTCCTTCTCGGCGCTCGTCGTTGAGTCTTCGCCGTCACCACAACCTGCGGCGCACATCTATCCATCCACGCCATCGAGTTTCAGACCTTGTATCAAGATACTACTTTCTTCGATCTTTTTGTCGTACGTGCGATTCCGCGCGACCGAAAAATTGCTTGCAAAAAAAGCCACAGGAATCCCATCCGCGAGCTTTCAAACAAACACACCACAGGAACCCCAACCGCGCGCTCAATAGGTATTTCGCTCGGCGCGCGGTTAAAAATAACTTTATTGTCATTAAAAAAAATCCTTAAACAGGAAGTTCCACTATAAAAAGGGCCATCTCACGTCAGCAGAGCTTCATGGCTGCCGATTTGTTGAAAAAACATGGCCGAGGGCACAGCTCCTATCTTGACATCTCAGAAATAATTTGAGATAAACAATAAAGCTAGCTTGAAATCGTAAAATCAATGAATTAAATCGACTGCCTATTAAACACTTTATCATAAAAGACGAAAATAATATTGATTATGCTAGAATTTATTGAAAAATTTAGGGTGAAAAGCTTTAAAAAAATTGTAACATCTCTTCAATAGTCATACGTCCAAATCAAAACACGCGGGAAAATTCCCGCCAATTTTGTAAGCGGACGCGTTTGCATATCCGGGAGACCTTGCTTCGCAAAGAGAAAGAAATACTCTTCATTTTGAAGGAAATTGAAGTTTATTTATCGCAAATAGAGTCTGGAAAAACGGAAAAATCTCTTCTTACATATCATGCCTTTGACTTCAAAGCAACTCCTGACGTCGTCTTTGACTGGAATTACAAGGAAAGATTATGGAGCAAAAAAACAACTATTTTTCAACATGTTTGTCGAGAAATTTGGATGTTTGCCGAAGGCATATACCTTCAACGGATAAAAAAGCAAAAGATCGACGAAATACACTAGAAAATGACTTCAATGGCTGATAATCAAAGTTTGAAATCTATTTGACTTTTGAAGAAGATCGAGAAAGGCTGAATTTTTTACACGTCAAGAACAATGATTTTGAACGATATCTGTGTTGTAAAATTTCAAGTTTTGCATGTTATGGACGTCCACTTTTGCTTTCTATTACCAATACATCGATAAAAACAATTATAAAGAGCATTACAGAGGTATTTTCATCGGCTGTTCAAAAGACAAGGTACGAAATTATGTAAATTAGCATCTTGTTTTGTTGTGTATTTCATTAGCATGTTAGATCAGTTTTTATATCGATTATATGCAAAATACTGCAGAAAACAAACAAACAAAATTGATTAGTTTTTTTTGCTTACAAATATTTTAAGATTTGATTTTTATATATAAGGACAACTTATAAATAGACGTTTTTTTTGTGTACAAGTCATGCTTTTTTGAACGAAGAGACAATAAAGTCATGGGGATAAGATTTAATTTTCTTGTGTTAACGAATTGTTTCACGTTTTTTGCTATGTTTACAATATCTATTGACATTACCACTTGATAAATAGTGATTTTTTTCAAAATATTAATGAAAAATATTTCTAATAACAGCGAAAAAACTCTTCATTTGTTCAAAATCACAACGCCTTCACGGCTTTGCTTAGATTCTCTCTTCTCGGCATCTGATTGGCTAATGAGCTGAATTTGGCCTGGCCATTTCCCTTTTATACCGGAACTTCCTGTTTAAAGCGAATAGTTGGGCTGCCTGTGTTTAAACTAGCTAAAAACCACCCAAAAAGTATTTATACACCACAACAATTACAGACAAAGTTTAGTAACATTTAAAAAATAAATAAATAAATAACATAAAAAAACACTGAATACAAGTGATTTGCTTTGGCTGCCTGTGGTTAGAAGGGCAGAACAAAAATCGAGATTTGTTTCGACCATAATGCAATGCGAGTGTCGCTATCCCACAATCCACCGTTGTTTCTACCACAATGCAACGCGTGCTTCGTCTTCGTTTATCAACTCGATAATGGACTTTTGTAATGCTTCGGATGGTCTTTAAAGACAAGTAATCTCAGAACCTTTATTCGAAATTATTTCCTTTACTTTGTCAAAACATAAATATATAGAATTATTCATTGAAACTGTTTTAGAAGATATCTTGTTCAATAAACAGGCATTAAACTTATATATCCGTGTATTTATAGTTATCAACGGTCATTTATTACTTTGCTTTGGTATACGATTGAACTTTCGCAATATGCTCCTATTTTAATCCCGTGGATGCATCCGACGAGCATCCCTGATTCTTCCACCACCCTGGCCTCAAAGAAATAGACTTGCTAGACCGAAATAGAGGTGCTAGAGAGAAATCCGCTAAAACCATAAAGAAAAGCATATAAGCCTCGAAGAGAAGGACTGCTTTTACTACGGTCTATTATCGAGTCGATGAAAGAAGACGAAGCACGAGTTGCATTGGGTAGAAAGAATGCTGGATTTTTTTTTTTCCCTCTCTTTTTTCAACAACTTTATTGAGTGATAACTACTACGTACAAGTTAAAAGAAAATTTACAACACGAAACATTTGGATCACCCAAAGGGGAAAGCGCGAACGGGACTCTAAGTCCCATGCAAGGCGTCTCCCGCCTTAAATGATACAGAAAATAACAGAAAATTACGTGTAAAGTGAAAAGCTAATTATTGTTTAAAAGAACTAGCTAAATTATGAATAAAAATATATCAAGCAAAATCATTTGTGACAAGGACACTGGCGAACCAGTGACCAAGTGCAGTTTGAGTCAACATCGAATATGTCATCTAACAGAGAGAAGTAAGTAATTCTTAAATGTGATTTAAATTGAGAAAGGCTAGAGAAGACACTAGGAGGTGCTGTTTTACAGATGGAGTTCCAGAGGTGGACTATTCGATTAAAATATGAACATTTAAATGTACTAGATTTACACAATGGAGTTTCAAGAACCAGGCCGGGATTGTGACTAAGACGAGTACGTCCATGATTTACAAATTTAACAAAGTTGAGAACATTAAGATCTGTCTGACCATACAATGACTTATAAAAAAATGTTAAGTCCTTAATTTCTCTGTCATAGCAGAGAGGCAGCAAGTTAAGTGTTTTCAGTCGGTCTTTGTAGGACATCTCCCCAACCCTTGCCCTAAGAATCCATCTGGTGGCTCGTCGCTGGACTCTTTCAATTTGACTTTTAAGCTTGGATTCTTTGGGTGACCACACTTCAGAGGCAGAGACAAGCTGTGATTTCACGTGCGCCAGGTAAAGGGTTCTTCTAGATCTTATGTCAGTTATAGTTGTGGGCATGTCCTTTTGAGCAAGCCAATGAGTTTGTTGGCTTTCGCTGTGATGGTTTGTATATGTATTTGCCAGGAGAGGTTGCTGGTAATGATAACTCCGAGATCTTTTTCTTTTTGTGTACGTAGAAGTACATTAGTGCCAAGGTGGTAATCATGCAAAGTTGGACTTTTTTTGCGTGTCACTGTCAAAATCTTACATTTAGTCTCATTGAATTTGATGTTATTATTACAACTCCAAATGTTTACTTCTGACAATGCGTGCTGAAGGTCTTCGTAGTTACTGTTGCATGTGATGTTGCCAAAAATCTTAGTGTCATCTGCATACAAAGCAGCATTGGTTCCTTCTGGAATGACTTCAGGGAGATCGTTGATGAAGATGACAAAAAGTAGAGGACCCAAAATGCTACCTTGAGGAACTCCTGAAGTGACTGGTGCAAAGGATGATGCTACACCGTCGATCACAACTCTTTGAGAACGATCATTAAGATAGTCCTTAAACCAGTTGAAGAGCCCCCCAGCAATTCCATATGATCTAAGCTTACTGAGGAGCATCCTATGGTCAACTGTATCAAAAGCCTTAGCAAGGTCTAGGTAGAGAACATCGACTTGAATGTTCTTATCAAGGGATTGTCCAATGCTGTGAAGAATAGAGAGCAATTGAGTAACGCACGAGCGGGATCTTAGAAACCCATGCTGTGCAGTAGTTATCAGATTCATCACGTGATCATAGATTTTGTTGTAGACACATCGTTCTAGTACTTTACTTAGAATAGGCAGGAGTGAAATTGGTCTATAATTGTGAGCTAGTTCCTTTGAATCTTTTTTGTGAATAGGCGTAACATCAGCAGCTTTCCATTCAGTAGGAAGGCGACCAGTAATAAGTGATTGATTGAAAAGTGCACAGATACTATGTGCGATTTCTTGACTGCATTCTTTTAGAAGCAAAGGAGGAATACCGTCAGGGCCACTAGACTTTGTGGTATCCAGAGTACTCAGACACTTTAATACTTCATCCTCTGTGAGTGTTACATTGAGTATTTCCTGATTAGACTTTGGAGTAAGATAATGATTTTCCATGTCTGCATTGGTGTTTGGAGCAAGCACGTTGGGCTAGCTAGAATGGGTCTAAAATGTTTCATTTAGGTAAAACTTTTTAGTATTTCAATGGAATTTCTTGAAACTTGGTAAAGTTGAAGCCTTTGTCAAAACTCAAAACTCTATCGTTTTACATTTTTGAATTTCGACATTTTTGGCGGGAAAATGACGTCATCATTTTCGAGAGAAAATCGAAATATTGCTCAATGTAAAAATTAAGGTAGCGCATTTGAAAGAACGGCGTGAGAGAATTTCAAATATGGGAGAATAATTCCATTCCGAAATCGGAACCGAAAGATATGATTTTTTGAACATTCATGAATCCGCCATTTTTTCTGTTAAAAATAGTAACAAAATGGCGGATTTATAAGTATTCAAAAAATCATATCTTTCGGTTCCGATATCGGAATGGAATTGTTCTTCCATGTTTGAAATCCTCTCACGCAGTTTTTTCAAATGCGCTACCTTACTTTTTACATTGAGCAATATTTCAATTTCTCTCGAAAATGATGACGTCATTTTCCCGCCAAAAAAGTCGAAATTCAAAAAAGCAAAACGATAGAGTTTTAAGTTTTGGCAAAGGCTTCAACGTTACCAAGTTTCAAGAAATTCCATTCAAATTCTAAAATTTTTAACCAGATGAAACATTTTAAACCCATTCTAGCCCGACGTGAAGAAATACGGAGGAGAAGTAAGAGTTAAAGAGTCGAGCTTTTCCAGTTGGGGTATTAGCTGATTCATCAAGGTATGATATAACAACACTCTGATTTGTTCGATGTACGTCGAAGAATAGCTTTGTGGTAGCTCCAGAACACCTTCGGGTTGGTACTAAGTGAGTTCTCAATTTTTTCTAGATATTCACGGTGTTTCTGTCTGACTAAGTACTTGATATTCTGACTCAGCGTGCGTAGTTTCAATTTACGAGAGGCACTTCTGTTTAAGCGATATTTCCTCAATGCTTGATATTTCTTCCGAATCAGATGACGAACCTCCCCATCGATCCAGGGAGGAGAGTGTACATCTTTGATGGTTTTGACGGGTATGTGTTTAACTACAGCATTCGTAAACCAGTTTTTCCAGCAGATCCATGCAGTAGTTGTCAATGTCGTTAGTAGGAGTAATGTTAAACGGGGAGTTCAGCAGGGAACTACGTAAAGCGTCGAAAGAGCCATGTTTGTAGTCGTAAATTCTGCGTTTGGCTTGTGTAACTCTTGGAAACTTTAGTTTCACCTGGAATTCCACCAAGTAGTGATCGGTTGGAAAAGTATGTTGCTCAGGAGATGATGTACAAACTCCCTGAATGATTTCAGGACAATTCGAGAGTAGAAGATCAAGTTTGTTACCAGCCTTATGGGTTGGGCCTTGTATAAACTGCTGTAGATAGTTATCTCCGACAAGATGGCAAAACGTCTCCTCGTCCGCACGTCCCCCGATGTTTATGGGTGCAGAAAAATCAAACGTCCAGTCAATAGCAGGGAGATTGAAATCCCCTACGAGAATTATTTGGCATGATTCTGGTGCGCTTTGAAGTGCAGAGTTCAAATTGTTTAAAACATCAGGAGTAGAATCAGGAGGACGGTAAAAAGTGTAAACCACCACAGGTTTGCAGCCTGGCCTCATCAGTTCAACTACTACAAGTTCAGTTTCTTCTCGTTCAAGATCTTGTCGACGAGTGGAATGTATATTGGCTTTGACGGCAATAAGAACACCACCGCCATTTTTACTGTTCCTATCAAGGCGATAAATATTATAGCCCGGTAAAAGTTCACTGCTCAATATAGAATTGTTCAACCATGTTTCACATGTTGTTTTGTGGGATAGTTAGCTAGAACAAAAGAATCTATTGTTTTCTCGACACTCGTATTGCATTGTGGTCGAAACAAATCTCGATTTTTCTGCCCTTCTACTAACTTGACTGAAATAGGATGAAATAGGATCGCTGCCTTGCTTCGCCCGCTCAAGGCTCGCTCCGCTAGGCGGCAGCAATAAAATTTTTGTGAAGTGAGAATGGATATGCTGCTGTGAAAATATTATGTATTTATCTTATCATAGCCTACAAATAATTTGATGTATTTTTCTTCTTTTTAAGCCCCAAAACAACAATCCTCTGTAATTGATCATGACACTGGAGCAAATGGAGACTACGAAATTATAGAGCAAATGGATCGTTACCCTAATTTTGGGACTAATAAACAAGGAAAGCCGGATCAATTCTGCTCACGCGGACATCTAACACCAAGCTCAGACTTTTCAACTTACGAAGAACGCACATTGACATATATTAACACCAACGTTGCTCCTCAATGGCAGCTTTTCAATGGCGGCAACTGGGCAGGTGTTGAAACAGCAGTGAAACAATATGCCAAAAATGTGCAACGCAAGTTGTACGTCTTCACAGGAACAGGTAGTTTTTACCCTTTTCCAGTTCGAGTTCTTCGTTGCTCAGTCTAGCTTTTATGTCTCTTTCAGCCGGTTTTGGTGGTCTACTTAACGGAAACGTTATCGAAGTCATACTAAATAAAAGAGTTAAAGCTCCTAGATACTACTGGAAAGTGGTTTGTGATCCTGATGCTCCTCAGCCAATAGGAGCAGAGACGCTTGGCCAGTCCGTCCTAATAATGGCGGACAACAACATCGGGGACATCAGCAATGTAAAGATTGAAAGTGATTGGAAAAAAAACAAGAAACAGACAAAGAAGAAAGGGTTTGTGCAGCTGTACAGTTTGGAAGAGGCTAAAAAGATCTTCATCATAAGCGACTTTCACCTTCCTCCACTAGGAACAGGTTGTAATCCCCAACACAAGGGCACTTTCTTGAATACGTGCCTAAACAAGTATCTATCGTAATTGATGTCGAAGTAATTCGATGAATGATCAATATGATGACGAAATAAAATAAAAGGTGTGAATTCCATTCCATTCTATTCTATTCCATTCTATTCTATATTTTTTTCTATTCTAATCTATAATATTCTATTCTATAATATTCTATTCTATTCTATTCTATTTTATTCTATTCTATAATATTCTATTCTATAATATTTTATTCGATTTTATTCGATTCTATTCTTTTCTATAATATTCAGTCACTGTCAAAAGCCTACTAAAAAGACATTAAAACTAAAATAAATGTCACATAAGTTCGCTCTAAATACCCGATACTAGAATTAATTTTGAACATAGATTTCACAATTCTTATTCCATGTTCACTGTATTATAATTACTCATTATACAGTTAAAGTCCTTATCACCCCCGGACAAATGATGTATTAATAGAATCCTTGTGAGTTATAGAAGCGATATTCGGTGGAAAAACATTTTTAGAATTTATTCCCGCCGTGTAATTCACGGACGAATTCGCCGAAAATCGCCTTTCAGCGGCCCTGTGGTTTTTCAAAACGAGCAAAAAAAAAAGAATGGGTTCTAATCTAGACATGTGACGTCAGTAAGGTATTTCACCTCAGCTTCGTTTTCGTCTTCATATTACGTTCTAAAATGCTAAATCGATGTGTTGCTGGCGGATGCTCTAGCAGATCTGATTTAGAAAAGGGTATAGTGCTTCACGCTATTCTTTATTTCAATGACGACAGGCCAGAAGCCAAAGAACAGAGAAGAAAGTGGGTCAGTTTCTGACAACTTCTGACATGGAAACCAAAAATAAAAATAAAAATAACATGCGTTGCATTTTAAGACTCGTGCCGGCCATAGGCCTGGGCACGAGTAATTATTTCCTTAGAAACATCGACGCAGTCCACACTAGTTTAACCGCTAGTTATCGTACATTTTTACTCCAATTGTTTCCTGAAAAACATCACCTACCGTGGTTATGACACTGCCTCTTTTATCCATTCCAATGTATATACCAGTAGCTATTCCTTTAATGCGCAACCCGTTACCACCATATGCCTCTAATGCAAGCTCAGCTGACAAAGAGAAGAAAGATCAACATCAAGCATTTGATGGATGATTTGATGATGCACACCACAAGACGGAGTCAGAAAGTGGGGGAGGGGAAGGTGGTACAATAACAGTCTACGCACCCCTGCCCCCACCGCTGTATCCGCCCCTGGTGAAAAGGTGTCGAGAGTGATATTTTGTGAGAGACACATAATTCAAACAAGGTTGACGGGGCGAACGGCGATTGGTGATTGGCGATTGCACGACCGAAAGGAACTATGGGTAATACGAATTTATTCTTATTCGTTTCTAAATTACGCAAACAATGCCTTCACTGTTCAGCGAAACCTTCGAGAAACCCATCTAAGGTCATTGCTGAACGGTGTTTGGGTAATTTTGAATGGAATAAGAAGAAATTCATAGTACCCACAGTCCCTTTCGGTCGTGCAATCGCCAATCGCCGTTCCCCCCGTCAACCTTTATTTCTTACCATATTTGTAATTTGAATGGCCATTGTAGACTGTGCCATTAGGGAACACATGAACATATCCCCAATTCCAAGAAAACAACCTCCCCTTACGCAAATTACTATAAGGCTCCACTGTAGACCTTATAAGGTTATCATCTAAATTAACGTTTCGACTCTTTGTGGAGCCTTGTCTGCAAGTGAAACCGCTGACCAAAAGTGAGAAAAAAGTGAGAACGCGCTACAATGATAGATGCATAGAGTAGAATCACTGGAACATATACAATCTTGAAATAATAAAAAAGACAAAAGTGAGAACACTACAATGATAGATGCATAGAGTAGAATCACTAGAGCATATACAATCTTGAAATAATAAAAAAAGACAATAGTGAGATCGCTACAATGATAGATGCATAGAGTAGAATCACCGGAGCATATACAATCTTGAAATAATAAAAAAGACAAAAGTGAGAACGCTACAATGATAGATGCATAGAATAGAATCACTGGAGCATATACAATCTTGAAATAATAAAAAAGACAAAAGTGAGATCGCTACAATGATAGATGCATAGGGTAGAATCACTGGAGCATATACAATCTTGAAATAATAAAAAAAGACAAAAGTGAGAACGCTACAATGATAGATGCATAGGGTAGAATCACTGCAGCATATACAATCTTGAAATAATAAAAAAGACAAAAGTGAGAACGCTACAATGATAGATGCATAGAGTAGAATCACTGGAGCATATAGCTAATTCAATTAACTTTGTCGCTGATTTATAATGCCTAAAGCCTAATCGTCAGACCGAAAGGGATCGTGGGATATCTTTTATCGAGGCGAATGAGGCGTGCAAAGCGTGTAAAACATTCAACGTGTATTTGCAAGTGTTCCTCAGTGGAAACAAAAACACAAATTACGGTTTAGGAATCTTGAAAACTCATGCAATTTTAAAATCCCATGACCACTTTCGCTCTCAAGATTAGGCTTTAGGCTTATTTCAGCGACGAAGTTAATTGAATTAGCTATATACAATCTTGAAATAATGAAAAAGACAAAAGTGAGAACGCTACAATGATAGATGCATAGAGTAGAATGACTGGAGCATATACAATCTTGAAATAATCAAAAAGACAAAAGTGAGAACGCTACAATGATAGATGCATAGAGTAGAATCACTGGAGCACATACAATTTTGAAATAATAAAAGAGACAAAAGTGAGAACGCTACAACGATAGATGCATAGAGTAGAATCACTGGAGCATATACAATCTTGAAATAATGAAAAAGACAAAAGTGAGAACGCTACAATGATAGATGCATAGGGGTAGAATCACTGGAGCATATACAATCTTGAAATAATAAAAAAGACAAAAGTGAGAACGCTACAATGATAGATGCATAGAGTAGAATCACTGGAGCACATACAATCTTGAAATAATAAAAAAAGACAAAAGTGAGAACGCTACAATGATATTGTAGCGTTCTCACAGAGTAGAATCACTGGAGCATATACAATCTTGAAACAATAAAAAAGGACAAAAGTGAGAACGCTAGAGCGCAAACACTTAATTCGTGAAATAAAATTAAAATTGTTACTAACAAATAGTTCTTATTTAGTGGCTATCATTATACCAGAACAGTCTAAGAAAAGGCAAATACAAAGAAGACAATACTTCATTACAGCTTTACTTGTCTAAAATAGTCACTAATAGTCACTAAATAAGAACTATTAGACAGTAAAAAATATATTTTATTTCACGGATTAAGTGTTTGCGCTCTACAATGATAGATAGTATTTGCACTGTAAATCTTTACCTTAACACGGCGAACTGTGGTCATCATGATCGTTTTCTGCCCTCAACAATCTGTGTTGGAACAAGCAGTACAGTTTTGATAGAGTTCCCGTGTATCGAATGATGTATTGTACATCAACAAACTATAATTACTATGTGTAACCTGATGACCATCCTGTGTGAGTTTTATGCTTTGACCTACAGCACACTATCACAAGTACCACCGAGTATTGGCAGTGTAATGGTGCGCGCTCATGATGATGATGGTGATAATGATGATGGTGATGATGATAATAATGATAATAATAATGATGATGTTGATGATAATAATAATGATGATGGTGATGATTATGATGATGATGGTGATGATAATTATGATGATGGTGGTGATGATGATGACTATAATGGTGATGATGTTGATAATTATGATGATGATGGTGATGATAATTATGATGATGATGATGACGATGATGATAATTATGATGATGATGATGGTGATGATAATTATGATGATGATGGTGATGATAATGATGATGATGGTGATGATAATGATGATGGTGATGATAATTATGATGATGGTGATGATGATAATTATGATGATGATGGTGATGATAATTATGATGATGATGGTGATGATAATTATGATGATGGTGATGATAATGATGATGGTGATGATAATTATGATGATGGTGATGATGATAATTATGATGATGATGATGATGATAATTATGATGATGATCACACACCGATTGAAGTGCCCTTCCATTTTTGTCATTTTTAAGGTCAGATCAACATATATAAGGTCAAGAATCTCACATTTTGCTGTATGTTTGTCACTCTTCATATTCTAAATGAGCTTTATTCTAAGAATGAGCTTTTGACAAATGTATTCGTATAGTAAATTGGTGCGAATATAGCCGCCAAAACGACATTCGCTATATTAAAACAGGGCTGTCAACCCCAGACGTGTTCAAACCTGGAAATTGCCGATAATTCGAAAATTTCCGCCATTTTGTTCGATCGATAATTTTCGAATTAGTTATCTCTTGTTTGAATTGTATTCTGCACAAGTGAGATTCGACTTATCATTCGACGTATTCACTAGGCCTTATTCACTTTTGTGAATACCTCCAAATCCCACTAATTTATAAATGTACAATCTCGATATATTTCTACTTTAGAGTGAGAGTAACCACATTACAGTAGAGATATGTGAGGAAAAAATCCGTATTTTTTATTGAAATAAATTTGAACATATTTCAATCCTGTGTTGTTGTTAAATTTATTTGGTGTCATTCTGGGTGGTTTTTGAACCAGTAGGTAGGCAAACTTTAAAATAAAATGCTCTAAAACGTTCAAAAACCACCCAGAATGACACCAAATCAATTGTACAACAACACAGGATTGAAATATGTTCAAATTTATTTCAATAAAAAATTCGGATTTTTTTCCTCACATATATCTACCAGTGTAAAAGTGAATTGCTTGGGCTGCCTGTGATTTGATTATTGTATTTTATTAATATAACTGAATTGTTTTTGAATAAGATATATTAAATAACATTATCAAAATTCGATCAAAAATCAGTTTAAAATATTTTTTTAAATAATACTATTAAATTTGTCTTTATTTTCAAAGCCAACAATATGTCTGTCAATCAAATCTTCTTTCTCAAACTCTCATTGGTCCGAGTGAATCGTCAAATTTCTTTCTGAATGCTGATTGGTCCAAATTGCACGTGCAGCATTAAACTGGTTTTCTTGGCCACACGCGTCATTCGGGGCGAAGCAGCGGGAACGACAACTCCAGGTTTGTAGTTTTGCACAGTTTTTGCCCAAAATTTTCACAAAATTTATTCTTTTTTCTTAAAATTACAGTTTTTGGGAAGTACTTTACTCGCTCTTGCTAACGGCCACGTTGTAAGATGGTTTTTGCAACGAATTTCGTTGAAATTTTCGACTCGAAGAAACCCATGTTGAGCGCGAAGAAGGTGAATTTGTCCTCAAAACCTCACTCAAAAAAGGTGAATAAATTCTTATGTCTTACTTTTATCATTGATACAAGAATGACATTTAGTTTTCTGTTGAATTTGTAACGGACTCTTTAGGGCGTTAAAGCTATTTTTGTACAAATTTTCCTTCGGCGTTGAAAAGGCGCTAAATTGAAACTTTGGTCAACAAAAATTTGCTACAAATAACTTCGGAAACACTCGAAAGAAACTCCTCTTTAATCATATTGTATTCATGCATTATTGCATTTTCTATCAACGAATTCAATGTTTTATTTTAGAGAAATATGTATTTTTTTCCGCGTTTGGCAAACGAAAGGCTAAACTCTGAATGCCACGGCCTCGGCGAGTTTTGTGCAAACAAATTCTACTAATTCATGCTACGAATTTAAAGATATTTTACAGTTGTAATTCAGTAAAGAAAAAAAACAAAGCAAAAACGAAATGTCCTGTTTAAAATTCTTATATTTCCTAGCTTTCCTTTTTAATTTATCTGTGGTATATATTAATCAAGTTTTGTAACTGCAAAATACAAAAAAACTGTTTTCAACTTTTATTTAATTTTGACGAAAATTAAAACATGAACAATTTACAAGAAAGTATAATTAATTTACCAATTAGTAATACTTTTTGTTAAAAATATTTAATTCGCAGTGTTCAAAAGCTATAATACTGGGCCCGTCAGAAAGATGAAGGTAAATATTACATTTGTTTTCTTTTAAATACAGTAAAAACCCGCATATTAGAACCACTAATTTTTTAGGTTAGGCTAAAGTGGTTCTTATATAATTGGTATTTAGTGAGAAATTGTGGTGGTTCTTAACTGGTTCTTATTTACAAAGCAAAAACAATTTCCGTTATATGTAGTGTTTACAACATGAGCGGCCGTGTTGTATCGGCAGATACAATCGCAAGCCGAAGGCGCGCGATTGTATCACCGATACAACACGGACGCGAATGTTGTAAACTACTTAAAAAATGTCTAGGTAAGCTCTTTCATATTTAACCAAAATTTTCAAGATTAAAATAAATTTTGCCGTAAAATTACCAGTTAAAACTTATGCAAATCAGGATATACAACACTAGTGTTGTATCAGATTTACAACACTCGTCATGGTCATGATTTCTTTTGAAAATGTCTCTTTTTTTTAGTTCTGTATGCAAATTGCACATTTTTTTTTTTCTTTCACATAAAACATTTACAATAAATATAGAATAGTACGTTATTTACAATTAATGAAAAATACACTATAAGAGTACTCTTCTAGATTTTACATTTAAATATAGAACACGTTATTTACAATTAATGAAGATTTCACTATAAGTGTACTCTTCTAGATTTTTATCAAATAATAAAAAATATATAAATGTACACAGAATTAAAGGGAAAAATAAAAAAAAAAAAAATTAACACAATATGTGAACACAACTTGCCAAATGATATTACTTAAGAGCTGGTTCAATGAATTTCCATTTATCAATATGTTTAAACACAACATTTCTTGTTTTCGCAATATGGTATTCTACATTGTTGTTATAACTTAAAAAATTTAGAAAACTATTTAATGAGGGCCTTTTCAATTTATCTCTCCACTTGTATATTGTTATTTTAAAATACAATATAATATAATTCACTATTCTATCGTCTATACCTAGAATAATGTTTTCGTAATTGCTTTCAGGTAATTTTATTTCATACTTCTCAAAGTGATTTCTTTTATCATAATAGAGGTTCTTTGATTCCACGCAGTCCACAAACAAATGATAAACTGTTTCCGAATATACTGAACAAAAAGAACAAGAGGGATAATCTAGAATTTTGAAACGATGCAGATCACGATTAAGATATGATATATTATTCAATATCTTATACTGAAAATGTCTAGAGTAAGTGTCTATAGACGTTTTATAGATTCTATTATATATTGTAGTCCAAACCAGTTCGCTATTTGGACTAATAACCTGAGAAATCTTTGATTGTGAAGTCGGGGTCTTAAACTTTTTTTCCATAAACCAATTATATAATGTTTTGTTTTTTATCTTGTCAAAGTCAAATCGGGACTCTCCGATTTTCATATACATTTTTGAGTAATTTCCTTCATATTTTTGTTTTTTAATGAGAGATTTCCATTCTGCCGGAATAGCGTGTATTATCCCAGTCCATTTAAAAAAATCTTTATTTGATAATCCTTTCGTTTTTGCATGTTCCCAATTGTAATTGCCGTTATTGTCACATAAATCGAAAATTTTGTCGATGTTTTTTTCTGAAAATTCCTTATATAGAACTGATTTTTCTCCTATTTGAATATATTTGTTGTTCCATAAATGTTGGTTATACACAGCGTCGGGAGAATCACAAATTTCATTCGAAATCTTTGACCAAGCGATAAGAATACTTTTGTAAAACTCTGGAATATGTTTTGGTATTCTTTTCATATCGAAGTTATTTCTGATGTGTTTTAGACCACCAAGTGTTTTGAAATATAGTGAAGGAATATAACTGATTAGGTTATCTTTATTTGATTGAAATAATTTAATTAGCCATTTTACTCTATTCGCATCTAGACATGATTGAAAATCTGGTAATTTAAGACCGCCTTCTTCATAGTGTCCAATTAACGTGCTGTATTTTATTTTGTTTTTTTTGCCATTCCATATGAAATCCTTTATTGTACTTTCTACGACATTGATAAAATCTTCCGGAACATGAAGAACGGAGCAGACATATAACAGTTTCGGTAATGCAAGTGCTCGCACTATTTGAATTTTGCCATATAGAGTTAAATTACGTGATTTCCAAATTGATAAATAAGTTGTCTGAAAGTTAGATAAGATCCTTTTGAAATTATTTTCGTACAGAAATTTATCATTGTATCAAAATGTCTCATTAATTATTCATGAATTTTGTAAAGTGTTTTATAAATTGTTATGTAGAAGCATCTGAATGATGAATGTATTCTCATCGAGAACTAACTGATAATACTTTTGTAAAACATTTTTCTTGCAATGATTTTAAATTGGTCATATTCAGACTCAACTTATATTTTTTCAAATAACCAAATAAATCTCAGCTTGAAACCTTTCATATATATGTGTATTTTTTTAGGCTAAAGTACTTCTTTTTTAACAGGTGCTTTAAAAGCAAATTTTAGCCTAGTGGTTCTTAATCCACTGGTTCTTATCTGCGGGTTTTTACTGTATTTTGAAGCTAACTGCATTAATATTATAATGTGCAGCTTATTTTATTTTGTAGGTTTATTTTAGAATCCATTTCCTTTTTGGCATTTTTTTGATTTAGTTAATTTAGTTTGTCACAATAATACAATTTCAATTTCAATATTACAATAAAAATATTCAAAAAGTAGATATAGATGTGACGGGAGAAGGAAACAGAACTTACGAAAATATATAACTAATAATAGAAATTTAAAATGCAAAAAAGAAAAGAAAAAATATACTAATAAATGCATCAAACTGAATACTAGCTAAACAAGAAATACGTCTGTAAAAAGCTATTGAAAAGGTTTAAAATTATTATTACTATAATATCTGATAATTTGTTATTTAATTCTGTTCTATTTTAGTCTATTGTATTTGTAGATTGAAATATGACTGTCATACGTTTTCAAAAGTTCATTTTATTAAATTATATCTTTATTTATTTCCTAATTTAAAAAAATAAATCTTTAAGTGACAGATTTAGAATTTGCCTCTCACTCAAAAAGCATTATTTTCTACTGGGTTTGGCAGCAACAGTTACGTCTCCTAGCTTGAATGAGCTATCCAATGAAAGGCTCTCAGAAAACGCGAGGTCAAGTGAAGAACATCAGTCTAAGTCAGTTAATTAGTCAACCCATCAATCAATCAATCACTCGATCAACCATTTATTCAATCAATCAATCAATCAGTCAGTGATTCAGTCAACCAATGATTCAATCAATCAATCAGTCAGTTAGTCAATTGCAATCAATCAATCACTAGATCAGTCAGTCAGTCAATCAGTCAACCAATTATTCAACCAATCAATCAGTCAGTTAATCAGCCCATCAATCAATTAATCAATCGATCAACCATTTATTCAATCAATCCCTCAATCAATCAGTCAGTCAGTGAATCAGTCAACCAATCATTCAATGATTAAAAATAAACATGAATGCGTTTGATTTTTGCCCTCTCTTGGTTTTTGTCCCTTTCTTTGGATGTCCGTTTTTCTTGAATCCAAGAAAATACTTAGTTTTATCACCACCCCTTCTGATGTGATAGTAGGATTGAAGGGTCGTGTAATAGCGTTGGATATACATTTCTTGCCAAAAAGTTGTGGCAGTCTTGTTCATCTGAGTAAAAGAAAACAACGTCAATTGCAATGAACCCAGTAACTTGTCCAACGCAAATACGGTAACTCAAAAACGTTTCGGACGGTGATTTATTTGTGGCAAACGCCAACAGCATTGGGGATTTAGATACAACGAAACAGCAAATACTAGCTTAACTATTAGATATGTTATACGTTTTTACTAGAAAACACTGACCGCTAGTTTTCGTACATTTGTACTTTAATTGTTTCCTTAGAAACACCGACGCAGTCCACACTTTACCGCTAGTTATCATACATTTTTACTCCAATTGTTTCCTTAGAAACACCGACGCAGTCCACACTAGTTTAACCGCTAGTTATCGTACATTTTTACTCCAATTAGTCCCTTAGAAACATCGACACAGTCCACACTAGTTTAACCGCTAGTTATCGTACATTTTTACTCCAATTGTTTCCTTAGAAACATCGACGCAGTCCACACTAGTTTAACCACTAGTTATCGTACATTTTAATGCAATTGATTCCTTAGCAACATCGACACAGTCCACACTAGTTTAACCGCCAGTTATCGTACATTTTAATACAATTATTTCCTTAGAAACATCACCGATGCACCTACCGTGGTTATGATACTGCCTCTTTTATCCATTCCAATGTATAGACCAGTAGCTATTCCTTTAATGCGCAACCTGTTACGACCATATGCCTCTAATGCAAGCTCAGCTGACAAACAGAAGAAAGATTAACATCAAGCATTTGATGGATGATTTGATGGTACACACCACAAGACGGAGTCAGAAAGTGGGGGAGGGGGGGGGGGGGGGGGGGGTGGTACATTATCGGTGTACGAACACCTGTCCCCACCGCTGTAATCGTCCCTGGTGTTGAGTGTGATATTTGGTGAGATTCACCTATATAATTCAAAAAAGGTTGACGGGGCGAACAGCGATTGGTGATTGGCGATTGCACGACCGAAAGGAACTATGGGTAATACGAATTCCTTCTTAGGGGCCGTTTACATGAGATAGGGTTACCCTAGGTGTAGGGCTAACTCTTATTGTTTTCTTTTCTCTGTGGACTCTCAAACAAAAGAGTTAGCCCTGCTAGGAGGGTTACCCTATCTCCATGTAAACGGCCCCTTATTCGTTTCTAAATTACGCAAACAATGCCTCCACCGTTCAGCGAAACCTTCGAGACACCCATCTAAGGTCATTGCTGAACGGTGTTTGGGTAATTCGTAGTACCCACAGTCCCTTTCGGTCGTGCAATCGCCAATCGCCGTTCGCCCCGTGACAATTTTTTATTTAATTAATAATTTCTTACCAAATTTGTAATTTCCAGAATGGTCACTGAAGACTGTGCCATTAGGGAACACCTGAACATGTCCCCCCCTCCGAGAAATCAACCTCCCCTTAAGCAAATTATAAGGCTCCACTGTAGACCTTATATGGTCATAATGTAAATTCACGTGCCGACTCTTTGAGGTGCCTTGTGTGAAACTGCTGACCACAATGATAGATGCATAGAGTAGAATCACTGGAGCATATACAATCTTGAAACAATAAAAAAGACAAAAGTGAGAACGCTACAATGATAGATGCATAGAGTAGAATCACTGGAGCATATACAATCTTGAAATAATAAAAAAAGACAAAAGTGAGAACGCTACAATGATAGATGCATAGAGTAGAATCACTGGAGCATATACAATCTTGAAACAATAAAAAAGGCAAAAGTGAGAACGCTACAATGATAGATGCATAGAGTAGAATCACTGGAGCATATACTATCTTGAAATAATAAAAAAAGACAAAAGTGAGAACGCTACAATGATAGATGCATAGAGTAGAATCACTGGAGCATATACAATCTTGAAATAATAAAAAAGGCAAAAGTGAGAACGCTACAATGATAGATGCATAGAGTAGAATCACTGGAGCATATACAATCTTGAAACAATAAAAAAGACAAAAGTGAGAACGCTACAATGATAGATGCATAGAGTAGAATCACTGGAGCATATACAATCTTAAAATAATAAAAAACGACAAAAAACAAATGACAAAAGTGAGAATATTTTCAAAACAAAATGAGACAGCTCGAATTCTTCTACTTCAATATCGTCAATTGGATCTTGAGGACTGTTAGTGTCCGAAGTTTCGAAAAATACGAACATATGAATTGCCCTTGGGCTATCAGAGACAACTGACTATGTTTCCATTATTTTGATGAGAATAATTGTTCATATTTTCGATCGTGATTGGATAGTTTTGTTTTGGAGGCTTGAAGTATTTGCACTGTAAATCTTTACCTTAACACGGCGAGCTGTGGTCATCATGATCGTTTTCTGCCCTCAACAATCTGTGTTGGAACAAGCAGTACAGTTTTGATAGAGTTCCCGTGTATCAAATGATGTATTGTACATCAACAAACTATAATTACTATGTGTAACCTGATGACCATGCTGTGTGAGTTTTATGCTTTGACCTAGAGCATAATATCACAAGTACCACCGATAATTGGTCATGGTGCTAATATGATCCTGTTACTGTTTAACTCTTTCCCTACTGCCCCTTTAAAAATCAGTCTCTCAGGAAAAATGACTACAAAAATTCTACGTTCCTGGAAACCTTGAGCCATCGGTAGTTCGAAACAGCAACAGTTTCCCTGACGTCTTATTTGGAATTCAAATCGATTTTTTATCTAGCTAATTTTGCCATCAAAAATAGTCAAAAATCCAATAATACTGATCGCCGTAGGCAAAAAGTTAATACTCAGTGCAGTTATTACATTATACACTGAGGAAAGATGGACGGTGGTCAAGAAACAATTGTGATGATAGTTAGCGCGCGCTAGTAATCCTGAAGATGGACAATTTGTCCAAAAGCTTGGTCGTTTTGTTTAATTAAAACGTAGTTGAAACTATATATGCATCCAAAATGTCAAAACCTACGTACCAAGAAACGATTGATTTAATGGTGATGATGTTGATGTTGATAAGGATGGTAATGTAATGATGATGATGACACTGAGGGATTCCCAGGACTGCAATGGATCGGGTTGGACTGAGTAGAATAGAAATTTCTACACTATAAATCAAAGAATTAGAGTGTAACATTTGCTAAAAAACATGTCACAGGTTTGTGATAATCACATACACTTGCTGTAGTATAATTCACATTTGGTACCATTTCAAAACTAACTATCTAAAAGATCGATAAAGACTCAGCCCATAGAGTAATAGATATATTTATTTCCACGTCGAATAACGTATTTATAATAAGATCACTTTAGTAGAATATTGGTCGTATACAAGGGAATTGATCGTCTGGTCAATCAATCAACAAATGATTCAATCAACCACTCAATCAGTCAGTCAGTCAATCAATGATTCAATCAAGCAGTCAGTCAGTTAGTCACTCAATCAATCACTTGATCAATCAGTCAATCAGTCAGTCAATCAGTCATCAATCAATCACTCAATCAATCAGTCAACCCATCAATCAATCAATCAATCAATCAATCAATCACTCCATCAATCATACAATCACTCGATCAATCAATCAATCAATCAATCAATCAATCAATCAATCATTCGATCAATCAGTCAGTCAGTCAATCAGTCAACCAATCATTCAATGATTGGAATAAACAAGAATGCGTTCGATATTTTCCCTCTGTTGGTTTTTGTCCCTTTCTTTGGATGTCCGTTTCTCTTGAATCCAAGAAAATACTTAGTTTTATCATCACCCCTTCTGATGTGATAGTAGGATTGAAAGGTCATGAAAGACTGGTCTTGGTTATATCTTTTTTGCCAGAAAGTTGTGTCAGTCTTGTTCATCTGAAAAAAGAAAACAACGTCAATTGCAATATACCTAGTAACTTGTACAACACAATAGGGTAACCGTTTCGGACGGTCACTTATTTGTGGCAAACGCCAAAAGCATTGGAGATTAAGATACAACGAAACAGCAAATACTAGTTTAACTATTAGATATTGTACGTTTTTACTAGAAAACACTGACCGTTAGTTATCGTACATTTTAATGCAATTATTCCCTTAGAAACACTGACGCAGTCCACACTAGTTTAACCGCTAGTTATCATACATTTTTACTCCAATTGTTTGCTTAAAAACACTGACGCAGTCAGCCACACTAGTTTAACCGCTAGTTATCGTAAAAATTGTTTCCTTAGAAACACTGATGCAGTTTACACTAGTTTGACCGCTAGTAATCGTATATTTTTACTCAAATTGTTTGCTTAGAAACACCGACGCGGTCTACACTAGTTTAACCGCTAGTTATCGTACATTTTTAATCCAATTGTTTGCTTAGAAACACCGACGCAGTCCACACTAATTTAACCGCTAGTTATCGTACATTTTAATGCAAGTATTCCCTAATACATCACCGATGCACCTACCGTGGTTATGACACTGCCTCTTTTATCCATTCCAATGTATAGACCAGTAGCTATTCCTTTAATGCGCAACCTGCCCAACGAATATGCCTGTATTTCAAGCTCAGCTGACAAAGACAAGAAAGACTAACATCAAGCATTTGATGGATGATTTTTTATTTCGGTCTTTATCCAAAGACCATCAACTGCAAATGAATAAATTAAACTAAGACATTCTGAATTAAGATTAATTAATGTACTAGCTAAAGTGCGCAGTTTTGAACGACAACGCACTAAGCTTGCCAAGATTGAGGCCTCGTCTACACGAATCCGATCCGGCTGAAACCGCATAGAAATATTTGCGTCCACACGAATCCGCGTATCCTGAGGATTCAAGTAAAAGTATGCGGTTTCAGTAACCGGATTCAATGGATTCATGTGGACGATAGGCCGATTCGCATCAAAAAGTATGCGGTTTCAAAAGTATCCGGATCCGTGTAGACGGGATCTCATTTCTTAACAACATGCAAGAAAGAACAACTCATTCCAATGTTCACAAGACTCAGGTTAATTAATCTTAATTCAGAATGTCTTAGTTTAATTTATTCATTTGCAGTTGATGGTCTTTGGATAAAGACCGAAATATACAAATTACAAAAATGACAACTGGTCTTCACGTAATTCTATTTCTTATCAAACTATATGCCCAAAAGAATATAATTACTACATTCGTGAGACAAACAAAGGACTTTCTACATATCTCATATTCACAATGAATTAATAATCTTGATGGTTTTATTTCTTACCATATTTGTAATTTACAGGTTGGCCATTGTAGACTGTGCCATCAGAGAACACATGAACATAATGTCCCAACTGAGAAAACATCCTCCCCTTACGCAAATCGCCTTGTCTGCAAGTGAAACTGCTGACCACAATGATAGATGCATAGAGTAGAATCACTGGAGCATATACAATCTTGAAAGAATGAAAAAGACAAAAGTAAGAACGCTACAATGATAGATGCATAGAGTAGAATCACTGGAGCATATACAATCTTGAAATAATAAAAAAAACAAAAGTGAGAACGCTACAATGATAGATGCATAGAGTAGAATCACTGGAGCATATACAATCTTGAAATAATAAAAAAGACAAAAGTGAGAACGCTACAATGATAGATGCATAGAGTAGTATCACTGGAGCATATACAATCTTGAAATAATAAAAAAGGACAAAAGTGAGAACGCTAGAGCGCAAACACTTAATCCGTGAAATAAAATCAAAATTGTTACTAACAAATAGTTCTTATTTAGTGGCTATCATTCAACCAGAACAGTATAAGAAAAGGCAAATACAAAGAAGACAATACTTCATTACAGCTTTACTTGTCTAAAATAGTCACTAATAGTCACTAAATAAGAACTATTAGACAGTAAAAAAATATATTTTATTTCACGGATTAAATGTTTGCGCTCTACAATGATAGATAGTATTTGCACTGTAAATCTTTACCTTAACACGGCGAGCTGTGGTCATCATGATCGTTTTCTGCCCTCAACAATCTGTGTTGGAACAAGCAGTACAGTTTTGATAGAGTTCCCGTGTATCGAATGTTGTATTGTATATCAACAAACTATAATTACTATGTGTAACCTGATGACCATGCTGTGTGAGTTTTATGCTTTGACCTAGAGCATAATTCGAGCAGATCACTATCACAAGTACCACCGAGTATTGGCAGTGTAATGGTGTGCGCTCATGATGATGATGATGGTGATAATGATGATGGTGATGATGATAATAATAATAATGATAATAATAATGATGATGTTGATGATAATAATAATGATGATGGTGATGATAATTATGATGATGGTGGTGATGATGATGACTATAATGGTGATGATGTTGATAATTATGATGATGATGGTGATGATAATTATGATGATGATGATGATGATGATGATGATTATGATGATGATGGTGATGATAATTATGATGATGATGGTGATGATAATGATGGTGATGATATTGATGATGGTGATGATAATTATGATGATGGTGATGATGATAATTATGATGATGATGGTGATGATAATTATGATGATGATGGTGATGATAATGACCCGGGGGGTTCTCCCTTTATCCAAGTGGTAGGGGTGATCGGCGTACCTTTTAGGGTTAAAATATTTCCAGTGCGTACCTTTTAGGGTCCATTTAGAGATTTGGCTCAAAAATCAGTTCCAAGGGTCGTTTTTACTCTGCTTTATTTGTATCTGTGCGTACCTTTTAGGGGTCATTTTCAAAATCTCCGCCGATCACCCCTACCACTTGGACAAAGGGAGTACCCCCCCCCCCCCGGGATAATGATGATGATGGTGATGATAATGATGATGGTGATGATAATTATGATGATGATGGTGATGATAATTATGATGATGATCACACACCGATTGAAGTGCCCTTCCATTTTTGTCATTTTTAAGGTCAGATCAACATATATAAGGTCAAGAATCTCACATTTTGCTGTATGTTTGTCACTTTTCATATACTAAATGAGCTTTATTCTAAGAATGAGCTTTTGACAAATGTTTTCGTATAGTAAATTGGTGCGAATAGCCGCCAAAACGACATTCGCTATATTAAATCAGGGCTGTCAACCCCAGAAGTGTTCAAACCTGGAAATTGCCGATAATTCGAAAATTTCCGCCATTTTGTTCGATAATTTTCGAATTAGTTATCTCTTGTTTGAATTGTATTCAGCACAAGTGAGATTCGACTTATCATTCGACGTATTCACTAAGCCTTATTCACTTTTGATAATACCTCCAAATCCCACTAATTTATAAATGTACAATCTCGATATATTTCAACTTTAGAGTGAGAGTAACCACATTACAGTAGAGATATGTGAGGAAAAATCCGTATTTTTTATTGAAATAAATTTGAACATATTTCAATCCTGTGTTGTTGTTAAATTTATTTGGTGTCATTCTGGGTGGTTTTTGAACCAGTAGGTAGGCAAACATTAAAATAAAATCCTCTAAAACGTTCAAAAACCACCCAGAATGACACCAAATCAATTTTACAACAACACAGGATTGAAATATGTTCAAATTTATTTCAATAAAAAATTCGGATTTTTTTCCTCAGTGTAAAAGTGAATTGCTTGGGCTGCCTGTGATTTGATTATTGTATTTTATTAATATAACTGAATTGTTTTTGAATAAGATATATTAAATAAAATTATCAAAATTCGATCAAAAATCTGTTTAAAATATTTTTTTAAATAATACTATTAAATTTGTCTTTATTTTCAAAGCCAACAATATGTCTGTCAATCAAATCTTCTTTCTCAAACTCTCATTGGTCCGAGTGAATCGTCAAATTTCTTTCTGAATGCTGATTGGTCCAAATTGCACGTGCAGCATTAAACTGGTTTTCTTGGCCACACGCGTCATTCGGGGCGAAGCAGCGGGAACGACAACTCCAGGTTTGTAGTTTTGCACAGTTTTTGCCCAAAATTTTCACAAAATTTATTCTTTTTTCTTAAAATTACAGTTTTTGGGAAGTACTTTACTCGCTCTTGCTAACGGCCACGTTGTAAGATGGTTTTTGCAACGAATTTCGTTGAAATTTTCGACTCGAAGAAACCCATGTTGAGCGCGAAGAAGGTGAATTTGTCCTCAAAACCTCACTCAAAAAAGGTGAATAAATTCTTATGTTTTACTTTTATCATTAATACAAGAATGACATTTAGTTTTCTGTTGAATTTGTAACGGACTCTTTAGGGCGCTAAAGCTATTTTTGTACAAATTTTCATTCGGCGTTGAAAAGGCGCTAAATTGAAACTTTGGTCAACAAAAATTTGCTACAAATAACTTCGGAAACACTCGAAAAAAACTCCTCTTTAATCATATTGTATTCATGCATTATTGCATTTTCTATCAACGAATTCAATGTTTTATTTTAGAGAAATATGTATTTTTTTCCGCGTTTGGCAAACGAAAGGCTAAACTCTGAATGCCACGGCCTCGGCGAGTTTTGTGCAAACAAATTCTACTAATTCATGCTACGAATTTAAAGATATTTTACAGTATATTTTACAGTTGTAATTCAGTAAAGAAAAAAACAAAGCAAAAACGAAAGGTCCTGTTTAAAATTCTTATATTTCCTAGCTTTCCTTTTTTATCCGTGTTATATATTTATCAAGTTTTGTAACTGCAAAATATAAAAAACTATTTTCAACTTTTATTTAATTTTGATGAAAACATGAACAATTTACAACAAAGTATAATTAATTTACCAATCATTAATACTTTTTGTTAAAAATATTTAATTCGCAGTGTTCAAAAGCTATAACACTAAGGCCCGTCAGAAAGATGAAATGAACTGAAGGTAAATATTACACTGGTTTAAATATTTTGAAGCTTTAATGTTATAATGTGCAGCTTATTATATTTTTGTAGGTTTATTTTAGAATCCATTTAATACAATTTCAATTTCAATATTACAATAAAAATATTCAAAAAGTAGATATAGATGTGACGGGAGAAGAAAACAGAACTTACGAAAATATATAACTAATAATAGAAATTTAAAATGCAAAAAAATACTGACGAATGAAGCAAACTGAATACTAGCTAAACAAGAAATACTTTAAAAAGCTATTGAAAAGGTTAAAAATTACTATTACTATAATATCTGCTAATTTGTTATTTAATTCTGTTAATAATTTAATTTTAGTTTATTGAATTTGTAGAACTTACGTCCCAATTGAATATTCTACTCCTACTAAATATACATAACTAATAAAAAAAAACATGAAATACTGTAAAAAAAGCTAGTGAAAAGGTTTGAAATTATTATTACTAAATAGTCACTAAATAGAAACTATTAGTTAGTAACTATTTTGTTTTAATTTCATGGTTTTATTGTTTTTTTCTCTAATAATTAATATATGAATTCCTTAGTCTCTAGATGGATAAAATAATTAATACATGTTATTCACAAAGCAAGGCTTTTCTAAGCCTTGTTGGTGGTATAAGTGATTTCACCAGTAATCCTGTCTCAGATTCTAATTTGCCTTGTAACAGATGATGATAGTATTTTAAGACAACATCTGTACATAATCGCTGTAGTGGAAGGGCTGTATATCTGAATATTATAATTGTGTCTGAATGTTCCTTGGAAGAGAAAGAAAAGCCTTGATTAATAGATTGTCATCACCATCACCATTGCCATTGTTATCACCATCATCATTGTCAATGCCATCATCATCGTCATCACCTTCATCATTGTCATCACCATTATCATTGTCAATGACATCATCATCGTCATCACCATCACCATCATTATTGCCATCACCATCATGATTGTCATCAGCATTATCATTGTCAATGACATCATCATCGTCATCACCATCATCATTGCAATCACCATCATGATTGTCATCAGCATTATCATTGTCAATGACATCATCATCGTCATCACCATCACCATCATCATTGCCATCACCATAGTCATTACCTTCACCATCTTCATTGCAATTGTCATCACCATCGTGATTGTCATCACCATCATCATTGTCATCACCATCATCATTGTCATCACCATCATCTTTGCCATCATCAATCACCATCATTGTCATCACGTTAGTCTAATAGACTCGTACTCACACGGCAATATGTTTTTACCATGTTTAAATAAAGTTTACCAATACCAGTACCAATACCACCATCATCATTGTCATCACCATCATCTTTGCCATCATCATTCACCATCCCCACCATCATTATATTGTCATGGCCATCAGCACCATTATCATAACTGGTCTTATATGCCATGACATTATTATATATATAATATTTACTTACAGGAAATTCAACTTCAAGTAAAGATGATTCACAGCCACCAAAAATGATGACTTCTCCTGGAAGTGAGGTTGGACAGGCAGTATGCCACATTCTGAGGTGAAAAAAATATAATTGTGAATATGTGAATAGATAAGGGGACTTCCATTTGTTAGTGTATGGAGGGGGGGGGGGGGGGGGGGGTCGGCAAAATCACCTGTCATCTTTTCCAAATATTACATAATGGCAAAAATATCATAACCCCTATAGTTGCCCAGTTTATTACTAAAGCTCAATACAATTAGTAACAACCCCCTATATCGCCTCCGAAAATAACGTGACCCCTCTCAATATTGCCAACCTCCCCCCCCCCATACACTAATAAATGAAACCCCCTAAAATGAAAAATTTAAGGTGAAACTCATAATGATATATAGACAACTTTCATAAATGCCCGCAACTAATTATCATAATTTTTAGATGTTTTAAGAAAAAGAAAGCTATCATATGATAGACATTCACCATAACAATAACTTTGTTAAGTTTGAGAAAAAACGATAATATTTGCAAGAGTTTGAAAAATCAGAAAAACACCAAAACGAGGCATCAAAGGCCTCAGCAGAAAATTACAACAAATCTCTACATTTTACATTGAGCATAACTTCTTTGGTATTTTAGCCAGAGCATCAAAAACTTCCAAACATGCCTATTTCAGGTGGTTCTTTCATATGACAGCTAAAATATTAAAATATCTGTTTACTTGAAAAATCATTTTCTGGTACATATTATGTTATTTATCAAAATGGTCTATATAGCACTTTTTGCACGTGCAAAAAAGTTCAAATGCGCTTTACAAAGTATTTTATTTTTTTGGACTCTAGACAGATTACTTTTTTAGGAATAAAGAAATGGGTGAATATATAATTGTTATGAATGAAGGAATAAATAAATGAAAATTTGAAAAGGGATTAATAATGGGATAACTAAATAAATGCATGATAGGTAATAGAATGTAATTTGTAACACCGTAAAAAATGTTGATTTAACTTTACTGGCGTTTTGAGCTTTAGTCCTTTGTCGGAACAAGGAGGGCTAAAGCTCGAAATGTCAGTAAAGTTCAGTCAACATTTTCTACCATGTTACAAATTTCATTATATTACCTATCATTTATATCAAACACAGACGCAGCCTATACTAGTTTACTTGCTAGTTTCCATTGAAATAAATGGATGGATGAATGAATTGATAAATGAACAAATGAATGAATAGATGGATTTACTAATGAGTGAATAAATGAACATATTCTAAAAGGATGGATGGATAACTAAATAAATGGATTAATGAATTGATAAATAAATGGATAGATGAATGAATAAATGAACAAATAATATACATAAAAAAATTACTCGATTCTGATTGGCTGATGAACAGTGCATTTTAGAGGTAATTCAGTGCAAAAACAAGGTAATACAGTGCAAATTACATTCTGTACAGTGCAAATTACAAAAAAATAAATTGATTATGATAGGCTTTATTCTTAAATCATTTTAGTCACTAATGCTTGACAGTAATTTTAAAAAACACTTTAAGTGGCAATTCTTCCAAAAATCATCGAAAATTTGTAAGAAAAATACAAAAAACTGACCAAGTTTTGAGTGGAAAGTTTTGAATTTTCCGCTTGAGCTCGAGCGCGCTTGCTTACGACATCAACATGTCATTTTTGGCGCGCGCTACTAGCCGAAAACTGACCAAAAAAATTGAAAAAGAGCTTGAGTTTTTTTCATGTATATTATTAATAAGTAATCATATGGTTTCTCGTTCAATTTGGGATAATTCGCACTCGTGTGTTTTTCAAAGAGCCAAATTGCACTTGACCTACGGTCTTGTGCAATTTGTACTCTTTGAAAAACACACTCGTGTGAATTAATCCCAAATTGAACTCGAAACCATATGATTACTTATACAAATGAATGGGTAAATGGATTTAGAAATGAATGAATAAATGAGTGAGTGAGAAGTCTCTGAATAAAGAATAAAAGAAACACAAAAGTACCTTGCTATATTTTTTGTTGGAGTAATACTGGTCCAGGTCAGAATCTGTGTGTCAAGGATGTAGGCATCACCTTGAATAAAACAGAAACAGCTAGTATATAAATGTCTTCCAAAAGTGAATATTTCAACATAATACACTAATTATGGAGTTCATACTGTAAATCTGTGTAACTGTTTAGGATGTTATTATCATCTATTAATAGTCCTTTTCAAAGTTCCGTTCAGTGAACACAAATAATAGTTCCAAGTTGAGGTTCCAGTTGCAGCGCATAGCAAAACTGTAATTTATCATGCGCAGCAACTGGAACCTCGGCTTGGAACTATCATTCATGGTCAAGGACAATTTAATGAAGGTTAGGATACAATAGTAGTCAAATTGTTCTGCTGCAGTGATAGAGTGCAAACAATGAATCCGTGAAATACTAAATAGTACAAAATAGTGCTACACTAAACAATAGAAAACAATAAAATTGTACTATTTAGTATTTACTAATATATGAATATTATTTGCACTCTATCCATTTGTAAGTTACTTTGTACAAAATAGTTCAATTAGACAATAATTGTTTTGTTTCACGGACAAAAAGTGTGCTTTCTATAATAATGATAGTATTTCTTAATTAATTAATATACAATATGAGCAGCTGATCTGTGTGGCATGCGATATACAATGGCAAGTTGAACGATCTCATACAGATCGGACGTGAATATTGTATCGTACTTAATATATAAAAGTCCAACATTAGTTTTTTCATATTTTATCAAAATTGTCAACTTGAAATTAAATCTGGTCCAGAAAGTTCAAGTTAAAACTTATGCAAATCAGGACGATTTTGTATCTAAAATAAAACCTTTGTCAAGGACATGATTTCTTTTGTAAAATTATCATTAGTTATTCATAAATTTTATAATATTACCTAAAGGTTGTCTTTCATTATTAAATCCACCAAACAACAATAAATGTTTGTTGCTTATAGGTGTTAAAGAATGCCATGTCCTTCCTTCAGGGATACATCCTATAGCTGTTGTTGTTAAACTGAAAACAAACCATTTATACACATCAATAGAGGGATTTCATGGCAGCCATGCTTGTGTTCATTTACCCCTATATATCTAATACAAAATTATTGCATGGGGTAGCACCTACAAAACAAACCTTCAAAAGTTTCAAGTAAAACAAAATCATATAATTCGTTTAATATTCTTTGCCACACTCTATGGCAAAGATACAGCAAGTGCCAAACCTGTACGAAATTTATTACTCAATAGATATCCTGTCAGTAGAAAACATCTACCGCTTGCACGTCTTGTTAATTCAATGAGCAATAAAGTTTGATTTGATTTGATTTGATTTGTTAAAAGTTCAAAAGATAGTTTTTGAATGACAAAGGATTTCAGTCCCCTTGAGAGAAATGTTCCATTGTTTTGACCACAAGCATGGCTGCCATGAAATCCCTCTATAGCTGATGAAAATTGATTATATTATATTATATCTACAGGTTTGCATAACTACGCGTCAGGCAGACTAAAATCCTATTGGGAATTGGTCAATAGCCTACCAAATACCCCACCCAATTGACATGTCACTTTCTAAACACATTGATGCGCTTTTACAGTAGCAACATTATCTATGATGTCAGTAAGTATTATAAACACTCTTGTTTTACAAAAAAATGTTCCCTTTTTATAATAATTGAATTTATGAACATAAAACAATGCCACTAGCCAAAGGCAAGCACAAAGAAAAGATAGCCATGAGTTCTTCTCTCACTTAGACAAAGGACACATTATCCATGTCATGTCAGTAAGTAACACTCTGATTTTACAACCAAACTTGAATCCTCCTTTGTAATAATTGAATTTATATAAACATAAAATATCAACAACCAAATCAAGAAGGCAAGCACAAGGAAAAGAAGGCCATGAGTTCCTTTCTCATCAAATGACAACAAACTATGATGTCAGTAAGTAACACTCTCATTTCCTTCTTTATAATATTTGAATTGATAAATATAAAATAACAACAACAATAACAACCAAGTCAAGCTAAGGCAAGCAGAAGCAAGCAATGACCACACAATGACCAGGTCAAGAATCCATGATGTCAGTAAGTAACTCTCGTTTCCTTCTTTATAATATTTGAATTTATAATAATAACAACAACAACAACAACAACAACAGCAACAACAACAACAACCAAGGCAAACAGAAGCAAGCAATGACCATGCGATGACCAGGTCCAGAATCCATGATGTCAGTAAGTAACTCTCGTTTCCTTCTTTATAATATTTGAAATTATAAAAAATATACAATAACAATTACAACAACAACCAAGACAAGCTAAGGCAAGCAGAAGCAAGCAATGACCATGCAATGACCAGGTCAAGAATTCATGATGTCAGTAAGTAACACTCTCATTTCCTTCTTTATAATATTTGAATTGATAAATATAAAATAACAACAACAACAACAACAATAACAACAACCAAGCTGAGCTAATGCAAGCAGACGCAAGCAATGACCATGCAATGACCAGGTCAAGAATCCATGGATGATGTCAGTAAGTAACACTCTTATTTCCTTCTTTATAATATTTGAATTATAAAAAAAATATAAAATAACAACAACAACAACAACAACAACAACCAAGCTGATCTAAGGCAAGCAAAACCAAGCAATGACCATGCAATGACCAGGTCAAGAATCCATGATGTCAGTAAGTAACACTCTTATTTCCTTCTTCATAATATTAATTGATAAATATAAAATAACAACAACAACGGCCAAGCTAAGCTAAGGCAAGCAGAAGCAATCAATGACTATGCAATGACCAGGTCAAGAATCCATGATGTCAGTAAGTAACACTCTCATTTCCTTCTTTATAATATTTGAATTTATAAAAAATATAAAATAACAACAACAACAACAACAACCAAGCTGAGCTAATGCAAGCAGAACCAAGCAATGACCATGCAATGACCTAGGTCAAGAATCCATGATGTCAGTAAGTAACTCTCGTTTCCTTCTTTATAATATTTGAAATTATAAAAAATATACAATAACAATTACAACAACAACCAAGACAAGCTAAGGCAAGCAGAAGCAAGCAATGACCATGCAATGACCAGGTCAAGAATTCATGATGTCAGTAAGTAACACTCTCATTTCCTTCTTCATAATATTAATTGATAAATATAAAATAACAACAACAACAACAACCAAGCTGAGCTAAGGCAAACAGAAGCAAGCAATGGCCAAGCATTGACCAAGGTCAAGAATCCATAATGTCAGTAATTACACTCTTGTATTACATAACAACCAAGTTTCTTTTTAAATTGTAATTATAATTATAAAGTTAATAAAACATGAAATAGCATCAATCAACTCAAGGAGACAAACAAAAGGAAGCAATCTTAAGACAGTTCTGCAGCGAATATTGATCAGAAGAAAGCAGTTTCTTATTTACGACAACAACCAAGGCCAAGAAGCCATGCTGTCAGCAAGTAATGCTCTCTTTTTGAAGTATAAGTTAAAGTAGTCTTATAGAGGGGGATATAGGAGATTGCAGTGTTGAAAATTTTGTCAAAGTGCGTGTTAAGGTGATGTAAATGCCTTTGGTGTGGGGTGTTTGCTTTTCCAAAGCTGCGGTGTGGTGTTCATAGTGTTTGGTGAGAGATATTGTGATACAGTTTTGTCAAAAATGTGTGTTGCAGTGTTGAGGACCCCCCAATGCCCCCTCATTATAATATGGAGATACATTTAACAAAATAAAAAAACACAACAACAGCCAATTTAATGCAAGCAGAAGGAAGAAATGTAAGGTCTTAATTTATAAACATATTCATATGACAAAGAAATATATTTTTTTAAATTTTTTATTTTATTTTATTAGCTTTTCCTTCATACGAAGGCAGGGACACCACAACAGCTTACGCCAATTACTTTGGGCCCTGTAGTATGCTGAGACCTGACTGTTTATTAATAAGTATAATATATTTACCTGCCACTCCACTGCCAGGAATCAACATCTAAATAGTGTAAGTCATTCAATCTTCTAGCCTGATAAAAACATGTGTACAAGAAAAAAGGTTACCTGCTGATTTGCAATCCATGAGTTAAATATGATTCAGAATAGGCTTGGGCATGAGTTATATATATACAGGGTTCGTACAGAATCTTCAGAGAACATTTTCAAAACTTTTCCAAAACTTTTTCAAAGCCTATTACTCAAAATTCCAAAACCACACAAGCGAAAAGTGCCAACGGGCATTGTTTGCGGCAGGCAAAAAAATCATCAGCCGTTTTTTAATTACAACGAAAACAGTTCTTTGCAAGGTAGGAGCTGGGCAACCGACAAAAAATTCATAACTTTTCCATAGCCCAGCAGGTGAAAAAGGAATTTTCCAAAACTTTCCAGGTCCTGGAAAAATGCATTACCAATTTCCAAAACTTTCCAAGACTTTCCAAAACCCGTACGAACCCTGTATATATGTGAGTTGAGTTTGTTTGATGGGTTCTTCAATCTCTCCTATGCCACAAGGGATTTTCTCCATGTTTTCCGGTTTTCCTCCCTCCGCAAAAATGAACATGTGAGCAGAGTTGTGTGCTAAAATATTTAACGTAGAGGTAGTGAGTAGACCTGAGTCTCCACATACATTGAAAATGTGATTGTTTTCAAACCTATAATTATTACCATGAACCGTCCACCAAAAATATATGCTTTTGATCCAAGTTTAGCTGCTGCAAGGGCTGCTCTAGGAGACGGACCATGACCCTGTGAGTAATTCAACAAGGATATTAATGAACTGAAATGTGTTTGGTGTATAAGTGAAATACAGACACATGATTGAGAAAAATATCCTATCCCACCAAGGGCATATGATATTTTTCTCATGTATCTGTATTTAATCAAGGTTATTGTTAGCAATTATGGTCAGCCAAGATAGTATGTCTCTTGTGTCTGACTACCTGGACATGAAAGTGGTGCAAAGGGGAGTTGTTTAGAAATCACTGAAGAAAAACATTATTTGGAATGATATTCCTATCTTTAACATACTAGTAAGTATAGTACCTCTATTTTCTTTTGTATCCACTTGACATTTATTGTATCGAAAATTAATATATTATTATTCCATCCTCTATCGTCCTGTAACAAAACCAACATGGTAAGTATATGGTATACACAATAAAGTGATATGAGAATTCTGTAAAAAGGTAATTTACAGAACGTTTGTCTACAGACATTTTTCGATGATAATTCCTTACCATAAACCCACCCCAAACCACTATATTTCCATTCCAATAAACACCAATATGACCAGACCTTTCTTTTGGATCATCATCATCTGGCAAATCGAGAATTACAAACAACATTTCACACAAAAATCTCTCCAGAAATTGCTTTCCTGCTTGTGTTTTTATTTGTACTTTTTTCGTTCCGATCAAAACACACAACTTTCAATGAATCATGGGTTAATTCCTATACGTAAAAGCTGCTATACAAACGTATCGCGTGTTCATAAATTGGTTTCAGCCTTTCAAATCATGTGCAAGTGTGCAAACACCAGTCTATGGAGGGGTGAGTCAATTTGATACAATTTACAGAGGAAAACAATATCATACTTACTCCAAAATTATCTACAGTATTATCTACAAATTCTCCATAGCTTTGCACTCCATTACTATTACTTGAAAGTGGCGGTGTACCATACCCCCCAAAGTAGATTATCCTAGAAACAAAGGTTAATTTAATGAAATAAACATTTTGAAAGACTTCAAAATGAAGAATCAAATGAGGTTTTGGAAGTCAATAAACTCTTAAATTATAGCCTAAATTGTTGCATTCATGGGACATTTTGTAACACCGTAAGAAATGAAACTGACATTTCAAGCTTTAGCCATTTGTTGGGGTAAAAGAGTATCAGTAGTAAAGGATTATTAACCGAGCGCGAGGTCTGTACGGGAAAATATCAGACCAAGGTCCATACAAAAAAGACAGAGGTCTGATATTCTCCCGCACAGATCAAGCAAGCGAGGTTAATAAATCATTTATTATATGGCTGTTTTTTTAGCTGCGTCGACAAAAAAAACACGCAAAGTTCCAGTTATTGCGTGAATATTGATTAGCCTGATTTAATTTATGTGAGCAAATATTCATTAGCTTGAGTTTCCAACTAGCAAAACACAAAGTCAAACTGTCAGATTGTGTGTTTATTACACCAGAAAACTGCTATTTTTTTTACACAAAGAGCTTTAAAGACCCTTCAGACTGATGTCACATAAGTTCAAGCATTTTAAATGTTTCTAAGATGTTTTTTAAAACAATCGTAATAGAACTAAGCTCATTCATCGAAGTAGAAGAAACTAAACAAGTTTACAGTCCCATAACCAATGTTTTTAATCTTCATCATCGCTCAGACGCTTTGAACTCCAGAAAAGAAAGCTGAGACATCAGAATTACTTATCATGGCAGCACGAGACACAAACTGCTGGTTTATCGGCTGATCAGACCTAGCCACAGCTGTGTTTGGGATTGCTGATATACATTGTAGGCTAAAAATTGGACAACGAATGGGCTGAAATGGCTGATACAGGCATCAACTCGTTGGACATGGATCTGCTAAGTGTCAAGGACATGGCTTTTTTGTGCTGATATTTGTCCAGCCAAAGAAGCATTTGTTCACCATTGCTTGCTGTTTGTAGTTGCACATCTCCCCAACACAATTTACGGCTTTCATCCCTTGCTCTAAAACCAAAGTGGAGGGACAGAAACCACCAAAGTGCCCTTTGCAGGATTTCTGGGCTGTGGTCCCCGAACTGGCCGGTAGAAAAAAAAGTCTCCATTGTCTGCATCGGTTAAAGACTATGTTGCTTGTGGCTTGTTGCCTTTGCCGCCTTGTGCAAGGGACTTTCGCTATGCTACCAGGACCATTCGTGAAGTGTTAAACTCCTTATCCTTAAAGATGTTTACTTGGGATTTTTTCTCTTCGAGGTATCGCTGTACACTTCTCTGCAAGCAGCTGACCGTGTTGGGCTCGTAGTCGGACCCGTCCGCTTTCTTCACCTCCATGAAGAAAAGTTTGCTTAACAGATGGTCTATTTCGCTGGCTGGTAAGCTTTCAATCTCTGTGTTTTTCCAATGCTGTTTAAATATTTATGTAGTATGTTTATGTCCAACTTGGTTTTTCTAATCGTATTTTTAGCTTTCTGGTTTGTTAAGAAGTTTTCAATCTGTTCTTGACTGTTAGGAGCTGTGTTTTCATCATGGTTTTCATCTTGTTGTTTTTCATTTTGCATGTCCACTTCGAGCTCATTTGTTGTTAATTCCTCCATTTCAAACTCGTCAGTGTAGTAAAATTCACTCGGAGAATGGTCCTCTTCACCGCTCATAATTTCTTTGTTTGCTTTTTGTTTTAATTTGCTTATAAATTTAAAACAAACAAGCAAATTTGATACACAATCCGGACCAATAATTGTCATGGTAACGGTCTGAGATGGGAACATATCAGACCGGAAATCAGCCAATGAGAGCGTGCATACTATCATAGCCATATAATAAACAGTAATACCGTATACCTGAGATATACTCAGAGAATTGAAGGAGTTGAATCAGTACTTACAGTTCATTATGTTGCCAGCAACATAGCTTATCACGACAAGAAGGGATAGCAGTGTGTTTGTTTATGATAGATGTCAGATCCTTCCATATCATTGTCCTGAGACTCAGCATATACATCTAGAACACACAAAGTACTGATCAATGAAATAGTCTAACTACCTACAATCTAGAGCAAGTACTTTATCTGTACGTAGAGGTTGGTTACCATATAATCGGAAATTCAGGTAATTCCGGGATTTTTTTCAATGGTACAACTTACTCCCACTGGAAAATTTCCAGAAAAAGTTGTGATGCACAAGAGGTACTCCACTTTTTCCAGTGTGACCAGAACTACCGGAAAATCGTGTACCATAATTTACAACTTTTCCACAAGAATTTCTCGGCACCAGTTCTCTCTCACACATACAACTCGATTTTAGTAGAATTTCTATTTGCTATTGCAAATGAAATACAAATCTCCCAGGAACAACTGGGGCATTGGGAAAACTTGGTTACCATTTATGCTATTTCGGATTAACTGGAAATGCTACCGGAATTTCCGTTTAAATTGTAAACAACCAGAGTGACCTACTTTAGATGTTGGCCCTTGGCCACCATGACCAGCAAACAGATATAGTTCATCATCGCTACAGGCAGCACAGCTACCAGATAGAGATGGAGGAATATCGCCGCTGGTTACAAACTTTCTCCTGATAATACACACAAGATATGAAGAGAATATTGATTATAATAATGTTGCTTTAAAATTTATCATCATCATAAACATCATAATCACCATTATCATAATCACCATCTGGCATCATTATCATAATAAACATTAAATAATTATGATGATTATGATAATAATAGTCATCATCATTATAAACTGATCATCATCAATATAGTTTACTCGCTAGTTTCCATTTATTCTTGGGGATTTATATATTTACCATGTGCAAGATTCAATATCCAACATCCACAGCTCACTACCCTCATAGTACTGTTCCACTGAAATATGCCAATCCTCGAGAAACACATCCTGCAATTATACCAAAACAAAAGTAGCCAGATCAATAAAAAGGTAATTTACAGAACGCGTTTGTCTACAGACATTTTTCGATGACAATTTCTTACCGTAAACCCACCCCAAACCACTATATTTCCTTTCCAATAAACACCAATATGACCAGATCTTTCTTTTGTCTCATCATCATCTGGCAAATCGAGAATTTCAAACGACATTTCACACAAAAATCTCTCCAGAAATAGGTTCCCTGCTTGTGTTCTTATTTGTATTTTTTTCTTTCCGATCAAAACACACAACTTTCAATGAATCATGCAATCTCGAACCCCGAGCCTTCGTTCCTCTTGGCCAGCCGAGTAACGTAAGACTCTGGGGGACCGAAATTCTCTGCTTATGCTGATTGGCCCTTGAAAATACAATGGTCGAACCGGAAACAGACGAAGTAAAAGCTCTGATTGGTCCATCATGTAAACAAATGTACATTCAAAATGTAAATTTTACGATTACATGCAATACGACGTCAAAGGTTCTTTAATACTAGATAGAATATTAAATATCGTCGTTTACGAGTCGCGAAGCGAAGAGATATTGTATCGCCGCTAAGCGATGATTATCGAGTCGCGAAGAAAATTAGAATACACACAAAATACTTCTTTAAACTATTCTAAACCTTGGCAATCCTCAGACCTCTGGCATCCAGTTATTTACTAAAGGTCAATCGTACCACGAAAGCAAACTAATAACCGTTGGAAAACTATAAATAAATCGACGGTTAAAGCGATCTGAATTGAAGAAGATTTAGACGCGTTTTTATATCGTTATAAATCCTGATGGCCGTTAAAAAACCTTCCTAAACTTTAAATGTTTCATTAGAAAGGAAAATGTTTATATTTTGGCTTAGAAAATATTTAAAATGCTACTAGGTCAATAATATTTTGAATGTCATTAACGTACTAAGTAACACAGGATGCCCAATCCCACAGATCATTATAATATTAACTAAGCATGCGCAATAGAAACCGGAACTCCAAAATCGGAGCTGAAAATTCCGTTCCCCCAGAGTCTAATGTCGGGCGCCATAAGACCGCTGACAAAAAGCCAGACGTGACGCTGGGCTCGAGATTGTGAATCATGGGTAAATTAAACGTAAAAGCCGCAATACAAACGTATCGCGTGTTCATAAATTGGTTTCAGCCTTTCAAATCACGTGGTATGAATTCGCAAACATGATTGGTTAGTTTGAGAAGACATACTTTTGGCTCCAGAATTTGAATATTTTGGTATTTGGCGTTTTTCGTTGAGTTTCTATCGCCAAAGAAAGTTATTTCTCCGCTTAAAGACAGCGTATAAAAGAGTAAAGATCATTCAGAAGGATAAAGAAGACTTTTTGCGTTGGTTTTTAGTTCAAGATGGTGAAGAATAAAGCGCCACAAGAAAAGAATATCCAGGTTGCAGTTCGTTGTAGGTGAGTGTTTTGGAATTTCCGATCGACGAAGTTAACAATTTCAAAAGAAACTGCTGAAAAATATACTGTTTATATATAATGCTTATTTGTTTACATATTACTTCGAAGCAGATAGTTTTATAATTTCAGATTTCTAAAATACTGTTTATGTAGCGAATCAGATCTTTTTTTTAGATGCTTTCGATAACAAATACTCATCAAATTATCATGCAAATTCAAACTCACAAATTCAGATTCTTTAGAAATAGGTTTTAATTAAATTTTCACTCTTTAATTTAAACAAAATACCTTCAAAAACATTAAAATAAAAGAAACATATATTAATTTCACAGGCCTCGTTGTAGCAAAGAAATCAAAGAAGGTTCTCAGGCTGTAGTGGAGTGCGATTCTCATAAACGAGAAATCACAATCAAACAGGACATTGGTCTTAACACTAGCACTACCAAGACTTTCACTTTTGACAAAGTATTTCCCCCTGATACCAAACAGTATGATGTATACAAAGCAGTTGTTCAGCCCACTTTGGACGAGGTTCTCTTGGGTTATAACTGTACAATTTTTGCGTAAGTACATATCTTTTGATTAGGACAACTTTATGATTGTGATTGATAGTTCTTTTCATATTTATTGTCAACACATGATAGACCATGATACTTGTAATAATTATTTGATAATAGCGATGAGTGGGAGGATAATGATGATGATGGTGAGATGATAGTGGCGACAATGATGATGATAGTGATGATGATGATGATGGCTGAAGCGAAAGTGGTGACAATGATGATGATGGCAGAGATGATAGTGGTGACAATAGAGAGTTTAAGATTCACGTTAACGGGAACGCCAAACGTCAGATTGCTTTAAAAGCTTCAAATAACTGTGCAAAAGATATCAATGAATAAAATGTTTATTAACAAACAACATAAGGACCTTGTTTACGCGGAAGATGTCAAATGGTAAAGAGTAAACACAGAAAAATCAGTTAATTTTGACGTTTGGCGTAAACGTGAATCTTAAACTCTCTAATGATGATGATAGTGATGATGATGATGATGATGATGATGGCAGAGATGATAGTGGTGACAATGATGATGATAGTGATGATGATGATGATGGCAGAAGCGATCGTTGTGACAATGATGATGATAGTGATGATGGCAGAAGTGATAGTGGTAACAATGATGATGATAGTGATGATGGCAGAGATCAAAGTGGTTACAAAGATGATGATAGTGATGATGATGATGGTAGAGGTGATAGTGGTGACAATGATGATGATAGTGATGATGATGATGGCAGAGATCAAAGTGGTTACAAAGATGATGATAGTGATGATGATGATGGTAGAGGTGATAGTGGTGACAATGATGATGATAGTGATGATGATGATGGCAGAGGTGATAGTGGTGACAATCATGATGGTATTGATGATAGTGATGATGATGATGGCAGATATGATAGTGTTGATAGTGATAACATTCTACTTATTTAAAATAATCATGATGTTGATGATAATTGTGACAATATTTCCTTGTAGCTATGGTCAGACAGGTACTGGCAAAACCTTTACAATGGAAGGAGAAAGAAGTGAGACAATCTGCTCTTGGGAGGAGGTTTGTATTTTACTGTGAAATAATACATGAACATACTAATCAATGAAATAAGTTGTATCTACATGATTTCATACTTGTCTGATTGCAATATCTGTTTTATTTATCAAGGACCCACTAGCTGGTGTGATCCCAAGAGCATTGCATCAATTATTGGATAAACTAAACAACCAAAAAGTAAGTACATGTATAGCTGTTCTCTTTTCGTACTTTAAAAGCTCATTTTTTAAAAGTTGTAACATCCTATCCTCACTAACACTTTTATATCTATTTTTAAATAGAAACTAGCGAGTAAACTAGTATAGGCTGCGTCGGTGTTTGATATAAATGATAGGTAATAGAATGAAATTTGTAACATGACCGTAAAAAAGAAATAGAAACTAGCAAGTAAACTAGTATAGGCTGCATCAGTTTTTGATGTAAATGATAGGTAATAGAATGAAATTTATAACACACTAAAAAAGATTGACTTAACTCTACTGATGTTTCGAACTTTAGCCATTTGTCAGAGTAAAAGAGGCTAAAGCTCAAAATTTCATTAAAGTTAAGTCAACATTTTTTACAGTGTTACAAATTTCATTATATTACCTATCATTTTTTTAAATGATAACAGATTACTAATAATCTAATGATTATAATAACAATATATTATAATTGCTTTTTCTTAAAGGACTGTGAGTTTTCTGTGAGAGTTTCATTCCTTGAAATCTACAATGAAGAACTGTTTGATTTGTTAAGTCCAAGTTTGGACAACCAGAAGCTGAGAATATTTGAAGATTCAGCAAGGAAGGTTGGTATTATACTATCTACTGTTAAATGAGGGTCCTGAAGGAGTAAAATGGGAGCTGGGATTGACCTTATTTTTGACTGGGAAGATGGGATTGGATGAACTGGGACTGGGATTTACAAATAAAAAAAACAATAGAAAATGGGAATGGGATTGAAAACTTGAGCAAAACTGATGAGATTATGTGATTTTTGACTGGGATTTGGTCCAAATATAAACTGGGAAATGGGATTCGGACCCCCCTTTCAGGATCCTCTTTAATGTTATACATGTACATTTAAAATTAAAATTAATAAATGTGCTGTTAGTCTCCCTGGGGGGTGCTGTGGGGGAGAATAATGTGCTGTGTGCTTAATAACAATCATGTTTGAATTATAGCATTCATTTCTGTCTCTAGGGTTCAGTAGTTATTCAAAATCTTGAAGAGATGGTTGTACATGACAAAGATGAAGTCTATCAAATACTGGAAAGAGGAAGAGCTAAACGACAAACTGCTGCAACACTCATGAATGCACACTCAAGGTAGAGTACAATCGAGTACAATACCAGTTTTTATAGTTGTTGCAAATAGTTTTGAACAATGGTTCAAGTATTTGCCCAAAAGCCGTTTTTTAAATCCGCTGTTCGAAACAAATTGCCACATTACTATAACCAGACACCCTAAGAGTGCTCACATCGAGCTTCTATAATAGATGTCAAAACGTAAAGTGCTCCAATTGGTAGAGCTACCAGAAGCTGTGCTAATAACGGAAGCCAATTTGAAGCCCAAGGCATGAAGAAAGCTCACCATTTTTAGACATCAAGCTTTCCTTCGGAAGCACGATGTAATAATAGCTTTTGAGTCTGTTTGTAAGGCAACACTTGACACTTACAGTGGTGAAAGCTGATGCTTTACTTGTAACACATATTATATCAATTTTTTGTTGGGGTTTGTTCTTTCAATTGTTTAAGCCAAACTGTGATCATAATAGAGTTTGCAGTCATTGTATTTTGTAATGATAAATTCTTTTGTATTTTGATATAAACAAGTATGGATGCTCATACTATATTTGGAAGAGCATCCATATTTGGTTAATAGAAGAAACATTGACTTGGCGTATGCCACCCATGAGATGTTAAGAAATTATAGGGTTCCCACAGTCAAGGAAAAGTCAGTGACACAGCTTTTTTTTCATTAAAAGAACTAAATAGAACTGTGCCACTTGGTCATTGTAAAAATTGGTTTTGGTCAGGGAAAAGTCAGGGAATTTTACTTTTTCATATGAGTGGGAACCCTGCAGAAGTAGTTAACAAAATGTGTTTTTGTTTCATGTTTGTTGTAGTCGTTCTCATTCCCTGTTCTCTGTAACCATTCACATCAAAGAGAACTCTGTGCATGGAGAAGAACTTTTAAAGATTGGAAAACTTAACCTTGTAAGTATTGACTATAAGGAGTGATGAAATTGAATTTGAATAACAGCATTGTACTGGACAGAAAGGTTTATACAAGGTTTTCTTAGGAGGTAACCAAGGACTAGCACTAATCGAGCTTTGTGTAAAAATTGTGTAAAAAAACTATTATAAGGATATCTCTTTTATGATATTACTGGCATATCGGCTAGGGATTGACTAGAATACATACAGATCAGGTCATGCAGTTGAGCCTATTACTTATTACGAGGAATAAGAAAAAAAAAATGAAAATGCTATCCTAAAATAGGCAGCATTTGGACAAGTTTAGTCTCATTTTGTTTTTCCATTTATGAGTGCATGGCTTGTTTATCAAGAGCAATGTTTATTCAAACTGGAATGAAACTTTAATTTGATATGGTTATGAGTTTTTTCTAAAATATTTCTGATATTTGAATGTATGCTAGCATTTCCTTGCCAAAAATATATTGTCAAGGTCACAATGTAGTTATGTCTAGATCAAGGAAAATGTCAAGGAAAGCTGGATTATTTTCTACATTCATTATATTTGAGCATCTACCTACAGTCATTTGAGCAGGGAAACTTGTAGAAACGTTTCTGATCATCTTTAAATAAGTCAATACATAGCCTGTGTGGCAGCTCTAAGGTTTCTTCCCTCCCCTCCCCCTCTCTCCCCAGTCTCCCCCTCTCCCCCAAGAGCCGCCATGCAGGCTTGTCAATACATTTGTACTGCCAAGGAAAACTTATCAAGAAATACTATTTAAAGGTAGATGTTGCTTACATTGAAATATTGGTTGTTTAGGTTGATCTTGCTGGTAGTGAAAACATAGGAAGGTCTGGTGCTGTTGACAAGAGAGCAAGAGAAGCTGGTACAATTAACCAAAGTCTACTGACACTAGGTAGAGTGATAACATCCCTTGTTGAGAGAACACCACATATTCCTTACAGGTTGGTACAACAATTATTGACAGACATTATTATTCATACAGTTTTTTAAAATGTAATCATCTTCATTAAGGAAAAGGAATTTTTAAGTACTAATACTTAGCATCAGTAGCTTGCTTTAAAGCTAAGAGAACTACAGATGTAGCTTCACAGGAAGGCAACAGTGCGGTCTTCCCCCTCTCTCCCTCAAGGCTTTGCTCTGTTTTAAAGCTACTCAAAGCTACACAGATTGGAAAGAAGTTGAATCAAAAGTTGAGGCTACTTGGGGTTTTCGCTATAATAGACAGAAACATTTTAGTATGCAAGCGTATTGAAGACTATCAAGTAAAAACAGAGCTCATTTGTAACTGCCTTGTAATTCCTAAGTTTAGGAAAGTTTTGGGCAGCGCACATTTAGCTTTACTGGTGCGAAAATTTACCTTGTGAACTCAAAGAACTGAAGTCAGTTAGATCATTCACTGGAAAATTTATATTATTTGTACATTAGTTATAGATTAATTCAATCATTATATAGTCTATTCTATTCTATTCTATTCTATTCTAAAATACATATTGAGTTCTGTATGCATTGTTACATCTAGAGAGAGCAAGTTAACAAGGCTTCTACAGGACTCTCTGGGAGGAAGGACTAAGACGTCTATCATTGCAACAATCTCTCCTGCCCTTTGCAACATTGAGGTATTAAGACATTTTATGGTTTAGTCATATAATATTACATACATGTACATATGAGTGATCATCTCTTACAAAAAGCCACAGAAAACCCACCCATCCACAGTGGGGTTCCTGTGGTTGTTTTTACAGGCAGCCGCTCTTAAACCACAGGAACCCCACTTGGAACTGTTTTCAGAATGGCATGCAGTAGAAAATAGTTTTATTGCTTTTGAAAAATTCCCAGATAGAATCATTGTTAGTCAAAACAAATTAAGACAGTTTTATTTAATTTAATTGCAACTTCCTTCTTGGCCATGTATTTCTTTTTTAATTTTATCATGAGTTAACTGAGTTAACTGTCAGTTGTGAGTTTTATGATTACCATAATTATTAATTATCATTAACTCAAATAATAATAACTTTTTTAACGTCTCAATCTTCTAGCTGGACGCAGTGCACCCTAAATATCAGGGAGACTCACTCACACTCACTACTTTTACATTTAATATTTTGCAAACAACTCGGCTCACATGTTCATTTTTTGCTGAGGGAGGAAAACCGGATAACCCGGAGGAAACCCCTCATGGCATAGGAGAGAAGAACATATAAAACAAACTCAACTCACATATAATCCGGGACTCGAACCTGGACAACAGCAGTGAGAGGCCAGCGCTCTCATCGCTAGGCCACCCATGCCACCCATTCAACAATGAAAGTGAATAAAATACATATTGTGATTATATATATATATTTGATTGTTGCAGGAAACTCTCAGTACACTAGACTACGCTCACAGAGCCAAGAACATCACAAACAGACCAGAAATCAACCAGAAGCTGACCAAGAGAGCACTTATCAAGGAATACACAGAGGAGATTGAAAAACTCATGAAAGATCTCAATGCTGCAAGAGAGAAAAATGGCATCTTTCTTGCCGAAGAGAATTACAAGTTAGTCACATAATTTGTATAATATTTTGTTGTATGTGAAATGAAAAAGCTTATTTCAAAGTTCCATTTCATTTTGTGAAGACCTTCTTTCTGTAATAGAAAGAAAACTCCATAGATTTGATTTACGTTTTTAAGGGCAATTGAAAAGCCCTTGAATTTTAGAAAATCAGCAAAAACTCCTCAATTCTAGCTAAAGTAGAGTAAATTTTGATAAAATTTGTTCATTCTGTGCGACGTTAACAATGACAGTATTATCATTTAATATATTATCAAAGTTGTCTCAAAAAGTGCTTAAAAATTATTTTTTGGTCCTTGAAAGCTCTTTGAAAACTCCTTAGATTTTGTTTACTGACATCAGCACGAACCCTGTTTCTAATACAGGGCATCTGAAAAAGTGCGGGGAAAAAACTTGGGAAAGTGCGGAAATTTTAGCAAATAGTGCGGAAAAGTGCGGAAATGCTAATTTGCATATTATTATTTATTATTAATATTATTTTGATGCAAAATGAAGAAATTTTCCGCTAAATTCCCGATAAAGTTGCTGTATTTTTATAGAGGCATGTGATTGGATGCTTTTTAGACCAATCAAAAGCGTTTATAGAATTAGATACCGCGAGGAACGCCTGGTAGATTATTGTCAAACGGCGAAAGAAAACAACTTTTTACAGTCGATTTCCAGCCCAAAATGCGATGAGTTCCGATGAAAAACTTCCTTATTTGAAGAATTATTGTGTATTGAAGAACATTGTTAACAGATTTACAAGTTTTTCTGTATTTTTCTGGCAAAAAGTGTGGAAAATGTTGAAAAGTGCGGAAAACGATGAATAGTGCGATTCGGTGCGATTTTTGGGAAATAGTGCGGAATCGCACCCTCGCACTTTTTCAGATGCCCTGCTAATAGTTCTGTTATAATGTATTTTAACGGATGGTTATGTTTACTTTCCAGTGCAATGCAAGCCAAGATACAAAGTCAAAAAACTCTCATCACTGAGTATGAAGGAAAGATTGAAACCATTGAGAGTGAAATGAAGAAAATCAATGAGCTCTTCACTGATTCACAGTGTGAACTAGAGAGAAAGAGTGAAGAACTACATGACACTAAGACAAACCTTAACACTACCGTCAAGACTCTAAAGTCAACTCAAACACAACTCAAGACAACCACCATTGAGAGAGATGAGAGAGGTTTTCTCATTGATGCTCATGTGAGACATGAGTCGGTTCTACATGACAAAGCATCAAAGCTGCTCAATGTCGTCAATGATAGCATTACAGATGTTAGCGGACTTCATGAAAAGCTAGATAGGAAAGCTAACATTGAGAATCACAATAAAGCTGTCACTAGCTCCTTCAAGGGTTCCTTCACTGAAGCAGTTTCAAACATGGAAGATAACATTGCAACTTTACAGAGAAACTGTACTGTCTACTTTGAAAAGCTACCACAAAACATCGGTTAGTAATAAATATTACACAGGCAGCCCAACAGCTAACACTTTGCCATGCACGTTTCCACCCAATTCTCGATTTTCATGTGATGTCAACAAAACGCTAAAATCTAAACTATAAATTGGTCCTCTGATATTTTGTAGATCTCTGTTTGAAAGATATTATTCCTGAAACTTGTCACCTCTAAAAAGTTTTAGTTTGAGTTAAATTGTAATTTCGACGCCTGGACTTTTGTCCACCATGTTGGTGTACACAAGCTGTACACCAACATGGCGATTCCATACATTCTTACCAAAAATATAGAAAATGAAATTGTTCATACCTTGGAAGCAAAAACTCAGTTTGACTTGAATTTTTACAAAATTACATAGTTTTACTCACTCTTTCACGTGAAAGTACTTTTGTTATGAACATTGAGGTCTTTGAAACTGCCTGAAATATTTTTGATGACGTCAGTGAAAACCGAGAATTCAAATCTTTTGGGAATAAGATTCCTTGTCTTATGTATTTTGATATCACACACATGGGAAGTGTTTGGAACAAAAGTTTCATTCCATTGGTTTTGAATTGGGTGGACATAGCAATTATATATATGCGTTAGCCGATTTGGTCTATTAATCAGTCTGTGCAAGCCAACCTTATTGGAAAGTCCTGATGGGGAGTGATGTAAATATTCACTGACTGTACCTAGGGCTAGTGTATATGATTGGACCTTAAGGGGGAGATCTATTAAGGAGTGTTGTTGTAGTAATTGTGGAGTGAGTCTATCACCTAATGTGGAGTGATGGTAGTAAATACTGAGTGTAATATGATTGGACCTTAAGGGGGAGGAGTGTTGTAGTAATTGTGGAGTGAGTCTATCACCTAATGTGGAGTGATGGTAGTAAATACTGAGTGTAATATGATTGGACCTTAAGGGGGAGGGGTGTTGTAGTAATTGTGGAGTGAGTCTATCACCTAATGTGGTGTGATGGTAGTAAATACTGAGTGTAATATGATTGGACCTTAAGGGGGAGGAGTGTTGTAGTAATTGTGGAGTGAGTCTATCACCTAATGTGGAGTGATGGTAGTAAACACTGAGTGTAGTATGATTGGACCTTTAAGGGGGAGGAGTGTTGTGGTAGTTCGTGGAGTGAGCCTATGACCTTATGTTGAGTGATGGTTAAAGACTGAGTGTAGTGTTAATGTGTGTTGTTTGAAACTGATGAAAGAGCCACAATGGGGTGTGATATACACTTTTTGAGTCATCTCTGTATCAGCTGTAGATATAATTATATGTGTTTATTTCCAGATGATTTCATTGTAACAAAGGCCAACCAATTGAATAAAGACCTTGGTCAACAAATCAACCAAATGACTCTTGATATGGGTACTAATAAACACAAACATGAAGAACTTATTCAGGTGAGTAACAAGAACAAGAACAGTCTTAAACCATTCACAATATTATAGTCCCCTTTGCAGTTCCCTGCGCCATCTTTACAGCGTGACGCACCTTACTGTTTCCACCAGACATGAAACTCGCTATCAAATAGTGTCAGCACCTTTGTGATGACTTCACCTCTCAATCAAAAAGTGTCAAAAATGTTTGTCTGGTGTAAATGGTTAGACGCGTCACGATGTAAGTAACCCTTTGCATCCAAATGAGAAAAATGTTGAGCTTGCAATGATTAAAGGTCTCTATCATTAGAAGCTCAACGTTAGTCTCGCCTTGATGCAAAGGTCCAGCTACCTTTCAAGATGGCACAGGGAACTGTGAAGGGGACGATTCTTAATATGATCTCAATTCATCATCTACATATGCTTCATTCATTTGTTTTTTCTTAAAATGAAGGATCAAAGTGACAGTACATTCAAGTGGGCTGACGAACTTGTGTCTAGAAGTCAAGAGAAAAAGGTAATAAGATTATTCTATAATTTAATAAATTTAATCTAAATTCTAAAGCGCTTTAAACAACATGCAAAAAATCAAATATACAATATATATAATAATAGTTATCAACAATAATTATTATTAACAATAATAAATATTTTAGATATTTTACAAAAATGAAAAGTTCATAAAAAAGCAGTCTTAAATAAAAATATTTTTAAATTTTAATTATTCTTAAAGCTGTTTATATTATTGCTGTCTTTGAAATGTGTGAATTCTTCACATAAAAACAAGGCTGTCTCCATGCCTTCTTGTTAGTCCATTACCAGGTTTGTTGTCTGTTCACTTCTTTTCACTTGCAGTCCGTTAGCTTCCGAATTCTCTCCAAGTCCTCTTGCTTCCAATCCATTTGCTTCTGGGTTGTTCTGATTTTTTATTTTTTTATTGACTAGCCTCTGATGGCATGTGAAACTCTAATATTATTGTGTTTCAACATGAATCCCAGGCTAGTCAATCAAGAAAAATAGCAGCCTGTCATCATATTTCAATTCAAAATGGAAACCAGCATAGTAGTAAACTAGTATAGGCTGCGTCAGTGTTTGATATAAACAATAGGTAATATAATGAAATTTGTACCGTAAAAAATGTTGACATAACTTTACTGACGTTTTGACCTTTAGCCCCTAATCGGAGTATATTTTGTGGGAGTATATTTCAAAAATTTCAAAATAAATTTCAAATCAGTGTATTCTCTTTAGTAGTTATAATAATAATAATAATAATAATAATATATAATATTTATATAGCGCCTATTCAAATCTGCCAATCATTCCACATTGTGAAATGTTGTGGAATAACATGTGATTATCATTGTGTTGTCAGGACGAGGTGATAGAAACAGCCAGATCATTCCAGGACTCTCAAGCTAAACCTCACATAGAGTCAATGCAAGAAGCTTACAGCAACCACATGGCTGGCATGCAGGAAATGGCAGCCTTTTTCAAGGATAAGGTAATATAAATTTATAGTTATGTTATGCAACATACGGTTGTAGCTACTTCTAACACTGTGACTTCTGTAGATGACTCTTCACTATCAAGATATTCAAAGGTACATAGAGGGTCAAAGTGTGCTGCTGGAAAGTCTTTACAAGATTGTCACCAACCATAACTGTCAGCAGGTATGTACATGTAGCCATTGTCATCTCAATCATAGTAATTTATAAACAACAGGTTCCCATTTAAATCTGTACTTATGCAAATTGTGTTGATGTGTGCTATAAACACACAGATCAACCAATCAAGAGTATATTATTTCTGAAGTGAACTTCTCTGATTGGTTGATCTGTGTGTTTATAGCACACATCAACAAAATTTGCATAAGTACAGATTGAAATGGGAACCTGTTAAATGGTAATTATCAAAAATTATGGTCATAATGTTTCTTCCAGAATCAAGCCTTGGATTGTGTTGCTAAAGATACAGATTCGTTTTTGAAACAAGAGAAAGGCATGGATCAGGTATATCTGGACTACCACTATAATTCATATATTTACATTTCTTATTTATTTAATACTAGACCTTTCACTAATTCATTTCACTTATCATGAAACAATAATGTATACAAGGGGAGTGTAAGGGAGGTTGAAACTGCAAAACGGCACAAATTGAAGGTAAAAAAACTGCAACCACAAGATTTGTAAAACTGCAGATATGAATAAAAAAAACCTGCAAAAGCGCATCAAAAATAACACAAAACCACAAACTCCCCTTGTATAGATTAATCCACTCTAGACTAGACTTAAATCAAGACCCCAAACTTCAGAACTAAGAACTTCGCTGCAAGAGTCTTTTCAGTGTGCGTCCTGCGCCTCTGGAACATGCTACCAAAACTTTTACGACATTCCCCTTCTCTGGATGTTTTACCTAGTATAGACCTTTTTATATATTTGTATATATTGCTATCTAATGTATATTAATTTTAATTTTGTTTCTATTGTAAATAATTAAATTATTTATCTTTTGTTATAGCACCGAGACTGTTAATTATTATTATTATTATTATGATTTCATTTATTTAAACTTTGACTTGTTGACAAGTGTATCTTTTAGCGAAACTGCGGAATGAATTCTAAGCAATTCCCTAGTAATTTTATATAGACTGACATCTGATCATTTATGCTTGTAAAGTGCTTTAACAATTTCACAGTTCTGTCCTATTATCCATTTCTGGCATTTTATTATTATTATTATTATTATTATTATTATTATTATTATTATTATTATTATTATTATTATTGTTTCCTGATCAGCCATTCGAGTGTACTATTCCATTGATATTATTGACTGTAGGTGTTAAAAGAAGACATCATGAACCATATTGCATCACAACTTGATAGTCTCTTTGAAGGAAAGACAACTAGAATGCAGGGATATGTCAACAAGGTGAGAAGGAATCTCTATTTTATTACGGTAGCTATTCCTTCATACGAAGGCAGGGACACAACAACAGCTTATGCCAATTACTGTGTGCCCTGTAGTATCCTGAGATCTGACTGCTGTGCCGGGAGACAATCCCCTGCTCTTTTCGAAGAGCACAACAGGATCTTTTACGTCCACTTTATATAGGAATTAGAGTGAGGGCAGACAGGACCTCCGGCTTTATGTCCTTATCCCAGAAGACGAGGCACTGAGAGAGTGAGGTGTCTTGCCCAAGGAGACAATGCAATTGCCCTGGCCGGGAATCGAACCCAGACCATTAGGCCCGGAATTCGATTCCTAGGGGCCGGTTGTACGAAGGGTGGATAAAGTTATCCGCAGATAAAAGTTATCCACTGCATAGGTTTTTTATAGATTTTAACCGCTTGATAAGAATTTATCGGATGGATAGCGCTATTCAGGCTTTGTACAACCACTAGACCATTACGCCTTTTCAATTGATACTTGTAACTAACTTGAGCAACCATCAAATATTGGACAAAAAATATGAAATATTATTATAAGATTAGTGTAAACTATAATTTTATGTTGTTTAATACCTGGTGCCAGTTGTACAAAGCCTGAATAAGTTTATCTATTGTATAAGCCTAAATAAGTTTATCTATTGGATAACAGTTATCCAGTGTACAGAATTTGTATTTATTAGGATTTATCCATTGGATAAGGATTTATCCACTATTCAGGCATCATACACAACAATTCAAGATAAAACTTAATATGCAAATGAGAAACATTTTGTACATGTTAAAAAGACACCTTCTTTCATTGGTCATTATAATTATATTATCTGTCTTTCATGAATAATAGATTCTTCTAGCTGCTTGTATGGTGGAACGGTATAGTGAACCTTCTACAATTAATATTTTATCCATAATTATGTTGTTAATATAGATAAATGACAAAGTACAAGAAGCCAAGGAGTTTGAAGATGCAACTACAAAAGAATTCCAAAGGTAAAATATATGCTTCACAATTTTATTCTTCAAAAATGTCATCAGAAACTTCACAGAAGAATAATCACCTAATTTAAAAAGGTTGAAGGGGTGAACGGTGATTGCATGACCGCAAGGAACTGTGGGTAATACAAATTTCTTCTTATTATTCCTTTCTAAATTATCCAAATAATGCCTCCACCGTTGAGAGAAACCTTCGAGACACCCATCTCAGGTCATCGCTGAACGGAGGAGAAATTGTTTGGGTAATTTGTAAAGGAATAAGAATTTGTATTGCCCACAATTCCTTTCGGTCGTGCAATCACCAATCGCCGTTCACCCCTTCAACCTTTTTTTAATTAGGTGTATAAAATTATGTATTTCGAAAATAAAATGATTTTTTTCCCTTTGTTTTAGTCAATATGATTCTCTTCACAACTGTTCCAATCAGTTTGTTGCTAAATGTTCTGATCTAGCAACAACCAACATCAATGATTTCCAGACTAAAACTGACCAGGTATATACAGTAATAATGCCATTGTATAGATGATGATGATGACATGTATGATGGATGATGATAAGGATGGCCTGGTGGTGGTGCTTTTGGTGGTGACGGCTGTCATGATGGGTGTGGTGGTGGTGATGATGATGGTAGTAGTGGTGGTGGTGATGATGATGATCACGACGATAATGATGATGGTAGTGGTGGTGGTCATGATAGTGATGATGATGATAGGGATGTTGGTCTTAAAGATGATGATGATAATGATGATGATGGATGTGCTGGAGGTGGTGATGATAATGTTAGGGATGTTGGTGGTAAAGATGATGATGATAATAATGATGATGATGGGAAGTGCTGGAGGTGGTGATGATAATGATAGGATGTTGGTGGTAAAGATGATGATAATAATAATGATGATGATGGATGTGCTGGAGGTGGTGATGATAATGATAGGGATGTTGGTGGTAAAGATGATGATAATAATAATGATGATGATGGATGTGCTGGAGGTGGTGATGATAATGATAGGGATGTTGGTGGTAAAGATGATGATAATAATAATGATGATGATGGGAAGTGCTGGAGGTGGTGATGATAATGATAGGGATGGTGGTAAAGATGATGATAATAATAATGATGATGATGGATGTGCTGAAGGTGGTGATGATAGGGATGTTGGTGGTAAAGATGATGATGATAATAATGATGATGATGATAATAATGATGATGATGGGAAGTGCTGGAGGTGGTGATGATAATGATAGGGATGTTGGTGGTAAAGATGATGATGATAATAATGATGATGATGGGAAGTGCTGGAGGTGGTGATGATAATGATAGGGATGTTGGTGGTAAAGATGATGATGATGATGATGATGGGAAGTACTGGAGGTGGTGATGATAATGATAGGGATGTTGGTGGTAAAGATGATGATGATAATAATGATGATGATGGGAAGTGCTGGAGGTGGTGATGATAATGATAGGGATGTTGGTGGTAAAGATGATGATGATGATGATGATGGGAAGTACTGGAGGTGGTGATGATAATGATAGGGATGTTGGTGGTAAAGATGATGATGATAATAATGATGATGATGGGAAGTGCTGGAGGTGGTGATGATAATGATAGGGATGTTGGTGGTAAAGATGATGATGATAATAATGATGATGATGGGAAGTGCTGGAGGTGGTGATGATAATGATAGGGATGTTGGTGGTAAAGATGATGATGATAATAATGATGATGATGGGAAGTGCTGGAGGTGGTGATGATGTTGATTCATGACCATGATGATGAAGGTAGTGATAGTAATGATAGTATTGATAATCTTTATTTTTCTTATTAGGCTACTGAATCCCTTCAAGCCAAGAAAGAACAATGCGAAGCATTTGAATCTAAACTAACAAGTAACACCAACAAAGTGCACAAGGTACAACACTACCCCTCCCCCTCCCTCCCCTCCAATACCAGCAGTATTCATTTCTAATAAATGTTATATACTTGCATGTATAGCTCAGTGAAGAATGGCACAGAAATCTCAATGAATCATTCCAACATCACAAGGAAATGATCCAGACTACTTACACTGAACAACAAAACCTTATCAAGGTATGATTGCACGATGTAGTTTGGTCATTTGATCTTATGTCCATGTTAATTTGTGCCTAATAAGTAATACATTATCATTACCATCATCATCATCATCATTATTATTATTATTATTATTGAAGAATTGAAATGCGTTCGGGGTAGAAGTGAAATACAGATACATGAGAAAAATATCATATGCCCTTGGCGGGAATCCCCACGGTTTAGACTTTCTAGTCTGACGTGTTACCACTACACCACAAGGACCAACCACGCTGGATACGCAGCCTCACAATGTAGTATAGGGCAACTGTGGGGGTCCCAGGGCTATATTAATCTCTTAGGTGAATTTGAACACCGTAAATGGAAACGCAGAGGGCATATGATATTTTTCTCATGTATCTGTATTTTTATTATATTATGTAGTTTGGACATTGAATCATTTTAAGATGTGTAACTTTATTAAACTTCAGTAAACCATGATTGTTGGATTTCTCATTCATCCATCCATCCATCCACTCGCTCATTGATTTATCCATCCATTCAATCATCCATTTACCAATACTTTCATTTGTCCTCCTGTTCATATTTCCCTTCATTTATATCTTCACCCTATTTATTTTGACCAAAATTTTCGTTCATTCATTTGTCTATTTCTATAAATTATTTATTTATTCGTTTGTTTGTTTCCTTTGTTTGTTTCCTTCCTCATGTCTAAGACACCATGGGTCAATTGTACGAACCCTAAATAGCGCACTATCCACCGGATAAATCCCTATTCAATGACAAATAAAACCTATACAAATTCTATACACTGGATAACTCTTATCCAGTGGATAACTTTATCCAGGCTTCGTACAACTGGCCCCATAACTCAAAACAACAATCTTGTTTCATAATAACTATATGTTACTTCAACCTTTCAATTTAATTGAATTTTGTCAAGCTTTCGGCTCACGGTGCCATCATCAGGACTGAATAAACATTACAATCTGATGATGGCTCCGTGAGCCGAAAGCTCGACAAAATTCAATAAAATTGAAAGGTTGAAGTAACGTAGTTATTATGAATCAGCCTACAAACAACTCTTTGATAACAATCTTGTTTTTCATTTCTTAACAGGATTCTAACGATATAGTAGCAACAAACCATGCCTCACTACAAGCAGCACTACAACAACATAACAATGAATTACAGGAATCAGTGTCTGTTCTAAAAAAAGGAATGACTGACCAATCACAGTACACAATAGATTGGTCACGTGATATGCTTGGCGCGGTCAATGAATGTGGACAAAGTGTGGTGAATCATTTAACAACTGATATCAAAGAAGACATACCTACTGGTAAGGGATAGTGATGATGATTATGATTGTGATGATGATGATGATGATGTTGGGTGCAGTCAATGAATGTGGACAAAGTGTTGTGAATCATTTAACAACTGTTATCAAAGAAGACATACCTACTGGTAAGGGATAGCTATGATGATTATGATCGTAATGATGAAGATGATGATGTTGGTGGCAAAGAAGAAGATAATGATGTTGGTGGTGAAGAAGAAGAAGATAATGATGTTGGTGGCGAAGAAGAAGATAATGATGTTGGTGGCGAAGAAGAAGATAATGATGTTGGTGGCGAAGAAGAAGATGATGATGTTGGTGGCAAAGAAGAAGATGATGATGTTGGTGGCAAAGAAGAAGATGATGATGTTGGTGGCAATGAAGAAGATGATGATGTTGGTGGCGAAGAAGAAGATGATGATGTTGATGGCGAAGAAGAAGATAATGATGTTTGTGGCGAAGAAGAAGATGATGATGATGTTGGTGGCGAAGAAGATGATGAAGATGAAGAAAGCAAAGATGATGACGATGGGAAAGAGTTATATGATTACGGTGAAGATATCAAAGATGATGATTATAATGATAATAATAATGGTAATGGTGATGATGCCATTGCGAAGATGTCAATGATGCTGATGCTGATAGTGATAATAATAGCGATGATGTTGGTAATAGTGATGATTCCATGAATGTGATGATGATGGTTGTGATGATGATTGTGATGATGATGTAGTGAGAATTATTATGAGTAAACAATAATGGTGATAGCGATTGTGATGTTGCAAGATAAGAAAAATAGATTGCTTGCAATATATTCAATCATGTTTTGTGGTTATGGTAGGTGCTACACCTCAAAGGAAGACATACACGTTCCCAAGTGATCTTAAAATGACCTCACCACACGACCAGCTTAGGGCACGATTCCACGAGAACTACATACCCCCTAGAACACCAGAACTACCTGCCTTCCAGGTAATAATCCAGTTCTTTGATTATTTTCTCATTTTTATGGTCATTCAATAAATTATTCATTCCTCCATTTATTCATCCATGCATTCATCCATTCATTCATCCATCAAACCATCCATCCATTCATTCATTCATTCATATATTCATTCATTCATATATTCATTCATTCATATATTCATTCATTCATTCATTCATTCATTCTCGTAAACCAAGGGGCTACTCAGTTGGCCGCGAGGGATTGGGGAAGGGAAAAAGTGTGAGGTTAAGAAAAAGCCCCTGAGGAAATACACGAGTAGAACGAGAACTTCCCACTGCTCTGAAACAGACCCACGGAGTTTCCTCTGGGTTTTCCGAGGATGTCATTCTTCCATGGGTTATCCTGTTAAGTGTATCAAGTTAAGAGGTTATTCCTGTATATGATCATTCATCATTCCATTTATTTATTCAGTCATCATTCTGTGTATATTGTTATCTCAAAGGAATCGTCCAAAGTACATCAAGTAATTTGATTATTGATAATTTATCCATAAACTTGTTTTTAAAATCATTTTTTGACGAAAAAACTTTGTGGATGACAAACTTTCCCTCGATTCCGCACGAGTGTTGTGTGACACGATGGCGTAAGCACAGTGTGTCTGTCCTCTTATTTGCCACGGTAAATCAACCAAACAGCACGCGAGAATTCACACAAGTGTTGTAAAATAATATTTTCTCCTTTCTTATTCACAGAGAAATGTCTCTAGTACCTCTAGCGAAGAGGCCATCCCTGTATACAGTCTTTCCATTCCGCTATTTGTCAATCCATCCAGACACCTTCTGTAGATTGTAATTTTTCTCCTTTCTTACAGAGAAATGTGTCTAGTGCCTCTAGTGAAGAGGCCATCCCTGTATTCAGTCTTTCCATTCATCAATTTGTCAATCCATCCAGACACCTACTACAGATTGTAATTTTTCTCCTTTCTTACAGAGAAATGTGTCTAGTACCTCTAGTGAAGAGGCTATCCCTATATTTGATCTCAGTACGGACACTATCAGTGATAGAGGTGAGGTAATACAGTGTACTACTGATGATAAAGAAAACGCAGTATTCCTTCCTCCCGAGGTATGTAGTTATCATTATTATCTTAATCTTCATCATTTTTATCATCATCATCATTATTATCTTCATCATCATCATTTTTATCATCATCATCATCATCATTATCTTCATCATTTTTATCATCATCATTATCTTCATCTTCATCATTTTTATCATCATCATTATCTTCATCTTCATCATTTTTATCATCATCATTATCTTCATCTTCATTATTTTTATCATCATCATTATCTTCATCTTCATCATTTTTATCATCATCAAAATCTTTTCTTAATTATCATCATTTTTATCATCATCAAAATCTTTGTCTTAATCATCATCATTTTTATCATCATCAAAATCTTTTCTTAATCATCATCATTTTTATCATCATCAAAATCTTTGTCTTAATCATCATCATTTTTATCATCATCAAAATCTTTGTCTTAATCTTCATCATTTTTATCATCATCAAAATCTTTGTCTTAATCTTCATCATTTTTATCATCATCAAAATCTTTGTCTTAATCTTCATCATTTTTATCATCATCAAAATCTTTTCTTAATCTTCATCATTTTTATCATCATCAAAATCTTTGTCTTAATCATCATCATTTTTATCATCATCAAAATCTTTGTCTTAATCTTCATCATTTTTATCATCATCAAAATCTTTTCTTAATCATCATCATTTTTATCATCATCAAAATCTTTGTCTTAATCTTCATCATTTTTATCATCATCAAAATCTTTTCTTAATCATCATCATTTTTATCATCATCAAAATCTTTGTCTTAATCATCATCATTTTTATCATCATCAAAATCTTTGTCTTAATCATCATCATTTTTATCATCATCAAAATCTTTGTCTTAATCATCATCATTTTTATCATCATCAAAATCTTTTCTTAATCATCATCATTTTTATCATCATCAAAATCTTTGTCTTAATCATCATCATTTTTATCATCATCAAAATCTTTGTCTTAATCATCATCATTTTTATCATCATCAAAATCTTTGTCTTAATCATCATCATTTTTATCATCATCAAAATCTTTTCTTAATCATCATCATTTTTATCATCATCAAAATCTTTGTCTTAATCATCATCATTTTTATCATCATCAAAATCTTTGTCTTAATCTTCATCATTTTTATCATCATCAAAATCTTTGTCTTAATCATCATCATTTTTATCATCATCAAAATCTTAATCATCATCATTTTTATCATCATCAAAATCTTTGTCTTAATCTTCATCATTTTTATCATCATCAAAATCTTTGTCTTAATCATCATCATTTTTATCATCATCAAAATCTTTGTCTTAATCTTCATCATTTTTATCATCATCAAAATCTTTGTCTTAATTATCATCATTTTTATCATCATCAAAATCTTAATCATCATCATTTTTATCATCATCAAAATCTTTGTCTTAATCATCATCATTTTTATCATCATCAAAATCTTAATCATCATCATTTTTATCATCATCAAAATCTTTGTCTTAATCTTCATCATTTTTATCATCATCAAAATCTTTGTCTTAATCTTCATCATTTTTATCATCATCAAAATCTTTGTCTTAATTATCATCATTTTTATCATCATCAAAATCTTTGTCTTAATCTTCATCATTTTTATCATCATCAAAATCTTTGTCTTAATCTTCATCATTTTTATCATCATCAAAATCTTTGTCTTAATCTTCATCATTTTTATCATCATCAAAATCTTTGTCTTAATCTTCATCATTTTTATCATCATCAAAATCTTTGTCTTAATCTTCATCATTTTTATCATCATCAAAATCTTTGTCTTAATCATCATCATTTTTATCATCATCAAAATCTTTGTCTTAATCTTCATCATTTTTATCATCATCAAAATCTTTGTCTTAATCATCATCATTTTTATCATCATCAAAATCTTTGTCTTAATCTTCATCATTTTTATCATCATCAAAATCTTTGTCTTAATCATCATCATTTTTATCATCATCAAAATCTTTGTCTTTATTATCATCATCATTATCATCCTCGGGAACCCAGGGGTATTCTTCTGTCGCTCGTTTCTCGCTTCCATAACATATACCCCTGGGAACGTAGTCTGTTGGAGCTTGTTCCGGAAGTCAAAATTCAGCTCTTTCCTGATTGGTCGACCTTATTAGGTCGACCAATGAAAATCAAGATAACCATTCAAAGAAAGTCGTTAAATAAGTTTGAATTTTCCCAGGGGTATATGTTGTGAAAGCGAGAAACGAGCGACAGAAGAATACCCCTGGGTTCCCGAGGTGCATCATTATCAGCATTTTCTTAATCAAATCAGTCTTAATCATTATCATCGTTAAAATCAGTCTTCATCATCATCGTTATCAACATCAGAATTATCATTAACAACAACATCATTATCGTATTCATCATCATCATTATCAACACCATAACAGTTATCGTCATTATCATAACAATCATTATCATAATGATCATATACTAGACGTGTATTGGCATTATCTTACTCCTCTAGGCACCAGTACGACACAAGTCTAAAAGTGCAGACAATGGGAGTGGAGACACGCCACGAGACAAAGAAAACAGTAAAATACCTCAACCAACTAAGTTTAGAACACCAGTCGACCGTATTAAGATGCCTTTACGATCCTCTAACACCAAGTAATCGATCGTCAAATCATACCACTCGTACGGAAACTTGACAATTCGTAAGCTACCCGAGCAAGGCGTTGTCTGCAAAACAGTCCCTATTTTTATAAGAATGAATGAACAAATGAATGAATGAATGCGCGTATGTACTTAGAAAGAAAACATCCCACCATGATCAAAATTGTTGTCAAATCGAGTTGTAATACTATAACAGAATGAACTAGATTATGACAGACATGCAGGGAATATATCGTCCCCGGGGGAGGGAGGGGGAGTACTCCCTTTGTCCAAGTGATAGGGGTGGTCGATTTCGCAAATGAGCCCTTAAAGGTACGCACGGAATATTTTCAACCCTAAAAGGAGCGCCGATCACCCCTATCACTTAATTGGTCAAAGGGAGTAATCCCCCTCCCCCTCCCCCCCTCCATCGTCTATATAATATCGTGTATTCTCGTTCCTTGTCTTTCAACACTTTACTCGATTGAAATTCTACTCGATACATTACAGTTTTGCCGTGAAACTAGGGACTGTTTTGCAGTCTATGCAGAGCCATGCGTAGCTTAAGTCAAACGTTTTCCGTTGCGGACATAAAGGTGTTCAGACTAGGACATATTCTCACCAGGCGTTCCTGGTGAAGTAGAGTATCACATGGGGGACTACGCTGGTCTATATTGTACATACTGTAACAGCATTTTTTTATTATCTTTCTAAAGGTAGACTAGCATACAGTTCAAACGTTGAATTCAACATAAGATAAATTGCATCAATGCATTTGAGCCCATTGATCGAAGTAAACCGATGTATTTGACATGAGAAATCCAACGTTTGTGCATTGAGTTTAAAATTCAAAATTCGAATTTATGAAGAGCCAGACAACAGCAACGAAGATTGTATGATTTTCTACTGTCTACGGCCGTCGTTAACCATGCTGACAGAGGCTTCTTTTTCCACCAGTCCGAGGAGAGAGAAAGGACAGTATGGTGGACACAGTAGCCTCTGTTGGCAGGGATGTCGTCGTTTTACTTGTTCAAACGTTGAACCTGACATGTGCGGGAAGACATAAAACCATTCAGTATCCTATGGTTCTCACTGCTTTCTCACTGGAGAAGTTTGACGTTTTAGCTTTACCTGACTTGAAAATATATATATCGCTCGCTGGGAATAAATCGACAATTTTTATGATTGTAGTACATGAAATATACAATCACAAATTAGATTGGAACATCAATTATAGACGAGAATAAGATTTATTGTAAATGTTTTATTTCATTGTGATTATTCTAGTAGATACAACTCATAGTTGTTAGGACCAAATAGATGTGGTTTTTAGTAATATCAAAAACAATAAAATTTACTACATACTGTGTTTATGTAATTTGACACTATCAACATTATTGCCATTGATTCTTGTTTGAAAAGTTTAAAAAATATTTTTCTCAAGATTCATAGTGGTGTAGTTGCGTTTCGATATAAAATTTTGTTTTGATTTTAAACATTTGCAAAGTGCTCTACAACTAACTTGACGATAATTGCGCTCATAAACTGACTAAATCATTTTCTGATTATTATCTGTTTTTATTATAATTGTAAATAGGTGATATGAAATTTGTAACACTGTAAAAAAATGTTGACTTAACTTTACTGACGTTTCGAACTTTAGTCCTTCGTCGGAGTAAAAGAGCAAACATTGTAAACATTACTGTATTCTAAACGTACTTATCCACTGTTGTCATACACTTGTAGATGAGCAACTTCAATCAGTTGAGAGAAGTCTTTGAGGGTGCTAATGGGGTTAACAGCTAACTGAGATTTGGCCCCAAAATTAGCAGTTAACTTATATTCGGCAAATGTATAGCAGTATATTCGGCCAAAAAATTAGTAGCTAACCGAGGTTTGGGTACCCATATTAGCAACCTCGTCTATAGATAGGTAAGACGCACACAATATACAGCTCATTATAGTAATTAGTACAGCGTTTATCAATAATGAGATCATCTTAATGGTAATTACCTTATTTCAAAAGAAACATGAAAACATTTTCAACTTTAAATGCAATGTATCTATGAAACGTCTTATACGTGCTGTGTGCAGTTATAAGGCACGCAGGGTTTGGCAGAACACAAGAGAAGCACGACGGGGAGGGGAATGTTTAATTCTCAACACTTCTGTCGTGTTCTGACAATCCCCAAGTGCTTTATAGCTGCATACAGCACAGTAAGCAAATTTTCTATTTCTTTTATAAAATGCAATTGAACATTTGATCAACATGAAAACGTGCGTGCTGGCGCTCCCATATAAAGTACGCCCCTCAACCAATCAGAATGCACGATTTCTAACAGTTATGTTATCGATACAGGTTCATCTGTCACTACTATTAAAGCAAGTCCAGAAAGGGATTTAATAATCCTGCTGCTGATTGGTTTTACAGTGAGGCAGTAAAGATTCCTTACCAAAGGACGACTTGTGAATCCAGACATCTCTTGCTGGAACCTTGATAGTGACATTACAAATTCCATTATCCTCTGCTTCCAGAACTTCAAACCGTGCATCTTTGAAAAACTGCAGTGCTTTCAAGTCATCCACCTGGCGTCATTCAGCAAGATAAGAAGCATCATCTCTCTGTTTGGAAACGGTGTCTTTTTCCAGGTAATTCGATGGTGCCCAGCCGATTTCCTCATTACTTTCTACCAGCCACCAACCACTGGATGTCTTTTGCAGGACACGAACTTTCTGTTTCTTGATGAGATCAACCTCTCCTTCTTCTTTGACGCCGTTGTACTTTGCAATGGCGACGTAGGTCTCACTTTTGTCGTTAGAGTGTTTGCGTGGATAACTTCCTAGGCCACTGTCATCAGAGCTACTTTCAGGGATGGAAGACAATGTACTTTCTGGCAGGTCTTCTTTGAATTCATCGTCTTCATCTGATGTTGTGATTTTTGGAAGTTCAAGGAAGTTTGAAGGCGCCCATCCTTTGCAGTCACTGCCTTCCACAAGCCACCATCCACTTGGACTCTTTTCCAAGACAATCACTTTCTCTCCTTGGCATAGATCAATCTCGTCGATATCATTTGATCCTTTGAAGTTTGCCTTGGCCATGTAAATTTCGCATTTCTTCAGACTTGAAAGGTCGGTTAGATTGACATCTTCTTCACTATCGATAGGAGATTCGTTGTTTTTGTTCTTCAAGTCTTCGTACGTGACCAATATATCTTCCATGGATGAATCCATGTCATCATCGCTCCCATCATTCGCTTCTAAGTCAGAAGAAGAACGTCTTCCATTCTTGTTTTCTTCCTCGCTGCTTTCATCAAACTCGGTACACGATGGTGGAGATATTGTTAAGATACGGCTGATATTCTCGTTTTCTTTCCCCTTTGAGCTTGGAAGATCTTGGTTGCTGCTTCCATACTCATTTGCTCTGGTCAGATCTGGACAAGATGTGCTAAGTGAAAGATTCGAAGAAGGGAACAGGCAGTTGCTGTTTGACTCTGGCGTACAAGGGGCCTTTCTCTTGTTGTATGTGGGAACCGGCGCCATTAGTTTATTCGTGCTTGTGTAATCTTCAGAGTATTTTCTCTCGTATTTTTTATTCGTGTTTGTGTACTCTTCCGAGTATTTTCTCTCTTTGTGTGTTTTCTTCGTGCTTATAGTCTCGCCCGAGTATTTTCTCTCGTTTTTTTTATTCGTGCTTATGTAATCGTCTGAGTATTTTCTCTCATTGTATGTAGTCTTGTAAATGGTTTGCAGTTTTGGGTCAACTTCTTCTGGATTTGTTGTATCACTCTGCTTGCTTATACGATGGGAAGGGACAGGGAGCCCGTCTATTGGGACTTGTTTATTATCAGCCTTTTTCTTTGGTTTGGACTCGGAGACTTCTTGTTTGCTGTTTTCTTTGATGTCAACCTTTGAAATTAGTAAAAAACAACAATAAGATTTATTGACACGTCTTGGAGTATGGCGATGCTAACTATAATGGTAGTGGTGATGACAGGGATATACACCTATTTTAAAAATCGTTGTCACAAACAAAGCCACGCTCTAAAGCCTGCAAAGGATGTCGGTATTTCTTCTCTTGTTATCGATCTGATATTCATAGCATATTTTGGTTGGTTTTTTTTTTTTTTTTTGTTTTTTTTTTTGTTACATGACCATAACAAGGTGTTGCAGTGGTAGATATAAATACAAATATTTCTTTAAAAAACGTGCAATAAATCACAAATTAAGTCCATATAACCGACATCCTTTGCAGGCTTTAGAGTGTGGACTGTAGCTTCGGCTGCGACAGCGATTATTGAAATAGGTGCACAAGGATGATGCAGGAATATGATGATAGTGCTGGTGACTGCGATGGTGCTAATCATGATGATAGTGGCCATCATAATTGTGATCAATCATAATCATGTTGAAAAGATTATCACTAATTTTGGAAAAATAAAAATCATTGATGTGAATGGTTTTACAAACTCAAAATAAACTGAAGTATTGAAACCTTTTTGGGCTTTGCATTGATGTGAATGATTTAACAAACTCGATACAAAATATAACAAGCATTGAAACCTTTTTGGGCTTGCTCAAATTAATTTTGAAAAAATTAAAAAAAAATTGGTGTGAATAATATTACAAACTCGAAACAATAAACTGACAAGTATTGAAACCATTTTGGGCTTGCTCAAATTAATTTTGAAAAAAATAAAAGACATTGTAGTGAATAATTGTACAAACTCGAGACAAAATATAACAAGTATTGAAACCTTTTTGGGCTTGCTCAAATTAATTTTGAAAAAATTAAAAAAAAATTGGTGTGAATAATATTACAAACTCGAAACATAATAAACTGACAAGTATTGAAACCTTTTTGGGCTTGCTCTTGAATATCTTCCCAGAAAAACTGACGTTCTTTTCCACTGCGTTGCGGTCTTTCGCTACAATAGAAAACGTTTTACTTCTTGATACAGTTATATTCTGGGGAACCCAGCCGCCATCTATAGATTTCTTGAATTCAAGATGCTTTCTAGGAAGAGTAGAAGCTGTAGTTTTCTTGCTCTGATCAATGCTTCCATTTGCCTCTGGGCTTGTGAATGTTGATGATTGAAGCTTCGTTAATGTATCGAAATCCATGTTACTTCTCGATTGATTGTTCTTTGAATATCGGCTGATGGGAACGCTCTGCGTGTTAAGACATACGATGTATATGAATGTGTAATTTATGAAAGAGTTTTGTTGCACTCTAAACTTATTTAGATTGCAAGCATACATCTTCTTTAGTTTTGCAGTAATCAACGATTAGACGAAACATAATAATAATAAACTTTATTTACCGATGGAAAGCTAATCTTTCATCGGGCCATCAAGTTGAAGTGAACTGAACTAGTTGAAGATTGAGCTAAAGAAGGGAGGGAGGGAAGTGGATTTTGGAGGAAGTGTAATTCTGAGATGGCTTTGCAGCACTGCAACTTATATAGACTACAAAGCCTCAACGTGTGAGCCCCTCCCAGGGGTTTTAGGGAGCAAGGGAACAAGCCCAAGTATTTTAAGGGAACAAAGGATACTGCCAAATTATTTTCAGGGAACAAAATATTATAGAACAGTAGTTTTTTTGGGATCATGGGAACACAAGGTGAAACATTTTAGGGAAACAGTTATTTTACTTAAGGTTAACAAGGGAGAAAATGCAAAAAGATCATGGTAACATGCACCCCACTAAAAGGGGCTCACATGTAGTTTACATGAATCTCGGAGCCGACGAAACTAGTAGAAGATAGTGCTAAAGAATGCACATGGAATAAAAATAAGAAAGGGGTGAATTTAGGTACTCTTGATGGAAAGGAAGGAGCACCTACAATTTACATAAAAGAAAGCACACATTTGTCACGACTTTTACCTTTTTGCGTTGATTGTCATTCTGTTTCTCTCCTTTTTCTATGAATGAAAGGAATTACTATTGTAAGATTTATTCTGCTATAAACTCCGACAAAGGAATCATGTACGACAAGTCAGTATGGCTAACGTCTAATTGTATTACAGTGCGACTCATGAAACCGGGGCCACCCAAGCAAATTTCTAAATATATATATTTTTGAGATCAATCAAAAAATTGGTACAGGGTTCTGACAGGTTAAGATGTTCCCTATTCAATCTTGATCTATTCTGTTCACATATAATGAAAACTATTATCATTTTAAGCAAAAAAAAAACAACAACATTTGTAGATATTCTATTGTTCATATTCTCGATAGTGATTGGATAATAATTATACTTTGGTGCCCCGGTTTCAATAGTCGCACTGTAACTTAAATCAACTACAACCTTAAAACCATTTTATGATGAATCCTGGTTATATTGCAAAAATATTTGACAAGAAGTATATTTAATACTCCGAAGCCGCTGCATACGTATGGTATTAGAAGATCAAATATGTATTACCTCCTTCATCTTGAGCATTTCCCTCGCTTTTAGATATTTCTTTTTGTGTCGATTGTTCTTGTGTGTTCAGTTGACCAACCAGCTTTAGATGAGTACTTGGTACCATGCACTCGCGACCACAATATCTGTAAATGACGATGCGTGTAATAAATTAATACAGTCATATGATACCCAGCGAGCAGAGGTTCCTTTCTCTTACCTAGAACGACGAGAAAAGAAGCCTCTGCCGGCACCCGCAATTAATCTTGTTGAGCATGCGCGTTTTCCAAAGGTCAATCCGGTTTTTGCGTAAGTTAAAATATCGTATTTCGCGCAGTTGAGCAAAGATGGCAAAATGCTTTTCGTAAGAACGACATTGTTTAGTCTGGAGAAAATCTAATGTTGGGTAGAGCTACAGCGATATCTGTAATGTTAAATCTTGTTGGTCTTTGCCTCGACTAATTGAAATCAAAAGTAATCAACGTTAATATTAACTCGTGGGAAAGTGATGTTTTCTGATCTGTCATCACATGGTTAAAAAAAACAGTCGTTTATAATTAGATAGCCCATAATGTTTTACATCCAAAAACTTGGATGTAAAATTGCAGGTGCCGGCAGAGGTTTCTTTCCTCGTCGTTCCAGGTAAGAGAAAGGAACCTCTGCTCGCAGGGTAGTCATGATTGATATAGGAGTCGGAAATGTGCTTCTATAGTTCATCGTTTCACATCATATGGACCACTACTTCGGGTGCACAATCGTGAGTGCTAATTTGTAATGTGTGCTGCTAATTAATATATAGTACATCGTCTCGCTGCACTATATAACTATATGTATGGACTGCTATTTCGGGCGCACACTGCAGTAACGCGGCTAACAAATAACGTGTTGAAGCCATTCACATGAGGTGGTTCACGGTTATCAGTTTTATGGCTGGTGATTAGTAAGCCTAGTGCAGGAGGGGAGTATAAAGGCCCGTTTACACTAGCAATTTTGTCGCGCGACAAGAGCTGCGATTTCAATGGCGATTTTGTCGCCGCAATTTCGAATACGCTCGAATTTAGGAGACAGTAGAAAGTAGCGTTGACAAATCTGCGATAAAATCGCCATTGAAATCGCAGCTCTTGTCGCGCGACAAAATTGCTAGTGTAAACGGTACGGGCCTTAAGGGTTTGCGGTGATGCAGTTTCGCGTTAGATATTTTTGGTGCGGTTATTTATATCTGCTGTTTTACAAATCTTGCGGTTGTGGTTTCTAGCCAATTTTGGTGCGGTTTTTGTGCGCGGTTTTGCGTTTTAAAAGCATAGAAATAACGATGTACAGTCCCAGGCGAAGCTACGGTCCACACTAGCTCTGAAGCCTGCAGAGGATTTCGGTTACATGGACTTAATTAGTGATTTATTGCCCGTTTTTTAAAGAAATATTTGTATTTATATCTACCACAACAACAACGTGTTATGGTCATGTAATACAAACACGTACAACCAATATATGCTATGAATAAATCGATAACAAGAGAAGAAATACCGACATCCTTTGCAGGCTTCAGAGTGTGGACTGTGGCTTTGTTTGAGGCAACGATTATTGAAATAGATGTATACATACAGCACTTTCCACCATCCATCAGGGTTCTTTTCAATGACCTGTAAGTTCACCCCAACGTCGAAGCTAAGTTCGTCATCAAGTTCAGCTTTGTAGCTTTTTGTACTGATGTAGATCTCCCCTTGAATATTAATTAGACAACAGTATAATCAATCATAGGTATCAGTAGAAAACTAGCGAGTAAACTACTATAGGCTGAAATGAAGGGACAGCCAGCACCATGCAATTCGAAACATCGTTCAGTATGGGTTTAAAAAACAATAGATTCTTTCCAAACAATTGCCCTAAACCTAACCAAACAATAGCGGTACTGTATTAGGGGGCCAACCAAAACGCAGCTTTTGACTGGTGCTGTATTACTGGGGATGAGATCTAGACTTAAGAAGAGTTAAGTTTCTACTTTTACGGTGTTTCAAAATTCATTTTACATTGTATTGCCTATTATTTGTATAAACTGATGATTTGAAAATTGTTAGACATGCAGCCTTAACTGAAAAAGAACTGAATCTATTGAACTTAAACATTTCACTTAACACTTCGCATTTTGGCTACTTACCGTAACCTGACTCGAATTTTATAGTAGCGTTGTTGTCGTTGTTAAGATAAGATGCTGGTACCCAGCCATACTCGCCTTCCCTGGACACAAACCACCAGCCTGTCCAGAAAGACCAGATTACAATAAACAACACCATTGCTATGATATACTATTATCACATCATCATTATGGTCATTACAATCATCATCATTACAATCATCATCATCATTACAATCACCATTAATATTATCATAACCCATCATCATTACAATCATCATCATTACAATCATCATCATCATTACAATCACCATTAATATTATCATAACCCTTCATCATTACAATCATCATCATCATTACAATCACCATCATTACAATCACCATTAATATTATCATAACCCATCATCATTACAATCATCATCATTACAATCACCATTAATATTATCATAACCCATCATCATTACAATCATCATCATTACAATCACCATTAATATTATCATAACCCATCATCATTACAATCACCATCATTACAATCACCATTAATATTATCATAACCCATCATCATTACAATCACCATCATTACAATCACCATTAATATTATCATAACCCATCATCATTACAATCATCATCATTACAATCACCATTAATATTATCATAACCCATCATCATTACAATCATCATCATTACAATCACCATTAATATTATCATAACCCATCATCATTACAATCACCATCATTACAATCACCATTAATATTATCATAACCCATCATCATTACAATCATCATCATTACAATCACCATTAATATTATCATAACCCATCATCATTACAATCATCATCATTACAATCACCATTAATATTATCATAACCCATCATCATTACAATCACCATCATTACAATCACCATTAATATTATCATAACCCATCATCATTACAATCATCATCATTACAATCACCATTAATATTATCATAACCCATCATCATTACAATCATCAGTCATTATTATTACCATTAATATTATCATAACCCATCATCATTACAATCATCATCATTACAATCACCATTAATATTATCATAACCCATCATCATTACAATCATCATCATTACAATCATCATTAATATTATCATAACCCATCATCATTACAATCATCAGTCATTATTATTACCATCATCATTACAATCATCATCAATGTTATCATTATCATATGAAAATCGCTAGTTTATCGCCATCATCGTTATCACTTTGATCTTCCCCACTACTATCATCATAACAACCATCATCATCCACATATATTATTACTACAATCACCACTGATTACAATCATCATTATGATTATCATATCCATTATTACCACTTTCTTGTTTCTCGATAACTTCTACAATCTGTCCTTGTCTAAGATCAAAACCATTTTTAGTTTTCCACTCACTCACAGCGTGGTACTCCTCAAACGCTATTGGCCCACTAATGCTTAATTCTGGAAAAGATAAATAGTAATATTGTCTTGACTTTCATTTAAAACGACTCGGTGAAAGGTGCGTTTCTTATACACCTATTCAAAAATCGTTGTCGCAGCCGAAGCTACAGTCCACACTATAAAGGATGCCGGTTACATGGACTTAAATTTGTGATTTATTGCACGTTTTTAAAAAGAATTATTTGTATTTAAATCTACCACTGCAACAATTTGTTATGGCCATATAAAACAAACACGTACAACCAAAATATGCTATGAATAAATCGATAACAAGAGAAGAAATACCGACATCCTTTGCAAGCTTCAGAGTGTGGACTGTGCCTTTGTTTGCGACAGCGAGTTTTGAAATAGGTGTATCTTGCGGTAGGAAGCGATAGACTCGGGCCCGTCTGGAAATCAGGCTATGTTTAATTTGTGCGGTTAGAACGTTATTTAAAAGCTACATACACTTGCTTTTTCAAGCACAGGATATAGTTGCTCTGTTCTCTGAGTATCTTAAAAAGGGGGCGTAAGGGTTTGCGGTGATTCGGGTTTTCATTTATATCTGCGGTAAATAAATCTTGCGGTAAATATAAAATCTTGCGTTTTTTTATAAATTATAAGGGTTTTTATCCAATCTTGCGGTAAATTATAAATCTTGCGGTTTTTAGCCACTTTTGGTGCGGAATTTGTCGACTTTTGTGTGCGGTTTTGCTGTTTCCAATCCCCCTTACGCCCCCCCTCAATAAACAGTTGGCTGACAATACTCAGTGACTTACTTTCAACGAGACGTTTCTTCTGCATAGCGTTGACTTTCTTCTTTCCCCTTTTTGTTGACCTAGAAGTATGTTAACCACATTACTAGTGATTTCCCTTGTTTTCTTCTCCTTTATACAGTGGAACCCCGTTAATTCGGCCACTGAAGGGACAGCCAAAAATGGCCGTATTAACGGGGTGGCCGTATTAAGCAGGTAAATTTTATTGAAAATGTATGGGCATGTATTTCGTCTGGACCTAAAAAACTGGCCGCAATAACGTGGTGGCCGTATTAAGCGGGTGGCCGTAAGGCGGGGTTCCACTGTATTATTATTATGATTGCTTTTATTTATCAACTAGTACACACGTCTCCCCTAACCCTCCCCCTCCAGTTTTTAGTGTTGTCACGCAATGATTCTTTGTGGTGAGAGTATAGCATTGCGTGATGACACTAAAAACGACTGTGGGGGGACTACTAGTACACACGTCTCCCCTAACCCTCCCCCTCCAGTTTTTAATGTTGTCACGCAATGATTCTTTGTGGTGAGAGTATAGCATTGCGTGATGACACTAAAAGCGACTGTGGGGGGACTACTAGTACACACGTCTCCCCTAACCTTCCCCCTCCAGTTTTTAGTGTTGTCACGCAATGATTCTTTGTGGGAGATTAGCATTGCGTGACGACACTAAAAACGACTGTGGGGGGTACTACTAGTACACACGTCTCCCCTAACCCTCCCCCTCCAGTTTTTAGTGTTGTCACGCAATGATTCTTTGTGGTGAGAGTATAGCATTGCGTGATGACACTAAAAACGACTGTGGGGGACTACTAGTAAACCACCCCTACATATTTTAGCAGACGGCAACACTAGCTGCGGCCATTGTTGATGTTGATGTTGATGTTTTTACTGTTTTGCAGTAAAGTCCCGTTTTAGCAAAGAAAAGCGGGCACATTACGATCTTTTCGCTCTTGTGTCTGCCGTTATCCACCAAAAGGATATTAAAGTTCACCCCCCCCCCCCCCCCCCTTGTCAAAATGTCTGGATCCGCCCCTGTGTTTGACAAAAAACAGGTCATCTAGTCACCATACCTTCTTGAACTTGCAATGTCAGCTAACGTAGGTTTGAAAAAGTCCAGGACGATGCGACACTGAGAGATGTGTGGTGGTAGCAAAAACAGTTTCTACAGAAAAGGGAGAATGTTCAGATCTAACAACACTCTACTACGTAAAGAAATCATAATTAGCGCTGAGGGTCGTACGTACAGGGGTATTCTCGTGATGCGTGATTTTTATTTTCCGAGAAACGTGAATTTAATAAATTCTTCTCCGTGATCCGTGACTCAAATGTTTTGCGTGACCCGTGAAGAACTTGAATCAATAACCGATATTCGTGATTTCGCCACTTATTCGACATGATATTGAGTTGAAGATCTCCCATCGATTTATTTTATACTTATTTTATTCAGTTTCTTTAAACACTACTTTTTGCCATTTTTTATGTGTAAGAATAAGGTAAAAGAGTGCGTTACTTCCATATTTTCGTGAAAATGAAATTTTGAGATCCTTGATTCGCTATTTTTTCAGCCGTGAACAGTGCCAGAGAACCCCCCCCTCCCCCCCCCCCCCCCCCCCCCCCGTACGACCCTCGTCGCTGTTATTCTCATTGTAATTGTTTGTTACCGATCATCATCAATGATTACCTAAGATAATTCCAGTTTACCTATCGTCTGTTGAAGACTAGCAGTAGCAGTCGAAACGTCGGGGTCCAAACCTTCAACATTCATAGGAAAAACGAACAACTTCGAATAATGTCTTACCTTTGTAAATGAAGTCACATTGTCCAGTCTTTTCATCGCATTATTACCGAAAAACTTGATTCCTTTTCCTAGCAACAAATGTGTAATTCATCAACATGTTTTCCTATAGTTTTATTGCAACCCAATTTGTCCCCCCCCCCCCCCCCCACCCCACCCTGACAAGATATACATATTAAAGACCCATTGTCACTTACCAGCATGCACCGCGCGAGAGACTGAATTTCGTGGACCAATCAGACTTGGGTGGGTATTTACACTCTTACTATATTGTTTAGCGTTTTGTTGCCAGTTCTCTTAATTCGTCGCGACTGACTTTGAATGCATTACAACAATAAAACCAAAATAAACAACGCAAAGCATGACGGTAAGTAATGGGTCGAGTAACAATTAACAGCTAATAAGTATGGTTACCTTGTAATGAAGGGATTATTTTTTCTTTTGATTTCTTGCCACCGTCTGCAGCAAACGCTTCTGTCAACTTTTTCTGATCAAAAAGAAAATGAGAGTGTGTAAGGGGGGCTAACAACTGCACAAAAATTGATAAAAACTGCTAAAAATCGATAAAAACTACACGAAAATCGATAAAAACTGCACAAAAATTGATAAAAACTGCTCAAAAATCGATAAATACCACAAAAATCAATACAAACCGCAACCACAATAACTATATAAAACGTTAACAAATTAAAAAAAAAGTGCAATTAAGGATCTGAATGATTTCACCTTTTCTTAAAGGCATCCGAATTTGAAAAGAAACGGCAAACCGCTAATTTTTGTAAAACCGCACTTGTACATAAAAACCGCAAATTAATCCGCACCAAAAATAACTCGAACCGCACTGGTACATAAAAAACGCAAATTAATCCGCACCAAAAATAACTCGAACCGCACGTGTACATAAAAAACGCAAATTAATCCGCACCAAAAATAACTCGAACCGCACTGGTACATAAAAAACCGCAAATTAATCCGCACCAAAAATAACTCGAACCGCACTGGTACATAAAAAACCGCAAATTAATCCGCACCAAAAATAACTCGAACCGCACTGGTACATAAAAAACCGCAAATTAATCCGCACCAAAAATAACTCGAACCGCACTGGTACATAAAAAACGCAAATTAATCCGCACCAAAAATAACTCATAACTGCAAACCTTTACGCCCCTTCGAAAATAGATTTAGACTCATCAAGTCGCCTCCCGCAGCCATTTCCGCTTAATGTCGTCACGGAAGAAACTTTTCAGTAACGTCACTAAAATGGCTGTAGGGGGAATTAGATGCGCTGATACTAGAGCGAAAACACTAGAACCATGAAATAAAAACAAAATTTTATATTTCGTGACTATTTAGTCAGTACCACTCAACCAGAAACATCAAATACAAAAGGAAACAATACCTCATTACAACTTTACTTGTCTTTTATAGTAACTAATAGCCACAAAATAAGAACTATTACACGCGTACACTAACAATTTTGATTTTGTTTGATGGTTCTAGGGTTTTCGCTCTACTATATTAGTTATAATTAGATTGTTTTTATATATAGCATATTTAACTTAATATTGATCCCAAAAGCATTGTCCACATAAGTGTTTAAATAAGAGCAAACAAAGTATATAAATAATATGATAAGTTATAAAAATGAGTCCAAACCCATTCACTCGTATATAGTTACATCTTTACTATGCGATTTGATCGGAACAAAATAGACAGTTTTTGTGAACCAATAGATTCTGGCAGTTACGTTCGTATATGCATGTATTTATGAATGCACTTGAATAGTTGACAGAGCATGAAGTGGTTCTTGTGTTTCAATTTTCAGTCTAGTGGTTCTTTTAAGAGCCACTGGTATGTTCTTTTATTCCGCGGGGCTTTACTGTATATGAATAAATCAAGTTATTATTATTATTATTATTATTATTATAGCTTAAAAGCCAATCCTAGCGCTTCAGTTAGAACGCCTAGCCTCTATGCAATAATATAGTTAATAGATTATGGCTATAATTAACATCATACCATGACGTCATAAAATTCACTATATCGTCTGGAAACTACATCAGGTAGCGCTTCAGTCAGAGAACGCCTCTATGTTATAATATAGTTAATAGATTATGGCTATAATTAATATCATACCATGACGTCATAAAATTCGCTATATCGTCTGGAAACTACATTCAGTTGACCATCAGACCATGTTGTTTTGACAGCGTACACCTAGAATAGCAATAGCATTATTAATATGATTCTAATAATGATAGTGGTGATGATGGTAAAGGTAGGGGTGGTGGTGGTGGTGGTGGTGATGTTGTTGCTGGTGATGGTGATGGTAGTGGTAATGATGCTGCTGGTGATGGTGATGGTAATGGTAATGGTAATGTTGGTGATGGTAATGGTAATGGTAATGGTAATGGTAATGTTGGTAATGGTAATGATGGAAATGGTAATGGTAATGTTGGTGATGGTAATGGTAATGGTAATGTTGGTAATGGAAATGGTAATGGTAATGTTGGTGATGGTAATGGTAATGGTAATGTTGGTAATGGTAATGGTAATGGTGGTTATGTTGCTGGTGATGTTGGTGATGATGTTGATGGTGGGTGATGATGATGATGATGATATAGCAATGTTTACTCAATAGATGCCGCAAACGTCATGCTTATAACGTTACCATCAATTATTTATTCTGAGCCGCTTCCAGTTCCATAAATAGCTATAGACATAAGTGTCGTCTAGAAATGACGTCAAGATCATTAACCTTTAGGAAGGGCTGTCACAACAAGAATGTCTTGTTACACTGAATACCACAAATTAATACAGAAAAAAAATCGTTTTTATATGTGCGATTTGTCATGTTCCCTGTCATGATTTGGCCAGTTTTCTTCATGATTTACTGTACTGTTATGAATTGAATTCTTTAGCTAGAGCCTCAGTTGCTAAAAGTTAATGTAAAAAGTATAACACTCTTTTATTCCGACGAAGGGCTAAAGCTCGAAACGTCAGTAAAGTTAAGTCAACATTTTTTACGGTGTTACAAATTTCATTATATTACCTATCGTTTATATCAAACACCGACGCAGCCTCTATTAGTTTACTCGCTAGTTTCCATGTGTAAAGAGTAAAAGATTTGCGAGTTAATTAAACTTTTTTTTTCAAGAACGATGTCGATTTCTTGATTGTGGTTATAAAAAGGAATTTAAAATTATATCTGTCTCGTGGAGACTCCACATTTAATTAAATGAAATTCGTGAGCTTTCAGATTGAAATTCGGATAATACCGACAAAAAAAAACCGCATTTTACAATTAGCCGTTGGCATGTCTGAGTTCACAGAATATGTAATTAAGATGACAATGAGCATACATTGAAACTTCGCTTCTACGTATTTTCGTAGCGTTTTTTCCCCATGCATCTCCTCAATTATTTTAAATATTTCTACCTTCTCCCTATATTCTTCTATTGTTTTCTCCCATCTTCCTCACTATTTTGAGTTCTTAACCGTATTTGACTTCCTACTTGCTTCCTTCCTCTCCCCTCAATTAATACCGCAGGAAATCAAAAAAGGTATTGTACAAGGGTTTGCTCTTTTTCATAGACGTTCTGTATTTGCAAACAAAGCCTTATGCTTCAAAGTGAGAACAGAAGGAAGCGATTTTCTTAGTATAAATAAACAATTAATATTTTTAGATATAATTATTAAAATAATTTTAATTTTAATTTGCAAGCCTTACCACATGTTTTGTAGGTTTTCGTTTTACTCTCATCCCTTCAACGGACGCTTCCTTGATCGTTCGTTCCATTCTTGTCCTTCTTGTGTTGCACGCGCAGGGTCTTCTATCTTCAATGTGACCTAGATAAAATAACGACCTTGAATTATATTCTATAAATATGCTGATTCATTGAGTAGACGCGCTGGAAGGTATTAATATAAAGCATAATCACGAATGAGACCTACGGTCTACTGAATCTTTTCAACAACAGGAAAAAAGATGATAGATAGTTTCTTATAATCTAGCTATTTAGGCCTAGCTCGTCTACACGAATCCGATCAGGCTGAAACCGCATAGAACTATTTGCGTCCACACGAATCCTGTTGATTGTTTCCAATTCAAAAGTATGCGGTTTCGGTGACCGGATTTACTGGATTTGTGTGGACGATAGGCCGATTCGCATCAAAAAGTATGCGGTTTCAAAAGTATCCGGATCCGTGTAGACGGGGTCTTACACCTAATTGCAATAACATTGTCATATAAAACAGAAAATTACAAAATAGGAATTAATTAAAAGACAAAAGAAGATTACTCAAGCTGAACTTCTTCTTTTGTCTTTTAATTCATTTTCTTTTTTATATGACAATGTTATTGCAAGTAGGTGTATACACCTATTTCAATTAACGTTGTCCATCTGGAATGGTCGATCTGAGACCGATAGGAATTGTGGGAGCTCGTTAAACTGCAAATACACTATTATAATCACGCTCGAATATTAATGTTTACCTCTGAAATACTGTTATCTGTAATTCAGCACCATTCAAGTGTGATTAAAACAACACATTTGGAATTTAATGAGCTCCTACAATTCCTATCGGTCTCAGATCAACCATTCCAGATGGACAACGTTAATTGAAATAGGTGTATATTAACAGGAAACAGAACTGAGATATTGATATCAATATTACTTATATCATATGATAATCTATGTCTTGCCACAAGGATTTTTCTCTCGATCATACACTCATTTCAAAAACGGTTGACGGAGCGAAGAGTGAATTTTGGTTACGCATTCAACATATCTTAGTCGTTTTTCTGGATTTGCTAAGCACAGTTTCATTGGTTCTAAGTTCTTCTTTACTATATGGGGCTGGCTTTATGCAGTAAATTCGTTTTTTGTGACCAAAGATGCATAAAGAATAAATATCAAATACCCACAGTTCCTTTCGGTCGTACAATCACCGTTCACTCCGTCAACCATTTTGGAATTACGTGTAAATATAATTGAGCTTAAATTTTGTGCTTTTTACATCGAGCAAAGTGCGATGTCTTAAAATGCACAGCGTTCTTGGTCGTCTCTTGAATTGGTCGCCAAATTGACTTCCGGTCAACCCCGGAAGTACTACCGTCAATACAAATTGGCGGACTTGTTTTATCACAATAAATAAAACAAAAACCACTCACATGTATATATCTTTTAATTCCAAATATATAATCCTTTGAGTACTAATAATGAATTTACAGTCTTTTTTTTTTGCCGTTTCCTCGATTTTATTCGCTAAACTAATACATGTATATAATATGTGAATAAGGCACCGTTTCTAGTTGATAACATTGAAGTTGTATAGCCATTTTGAACGTACCAATCCCAGATAGACAATATGGAAGTCGGCAATAGCTGATGGAACTGAGCTCGATGTGAGCGCTCATAGAGCATCTACTGAATTTTTGATTAATAGGGAGCGACACACCGAGTCGAAATATGGCGACCAATTTGACTAACTATTGTTATTGACTCACTAGCCTCTCATTCATGTAAAAACTCCATTGTATTCCATCATGAACACGAGGCTAGTCAGTCAAAAACAATAGATGGGGAGCGATAGTTGTAAATACTGAGTGTAGTGGTAGTGTGTGTGGAGTGGACTTCATGGAAGAGACCTGATGTGGAGTGATGGTTGTAAATACTGAATATAGTCTGAGTGTGTGTGTGAAGTGAACCTCACAGGCCGGTCCTTATGGGTAGTGATGGTTGTAAACACTGTGTGTAGTGGTAGTGGTAGTGTGTGTGGAGTGAACCTCACAGAAGAGCCATGATGTGGAGTGATGGTTGTAAATACTGAATGTAGTGGTAGTGTATGTGGAGTGAACCTTACAGAAGAGCCATGATGTAGAATGATGGTTGTAAATACTGAATGTAGTGGTAGTGTATGTGGAGTGAACCTTACAGAAGAGCCATGATGTAGAATGATGGTTGTAAATACTGAATATACTGGTAGTGTGTGTGGAGTGGACTTTATGGAAGAGACCTGATGGGGAGTGATGGTTGTAAATACTGAATGTAGTGGTAGTGTATGTGGAGTGAACCTCACAGAATAGCCATGATGTGGAGTGATGGTTGTAAATACTGAATATACTGGTAGTGTGTGTGGAGTGGACTTTATGGAAGAGACCTGATGGTTGTAAATACTGAGTGTAGTAGTAATGTGTGTGGAGTGAACCTCACAGAAGAGCCATGCTGTGGAGTGATGGTTGTAAATACTGAATGAAGGGATAGTGTGTGTGGAGTGGTCTTCACGGAAGAGACCTGATGGGGAGTGATGGTTGTTAATACTGAATGAAGGGATAGTGTGTGTGGAGTGGAGTGGACATCACAAAAGAGGAACGGAGGTCCGCACACAAAAATCGCCAAAAACCGCAATCACAAGATTTGTAAGACTGTAAATATCTGTGAAAAAAAAAAAACACCGCAAAATCGCACCAAATATCTGACGCAAATCCGCAAACCCTTACCCACACCCCCCTCGAAGAGCCTTGATGGTTCCTTATGGCTAGTAATGGCTGTAAATATCGAGTTTTTTGAAGGTGTGTGTGGATGAAAATTTATGGTAGAGCTCCGATGTGTAGTGATTGCTGTGAATACTTAGTGTAGTGGTAGTTGGAGAAGTCTTCACAGAAAATCCCTGCAGTAATGATTGTAGTTTAGTAATAGTAGTGTGTGTGGAGTTATCCTCTGCCCTACTGTTCAGGGATGATGGCACAGACGTCTGATTTTGAGCCGAGTTGTGTGCAAAATATTTAACGTAGAGGTAGTGCTAGCCTCCTAGCAGACGCACTGCAAAAACGGCTGAGTAGATACAACTCAGTATATTGAGTTAATCATGCATTCAGGATGACACTTTATAGTGAGTAAACCCAACTCTATAGTGAGTAAACCCAACTCATTATTAAGTGTAAACATAAATGTAGATGTGTCATGGAGTACAATGCACTCAATATATTGAATTTAACCCCATTTTTACTCACTATAGAGTTGGGCTTACTCACTATAAAGTGTCATCCTGAATGCATGATTAACTCAATATACTGAGTTGTATCTACTCAGCCGTTTTTGCAGTCATTTCTGTCGGTCTCATATTCCTCCCTCACTAAATCATTGGGCCGGGGAGGAATATAAGACCGACACAAAGACGTCTGCTAGGAGGCTTAGGTATAGTGCGTGTGTATCCGAGTCTCCCCGATTAGTAGGGCTCACGTGTCCAGCTAGATGATTTGAAACGTTAAAGTGAACCTAATGCCCTTCAAGATATTTTGCAAATCTGTTGTACATGAGGTGTATAATAGGTGTACTTAATATTTCTTGATGTCGACCTCTCCTTTTTGAGATATGAACATTTGAAATCTGAAAATGCAAATGAGGTGACGTCATTCCAGTCCTCATTAAATATACAAAAGTTCTCTGGAAATAATTATAGCAATTTTTTAAAGCTCAATATCTGTATTACTAATATTCACACTGCCATTAATTTTACTACTTTACCAAAACAAGCTTGCTGTCAGCTTTGAAACAAAACTTTGACAAATTCCTGGAATGATCGACGTCACCTCATTTGAACTTCTTGGTAGAGCCCAATGAATATACATCATTAAGTCAGGGGTACATTTCATTTGTTTTATTTTATTTGAATTAAATTAATTCGTTTGTACTATTAATAACACCCTACGGAAAATTAAGAAGAATAAGCAAATGGGCGAAGCGAAGCTATAACAATCTTGGATACTATTTCATTAATTTTTTTGTTTGAATAATATGATATTGCAAATAGTAGCTAGAGTAGTTGCATTTATTCCTTACAAATATCGACGCACATTTTTACTCCGTTTTACTGCTATATGTAGTTCATCGTACATTTCTACTACAACTGTCTCCTTAGAAAGTGCATCTATCGGTGCAGTTTACACTAGTTTAATCGCCACATGTAGTTTATCGTACATTTTTACTACAACTGTCTCCTTAGAAAGTGCATCTATCGGTGCAGTCTACACTAGTTTAATCGCTACATGTAGTTTATCGTACATTTTTACTCCAACCGTTATCTTAGAAAGTGCATCTATCGGTGCAGTCTACACTAGTTTAATCGCTACATGTAGTTTATCGTACATTTTTACTCCAACCGTTATCTTAGAAAGTGCATCTATCGGTGCAGTCTACACTAGTTTAATCGCTACATGTAGTTTATTGTACATTTTTACTCCAACCGTTATCTTAGAAAGTGCATCTATCGGTGCAGTCTACACTAGTTTAATCGCTACATGTAGTTTATCGTACATTTTTACTACAACTGTCTCCTTAGAAAGTGCATCTATCGGTGCAGTCTACACTAGTTTAATCGCTACATGTAGTTTATTGTACATTTTTACTCCAACCGTTATCTTAGAAAGTGCATCTATCGGTGCAGTCTACACTAGTTTAATCGCTACATGTAGTTTATCGTACATTTTTACTACAACTGTCTCCTTAGAAAGTGCATCTATCGGCGCAGTCTACACTATAGTTTACCTGCTACATGTAGTTAGTTTTTACTCTGTTTTCTAAGAAAGTACACCGATAGGTACACTTGTTTAATTAACGGCTAGGTATCGCACAATTTGAATTGACATATTTTACAAGCTACAGTTGTTTCATAAGTAGTTCCTAAAAAGAATAAAGAGGCGTTGCGCTTACACGTGGTTTAAAAGTTATTTAAATTAAAGTTCCCCATCTAGCATGCCTCGCTCAATCCATCTCGGCCTTCAAACGTGTTGTCATTAGGGCGTAGCAATAACACGTGGTTTAGAAGTTATTCAAATCAAAGTTTCCCATATTATTGGTATAATCAGACCATGCCGAGTGCCTCGCTCCATCCATCTCCCCTGCTAATGTGTTGTCACTTCTAAGGGCGTGGCCAGTACCCCCTATGACAGCTTTACACTCGGGACAGCGTGATTCCACTGTAGCACCTCCACAGTCACCGATACAGTAGATATGTCCTGTAAAGGTACAATACATACAGTTAGTTATACAATGGTTTCGAGTGGCATACCGTTGAATATACAACGAGTCATTTGTATTTTCTAGTAGATTCACGAGCCTTTAACAACACATCGAGGCTTTCCCTGTACAAATGCACCTTTTGTCATATAGTACAGCGGTGCTAGATAACGTGATACCAGAGTAATGAATAAATATAAAGGACACCTGTAACTCACCGTTTGGACATTTAAACCAGTGTCCCTGTGCCATTCCCATGGCTTGCACTATTAGCTGTTTCTCCTGTTCAGTTACTTGTTGGTAGTGTATATCGAGCCCTCTCCTAACACTGATTTTCTTGATAATGTCCATGTATCGATCTAGATCACCTTTGCCTGTAACATATAGAGCAACTTCAGAAATATGCATAGCGAATTGCAACTTAATGCATAGCGAATTGCAACCTAAAGCAGAGCAGAGCAGAGCAGAGCAGAGCAGAGCAGAGCAGAGCAGAGCAGAGCAGAGCAGAGCAGAGCAGAGCAGAGCAGAGCAGAGCAGAGCAGAGCAGAGCAGAGCAGAGCAGAGCAGAGCAGAGCAGAGCAGAGCAGAGCGCAGCAGAGCGCAGCAGAGCGCAGCAGAGCGCAGCAGAGCGCAGCAGAGCGCAGCAGAGCGCAGCAGAGCGCACAGCACAGCACTTACCAATTCTTCGACCAGATTCAATAACATCTGCAATAATGCTCAGTCGTGGGTCAACATCAGCGTCGTGGTGCTTCAACTCATTGAGAAGAAGACTGTACGCCGTGACAAGGGAAAACCTCAGGAGTTCATCATTGATCTCTTCTTTTTCTTGGTCGCTGTACCTGCCTCTTAGCTTCATGATCCTGTCTCTAAGAACCAATGCTTGAACTTGCAATGTCTCATCGAGTATCTGAAACTCAATTTCCCTTGAAAACTTCATCTTTTGTTTGGTCAGAATACGCACAACATGTAGATTTACAGAATTCATAGTTTTACTCAGAAAACACAGGAAATTGATCTGGTTCTCGTACATATTGAGTTGTTCAGTTGTAAGCACTGTCATGGTGAGTGCCTTTTCGATGTTTTCTTGATCATCCATAAGTTTGGGATGGAGGTTATTGGATAATAACTTCTCTTCAAGCCGTTCAGTTTCTAGCTCTAGCTCGTCCTCTGGGATGATAAGTTTGGCTTTGACCTTCTCGAAGTCTGCTAGTACTGTCTTGATGGCGTTACCATAACGTAGAGTAGTTCTTATTGGTGTTTTGCATCTTGGACATCTGTCAATCACAATGAAAAGCTGTCAGTCATAGTGCAATGATGTCAATCGAAATGATGACAGTCGAAGTAGAACGCTGTCAATCACAATGAAAAGCTGTCAACCACAATGAAAAGCTGTCAATCATAGTGCAATGTTGTCAATCAAAATGACGTCAGTCGAAGTAGAATGCTGTCAATTACGAGGAAGAGCTGTCAACCACAGTGAAAATCTGTCAATCATGATCATATATAATATGAATAAAATTCCAAAAACTGTCAAAAAAGCGAAAGGATTTCAATCATAATACAATGCTGTCATACAATGTACAAACAAGATGTCAATCATTGTACAATGCTGTCAATCAATGTACAAACAAGCTATCAATCATTGTACAATGCTGTCAATCAATGTACAAACAAGCTATCAATCATTGTACAATGATGTCAATCAATGTACAAACAAGATGTCAATCATTGTACAATGCTGTCAATCACAATTAAGTTGTAATTCAATATTAAGCTCTGTCATCAAAATTAAAAAGAAAGGTTATATAGTCAATTTATCAAGTTTTCCAACAGATGTAGTTCTGACTGATTTATAGGGAGATTTTATAAGTATCGTTTCAAAGATACCGTATGCAATCTTAAAAACAATGCCATTACCATATATGGTATTGTAGGTGAGAAGTAACAAAAAGACTTTGATTAGCGCGCGAGATTGTTTTCTTTTTTTTAACAGGTTGAAATTGCAACAGAACAATAGGCATATCTTTGATACGATTAAAGACAGTTTGTGAATTGAATGAAAAAGGCACGATGATAAGCTGATGACTTGTAGGAATCCTTTTTTACGTACCCTTTCAACTGTATGCTAGAATCATCTTCAGCGACGTCATCCATGTATTGATCCATAGCGTTCACTTCAATCACGTGACCACACGCCTCAAGCTCCACAAATCGTGCATCTGGTTCGTCCTCGTCTCCGAATAGAATCTCGGTAACCTCAACTTTGTGACAAACTCGGCATTTCTTCGGGCAGGGTTCGCCGCACATGCCGATACACGGGTGTTTACATTTCAGAATCTTCGTGCAAGGCTCGTTACATCGTAGTCTGTCACATGGTTCGCCGCAAAGCATGGTACACTTTTGGTGTGTGCACTTCCATGCGCACTCCATCGTGCAAGGAGTGCAAGGTTCACCACACTTCTTTTTACATTCACTGTGCACACATCTGTTTGTGCAGTTTTGCATGCATGGTGGGCAGTTCTTGGTGCATGATTCCTTACACAGGTGGCCGCAAAACAGACGTCGATCGCATTTCGCTTTGCATGGGAAATGCACACGACCTTTGAAGCAATCCCCACATGTTCCTGTGATAAAAAGACATACGCCTGATTAATTTGTCATATCTTACAGTAATTTAACTGTCAATAATCGTACATATTAACTACAATTGAACATCGACGCAGTCCACACTAGCTTAACCGCTAGTTATCGGTCAATTTTACTGCAATTGTTTCCTTAGAAAAACTGGTATAGTCCACATAAGTTTAACCGCTAGTTATCGTACATTTTTACTCCAATTGTTTCCTTAGAAACACCGACGCAGTATACACTAGTTTAACCGCTAGTTATCGTTCATTTTTACTCCAATTGTTTCCTTATAAACATCGACGCAGTCCACACTAGTTTCACTAGTTTAACCGCTAGTTATCGTTCATTTTTATCCCAATTGTTTCCTTATAAACATCGACGCAGTCCACACTAGTTTAACCGCTAGTTATCGTGCATTTTTATCCCAATTGTTTAAGTATTATCATGATATTGTTTGCACCTTTGCAAAGATGTTCACAGCTCAGCAGTTCTCCACAAGGAGCCTTACACTTGACTTGATCGGGATCTACGTGACATTTAACTTTATTGACGTGACCACACTTCAAAGTTTTGTCGACCATGACGGTGCAGTTGGGATCACACTTTTCCGAGCATCGCTTTGGACAGTTGTGTAGGCCACATATTTGTTTTTTCAGGCAAGGAGCTTGGCAAGAGAACTCAGAAGGATTCTTGTAGCATGGGACTTGTTGTTGATGAAGACAGCGTGGGATCTCTTTGCTGACAAGGACATTACACTCGCCGCATTCCTGCCAGCAAAACTTTCGACATCTGGTAATGGTAACAAACATAATGATAATTAATGATCTTTGATGACGACGACGATGATGATGATGATGATGATGATGTTGATGATGATGATGATTACGATGATGTTGATGGTGGTGGTGGTGGTGGTGGTGGTGGTGGTGATGACGACGATGATGATGATGATGATAATGATTGTGGTGGTGTTGTTGATGATGGTGGAGATAATGATGATGACGATGATGATGATGACGATGTTGACGATGATGATAATGGTGGTAATATAAATACTACAAAAATAATTGATAAATGATGATGATGATGATGATGATAATGATGGTGGTGGTGTCGATGATGATGGTGGAGATAATGTTGATGACGATGTTGATCATGATGATGATGATGATGATATAAATACTACAAAAAATAAGTGATAATGATATTGATAATGATGACAGTAATAATGATGATGTTGGTGAAGGTAACAATGGTAATATAAATACTACAAAAAGTAATAATGATATTGATAATGATGTTGGTAACAATGACAACATAAATACTACAAAAAGTAATAATGATGTTGATGATAATGGCGATGTCGATGAAGGTAACAATGGTAATATAAATATTACCAAAAGTGATGTTGATGGCGATAATGATGATGGCAATGTAAATACTACAAAAAATGATAATGATGTTGATATTAATATTGATAATGATGGTGGTGATGATGATGATGGCGATAATGATGATGTTGATAACAATGATAATATGAATACTACAACAAGTGATAATGGTATTGATAATACCTGTGGTCCTTGCAAAGCATCTTTGTGCATTTCTGTCTGCACTTATAGTCCTTATGATCAGGGTCTCCAGGATGACAAACACTTTCACAGACATGCCCACAGTCAAGTCTAGTATCACACGGCTCCGTGCATCCTCCTTCAGGTGCATTGCGGAAATCATTTGCAAACGACGCCTTGATCACGTTTTTTGGATGTTTTTGACAAATCAGAGTCAGATGCGGGCCAACCTAAAACGTTACAATAGTTAAACAGTCTTATATTAATTGAAATACAGTGAAATCCTGCCTTACGGCCACCCGCTTAATACGGCCACCCCGTTATAGCGGCCAGTTTTGTAGGTCCCGACGAAATGCATGCCCATACATTTTCTATAAAATTTACCCGCTTAATACGGCCACCCCGTTAATACGGCCACTTTGGGCTGTCCCTTCGGTGGCCGGATTAACGGGGTTCCACTGTATGAACAAATTAAATGAGGGTTTTAATCAGCTCAATGTTAATCTTCTAGTTCGCCAATAGTGCTTTAGTCTTGCTTTGCTATTCGGGGAGACTGCTAAACTTATAATTAAACTTATAATTAAAAATAATATTTATAGATACAGTCAAGCTTTGGTTTAGAGTAAATTTAGAGGTTTTGACCGAAATGTCAACAAGTATAACAAGGTAACAATATAGTGCTCTAGTTAATTCATTGGGTACTTTACAGCTCCCTGCGCCATCTTTAAAGGTAGTTGGGCCTTTGCATCAAATTAAAGCGAGACGAACGTTGTCCTTGCCTGACAATTATTCACGTGTCTCTATCATTACAAGCTCAACGTTCGTCTCGCTTCGATGCAAAGGCCCGGCTACATTTAAAGATGGTGCAGGGAACTGTGAAGGGGACTAGTGAATAGTAAGTACCTTTCCTTCGTTCCGCATATCACCAATGATATTTCTCCAAAGTTCTTCTTTCTCACACATGATATCAATGTTACCAATGCAGTAGAAGCCTTTCTTTGCACGTGATAGAGCTACACAAACACGGTTGGAAGTACGAAGGAATCCTATCTGGCCTTCCTCATTGCTTCTCACTAATGACAGCAGTATGATATCGTTCTCTTCACCTTGAATAGGAACGGTGATATTTATGTTGGTGGTAATGATGATGATGATATCAATATAGTGTTGGTGATAATAATGATGATAGTAGTGGTGATGATGATGACGATATGTTTATGGTGGTGGTGCTGATGATGGTGATATGATGATAGTAATGCCGCTGTTGGTAATGATGAAGATGATAGTAGTGGTCATGATGAAGATGACGTTATGATGGTAGTGCTGATGGTGATATGATGATGATATTGATGATGGTGGTGCTGATGGTGAGATGATGATGATATTGATGATGGTGGTGCTGATGGTGAGATGATGATGATAATGATGATGGTAGTGCTGATGGTGATATGATGATGATAATGATGATGGTGGTGCTGATGGTGATATGGTGATGATAATGATGATGGTGGTGCTGATGGTGATATGGTGATGATAATGATGATGGTGGTGCTGATGGTGATATGATGATGATAATGATGATGGTGGTGCTGATGGTGAGATGATGATGATAATGATGATGGTAGTGCTGATGGTGATATGGTGATGATAATGATGATGGTGTTGCTGATGGTGAGATGATGATGATAATGATGATGGTAGTGCTGATGGTGATATGGTGATGATAATGATGATGGTGGTGCTGATGGTGATATGATGATGATAATGATGATGGTGGTGCTGATGGTGATATGATGATGATAATGATGATAATGATGATGGTGGTGCTGATGGTGATATGATGATGATAATGATGATGGTGGTGCTGATGGTGATATGATGATGATAATGATGATGGTAGTGCTGATGGTGATATGATGATGATAATGATGATGGTGGTGCTGATGGTGAGATGATGATGATAATGATGATGATGGTGGTGCTGATGGTGATATGATGATGATAATGATGATGGTGGTGCTGATGGTGATAAGATGATGATAATGATGATGGTAGTGCTGATGGTGATATGATGATGATAATGATGATGGTGGTGCTGATGGTGATATGATGATGATAATGATGATGGTAGTGCTGATGGTGATATGATGATGATAATGATGATGGTGGTGCTGATGGTGATAAGATGATGATAATGATGATGGTGGTGTTGATGGTGATATGATGGTAATATGATGCTGATAATGATGACGATGATTATGGTCGTGGTGTTGCTGCTGCTGCTGCTGATGATGATGATGAAGATGGTGATTATGATGATAATGATGTTGCTGTTGATAGTGATGGTGATGATGATGGCAATGATTGTGGTTGTCAAGCTGCTGCTGCTGATGATGATGATTACAATGATGATAATCTAACTAACCCTGAAAGTTGTCTACCGCACACACTCGCACTCCTAAGAAGAAATCCCGAGGCATCAGTTCTTTCTTAAGCTGTAGCAGCTGCCCAGTGTACATTGTTAATATTGTGATCTGTGTTCTTTTGTAGCCCTGTAGGATGAAGTACCGACACAACGCTGCAAGGTACTTCGCTTCGTGGATGTTAGAACGGCTTCGTCCTTCTTGAACAAACTCCTACATAATAAAGACAATTTGTTGAAGTGATTGCAATAGACCTCTTTACCTTCCTTGTTTGTTGTCCCATTTCAGATCACGTGATGCTACCCTTGGGAATTTTTTTTTTTTTTTCACATGTAAATGATATAACACGTTCATCATAAAAGAACAATTCTCAAGGGAATGACACACGGTCTGAAATTGTCAATTTGCATACGGAGGTAAAGAGGTCTATAGAAATAAAGTGTAAGTATCTGTAAAAAACTGTAAAAAAGGTATGTTATGATGACTGATAATGATGATGACAATTATTATATTGATGATGATGAAAATAATGATGTGATCATGACCATTATGTTAATTATGAATACGACTTGATATGATGACGATGATTATAATGATAATGATTGTTAACGTCTCAATCTTATAGCCAGACATAAGTGTCCTACTAATGGATGAGACTCAGACTCACTACCCCTACATTAAATATTTTAGCACACAAGTTACTCTGCTCACAATCTTATAGCTAGACACAAGTGTCCTAATAATTGGGGAGACTCACACTCACTACCTCTACATTAAACATTTTAGCACACAACTCTGCTCACAATCTTATAGCCAGACACAAGTGTCCTACTAATTGTGGAGACTCGCACTCACTACCTCTACGTTAAATATTTTAGCACACAACTCTGCTCACAACCTTATAGCCAGACACAAGTGTCCTACTAATTGTGGAGACTCGCACTCACTACCTCTACGTTAAATATTTTAGCACACAACTCTGCTCACAATCTTATAGCCAGACACAAGTGTCCTACTAATTGTGGAGACTCGCACTCACTACCTCTACGTTAAATATTTTAGCACACAACTCTGCTCACAACCTTATAGCCAGACACAAGTGTCCTACTAATTGTGGAGACTCGCACTCACTACCTCTACGTTAAATATTTTAGCACACAACTCTGCTCACAACCTTATAGCCAGACACAAGTGTCCTACTAATTGTGGAGACTCGCACTCACTACCTCTACGTTAAATATTTTAGCACACAACTCTGCTCACAACCTTATAGCCAGACACAAGTGTCCTACTAATTGTGGAGACTCGCACTCACTACCTCTACGTTAAATATTTTAGCACACAACTCTGCTCACAACCTTATAGCCAGACACAAGTGTCCTACTAATTGTGGAGACTCGCACTCACTACCTCTACATTAAAAAAATTTAGCACACAGCTCTGCTCACTATCTTCTAGCCAGACACAAGTGTCCTACTAATGGATCAGACCCACACTAACTATCTCTACGTTAAATATTTTAGCACACAACTCTGCTCACAACCTTATAGCCAGACACAAGTATCCTACTAATTGTGGAGACTCGCACTCATTAACCCTACAATATAGCATGTACTTTAAACATTTAAGCACGTTATTCTGCTTATGCACCTATCAATGTCGCGCCACAACGGGGGGAGTGCGGGCACACCCAGGGGCTATTGACATTTTTCATATGTTTTTGTCAATAGCACGTATCCTGGGGACGTCAAATTCATATATTTACTCATATATTTACTGTTGTGGACGCAGAACTATTGTCAAAAAACATCGAGCAGCCCCAGGTACGGGTAAAGTTTATGTTCAATAACCCGTCTTTGCCCGAAATCCCACCGTTGGGGCAAGACATTGATAGGTGCATTACATGACAATAATGATCATAATGGTGTTGGATGATTTGCATCAGTGTTTGATGACGATAGTCATGATGCTGCAACACTCTTCCTAACAATAAAGAGCTAACTGTGATATAACAATTTAATTCCATAAGCAGCAACTACTTTACCTCAAATTCGTTGTGTTCGATGAAGAATATGTTGCTATCCACACCTTTGATTGATTCAAAGTTCATCACCGATTCATGGTTTTGCAGATCCTTATAGATATGTTTCATCATGGACGCGATCTCGGGACGCATTCGATGCTGTGAGTTTAGTCTTTCATGACGCATACCGATCTTGACCTGAAGGAGTAGATAGAATTTAAGAGATTATTGTCGACCAATGGCTATTTTCACATGCACGCGGGAAGACGGCAAAATCGTCTGGTGTGAAAACGGGGCGATTAGAACGAAATATTTGTCTGATTTTGTTGAATTCACATTTATGTGATTATATAGTAGTGGTTACTCAAATAACTGAATAAATCGATGCATCCACAGTTACTCACTGCAAAAACGACTGAGCAGTGGTTACTCAAATAACTGAATAAATCATATCGATGCATCCACAGTTACTCACTGCAAAAACGACTGAGCAGTGGTTACTCAAATAACTGAGTAAATCATATCTATGCATCCACAGTTACTCACTGCAAAAACGACTGAGCAGTGGTTACTCAAATAACTGAATAAATCGATGCATCCACAGTTACTCACTGCAAAAACGACTGAGCAGTGGTTACTCAAATAACTGAGTAAATCATATCGATGCATCCACAGTTACTCACTGCAAAAGCGACTGAGTAGTGGTTACTCAAATAACTGAATAAATCGATGCATACACAGTTACTCACTGCAAAAACGACTGAGTAGTGGTTACTCAAATAACTGAGTAAATCGATGCATCCACAGTTACTCACTGCAAAAAACACTGAGTAGTGGTTACTCAAATAACTGAGTAAATGGATGCATAAACTGTTACTCACTGTAAAAACGACTGAGTAGTGGTTACTCAAATAACTGAATAAATCGATGCATCCACAGTTACTCACTGCAAAAACGACTGAGTAGTGGTTACTCAAATAACTGAATAAATCGATGCATCCACAGTTACTCACCACAAAAACGTCTGAGTAATTGTTACTCAAATAACTAAATAAATCTATGTTTGTATTAAACAACTCGTACCATTCTTTCAAAGAGTGACGTATCCAGCTGATAGTTTCTGGCGAGGTCGAACACCGTGGGATTGGGACGGAGCTGCTGGTGATCACCAATCAAAATCAAATGTTGACATCCGGGGCTTAGGGAAGTCACAATGTGAGACTCCAGTACTTCAGCGGCTTCTTCCACTATGGTTATGCGTGGTTTGATGATCTGGATCAGATGGCGGAATTTGGCAGCACCTTACGTAAAAAGTACATGGACGATTGAGGTAGACCATTACTTTTGTCATATCATAATCAAACATAATAATCACCATTATTGACATCACCACCACCACCACCACCACCACCACCATCATTATTGTCATCATTGTCAGCATTATCACTTAAACTAATTACCATCATCATAACTATAATTACCATCACAACCATCATCATCATCATCATCAAAACCGTCATCATCATTACATCACCATCATCATCATACTACCACCACCACCACCATCATCATCATCATCACCACCGCCGCCACCATCATCATCATCACCACCACCACCATCATCATCATCGTCATCATCCTTTTTCAGGAAGGATCACAATAGTCTAACGCTGTCCAGCGGTTCTTACCAGTAGTTGTCATGCCTATCACTGTAGCATTCTTAAGGATGTTTTGATCCTCAAGGCTTTTCACTTCACGTAGTCTTTCAGCGCCCTTTTCAAACTCTCCCTGATACCTAAAGGTGAAAAAGAATAACGAAAATGACGAGATTAACACTACAAAAAGTGACATTTGATTGTTTGTTTATTTTTGTTTTATTAGTTCACTTTTTTAACGTCTCAATGTATTTAGCTATACCATGCAGACACAAGTGCCCTACTAATATGGGGAGACTCAGACTCACTACCTCTACGTTAAATATTTTGGCACACATCTATACTTAATTGAGTTTTCAATTTTTAACGGTAACGGTGTAATGAGTAACAGTGAACATGGAATACGAATCAGGAAATATATGTTAACAAATGCTATAGTATCGAACATTTAGAGCGAACGTATGTGGTGGTGTCCAGGGGCGGAAATTTGTCAGGGTGTGTCCCAATTGCAAATGAAGGGCTCTTAAGGTGTAAGGGGGTGGTCGGTCCATAAATGTCTTAAATAAAATAAGCTGGGGAAATTGTGGCACTAGGGGGGTGTCCAGTACCTAAATGTCTTTGATAAAATAGGGGAAATTGTGGCACTAGGGGGTGTCCGGTGAAACTAGGGACATCCCCTAGATCCGCCCCTGGTGTCAAATGACATTTCTTATAGTTGTCTTTATTGATGGACATATTTACTACATATAAACGTTCCTTTCGACTATCTGTCTGTAGTTGGTACAAAGTTGATCAATCCAATATCGATACAGTCGCCATTTGTCCTTCACAGACAATGCCCAGATATCAACCACTCGTCTCGCTTGTTGTTGTGACATCATGTCACCGTGACTAAGTTCCCTCTTAATCTTGTCGTTAATCTTTTTCTTTCTGCTCTTTTTTTGCTGGGATTGAAACTGGAATGTGTCAGGGATACTAGTGGCATCGTTCAGAAACGGGTCAGCTAACATCAGTGTCTTTGTTACTTGGCGTCCTCTCTTTTCACCGAAGCGAGTAACTTCATCAACGTCAAGGACACGGAGGACTTGTTCTGCCTCTGCTTCATATAAGATGTCGTTGTCTTTTTCCTCTTTTTCTTTTTCTTCTTCATCTTCTTCTTGTCCTCCGTTGGCTTCTTCTTCTTCGTCGTCGTCGTTTTGTTGTACAAGATCTGTTAGAATAATGACATAAGTTGTGACTCAAATTTATGGTTTGTTTGCATGTTTGTATGTTTGTTTACATAATTGCTTGTTTGTTTGTTTGCATGTTTGTTTGTTTGTTTGTTTGTTTACATGTTTGCTTGTTTATTTATTTGTTTGCATGTGTTTTTGTTTGTTTACATTTTAATTACTTTTCTTGTTTGTTTCTTTGTCCGTTTGCTTGTTTGTTGTTTGTTTGTCTGTCTGTCTGTGTGTGTGTCTGTCTGTCTGTCTGTCTGTCTGTTTGTTTGTTTGTTTGTTTGCTTGCTTGTTTGTTTCTTTGTCCGTTTGTTTGTTTGTCTGTTTGCTTGTTTCTTTGTTTTCATGTTTGTTTGTTTGTTTGTTTGTTTGTTTGTTTGTTTGTTTGTTTGTTTGTTTGTTTGTTTGTTTGTTGGATGGATGGATGAATGGATGAATGGATGGATGGTTTGACGAATGAATGAATGTATTTCCCACCTTCCTCACGTATTCCAGCGATTCTGCAGATCTGCTGTTTCCCAATGGCTGCTGGGAAGATGTTGAGGCCACACACTCTTCCCTCAAAGTACGACGTATGCCAGTTAAGGTTGAACGATCCGAGATAAACTGGAAACTGGCTACCAATCACGATCTGGCCATTCATATTCTGGAGTTCCTGGACTAACTTCCCATCATGCCATAGTCGATAGAATCCTGTACAATCATATAAACAATATTTTTACTCCAGTCCACACTAGTTTAAACGCTAGTTATCGTACATTTGAACTCCAATTGTTTCCTTAGAAACACCCATGCAGTCCATACTAGTTTAACCGCTAGTTATCGTACATTTTTACTCCAATTGTTTCCTTATAAACATCGACGCAGTCCACACTAGTTTAACCGCTAGTTATCGTACATTTTTACTCCAATTGTTTCCTTAGGAAACACTGACGCAGTCCACACTAGTTTAACCGCTAGTTATCGTACATTTTTACTCCAATTGTTTCCTTAGAAACACCGACGCAGTCCACACTAGTGTAACCGCTAGTTACCTGATTCATAGTCGTACGATGCGGCAATGTAGTTCCATTGGTTCATATTCAACACAGCTTTACGCAAGGGTATAAGAGGTGCCCCGTCACGCCTGGGGAAAAAAAACCGTTTATGATTCAGTTTAAGTTTAATAACAGACTAATTTAAGTTTAATAACAGACTGAAAAAATTATCATTCAGTGGAATCAGAGGATGGATTGGATCAGACCACGGATGGATTGGATTCAAGGATAAAAGATGTTCGCGGGCAAACAAGTTAACCATAGATTTGTCTTCAAACTTTGCCATGGTAAAGTACGATCATCAGACAAGTTTAATGAGCAAATAAAAAATGGGGGTCACCGTACTCGTTTAGGAGTGAGATGGTCCCAAAGTGCAGCCTTTTTCTTGTCAAAAATTGCGCGCAATACGGACAATTCGAGTGAAATATTCATTTTTTTTTTTTTATAGAAAAACCCAATGGATCGCCAAACATTTCTCGAGACAACTGTCTAATAACTGTCTAATATATAAATATTAATGTGTATGAAGAAATACAACTAGCTCTTTAATTTTTGGCTCGAATTCGCAGCCATTGGTAATATTCGGTGACGCTTTCGATCAATAAAGATTGAAGTTTTCATCTAGGCGTTCCACACCGCGCGCAGAAAGGATGCGTAGAAACAATGCCTGCGAACAGCCGCCATCTTGTAAACAAAGAACGCGCGCAATGCAGTTTGGGATACTACTGTTATCTCCTCTGGCCCGCGAACGTGCTTATATTACTTGCTTACCTATTGAACACAGCCTTTAAAATTCCTTTGCCATTTTCAACGCCATCTTGACTGACCTCAATCCCAATGATGCCTTGGTCTTGAAAACAAACTATTGGGCCACCGTAAGGGCTCATGGGATACACATACAACAAAATGGTCATTGATTGCCAGGTGTCAAGGATACCATCTGGCATATTTGGGATGTAAATGAACGAGTCACGTGCTCCTTGGAGCTCGTAGGATCCACCGTTTGAGCCGTCTATGCCTGGAGCTAGTTTAGCTTTATTGATGAACGCCACGTGATGTTGATTTAATAGGTTGTTTCTCTTGGCTAACTTGGTGAATGGAAATATAGCGATTGGATTGACAGCTTTGCCTGTTGGAGGAGAGATGATGGGTAAAGACAAGCTGAAACAGATGATGATGATGATAGTGGTGGTGGTGATGATAGTAGTGGTGGTGATGATAGTGGTGGTCGTGTTGATGATAATGATGATAGTGGTGGTGGTGACGATGACGATGGTGGTGGTGATGATAGTGGTGATGATGATAGTGGTGATGATGATAGTGGTGATGATGATAGTGGTGGTGATGATAGTGATGGTGATGATGACGATGGTGGTGGTGATGATAGTGGTGATGATGATAGTGGTGGTGATGATAGTGGTGGTGGTGATGATGATGATGTTGATGTGGTGAGGATAGTGGTGAGGATGATGATGATGATAGTGATGGTGGTGGTGATGATGATGATGATGATGTTGATGTGGTGAGGATAGTGGTGAGGATGATGATGATGATAGTGATGGTGGTGATGATGATGACGATGATGATGATGGTGGTGATGATAGTGGTGATGATGATGACGATGATGATGGTGGTGGTGATGATAGTGGTGAGGATGATGATGATGGTGATGATGGTGGTGATGATAATGGTTGTGATGATGCTGATATTGATGATGATAGTAATGACAGTGTTGATAATGAACTGATGGCAACATAGATAACCTACTTGATTCAAATGGTCCATCTGCCATAAGCCCTAGCCAGTAACACATCATTGTTTGCTTCGACCTCACACCTGTTGCTGGATCAATCGTCATTTGATTGAAGTGTTCCTGGGTCATGAAATTACCATCACATAGTTCTTTTTCGTCAACCAGGTTTTCCATGCACTTTTGTAGGCTGTCTGTAGCGGCCTTCATTTGGTTTGTTATTGTATCGAGGTCGCAGTGAATTTCGTAAAAAGCTTGGCGAATGTCTATCGGTGCTGAAAAATAGAGTGAACATTGGCGTAAGTGAATAATAGACCTCTTTACCTTCCTTGTTTGTTGTCCCATTTCAGATCACGTTATGATACCCTTGGGAATTGTTTCTTTCACATGTAAATGATATAACACGTTCATCATAAAAGAACAATTCTCAAGGGAATGACACGTGGTCTGAAATGGGCAATTTGCATACAGAGGTAAAGAGGTTTATTATTGTTGGTTTTCTTTATGAAATGGTATCTATCAACATGTCTCATCTGGTTGTTCCTTTATCAACTTTATTTAATATCTTTTCGATCTTTAACAGTTCTGTATTTCTCACTACAATAACCACCACAACTATCATCATCATCGTCATCGTCCTTACCATCATAACCACCACAATCATCATCGCATATCATCATCATCATCGTCCTTACCATCATCACCATCACTATCACCATCAACATCATCATCACCATCATCATCATCATCACCATCACTATCACCATCAACATCATCGAATCATCATCGTCCTTACCATCATAACCATAACGATCATCATCATCGATATATCATATGCATCATCAGAATGACCATCACTTTCATCATCATCACAACTAACATCACTTATTAAAGTCATCATCACCATCATCATAATGACCATCACTTTCATCACCATCACCACTGACATCACTTATTAAAGTCATCATCACCATCATCATAATGACCATCACTTTCATCATCATCACAACTAACATCACTTATTAAAGTCATCATCACCATCATCATAATGACCATCACTTTCATCACCATCACCACTGACATCACTTATTAAAGTCATCATCACCATCATCATAATGACCATCACTTTCATCATCATCACAACTAACATCACTTATTAAAGTCATCATCACCATCATCATAATGACCATCACTTTCATCATCATCACAACTAACATCACTTATTAAAGTCATCATCACCATCATCATAATGACCATCACTTTCATCATCATCACAACTAACATCACTTACTAAAGTCATCATCACCATCATCATAATGACCATCACTTTCATCATCATCACCACTGACATCACTTACTAAAGTCATCATCACCATCACCATCATCATAATGACCATCACTTTCATCATCATCACCACTGACATCACTTACTAAAGTCATCATCACCATCATCATAATGACCATCACTTTCATCATCATCACAACTAACATCACTTACTAAAGTCATCATCACCATCATCATAATGACCATCACTTTCATCATCATCACAACTAACATCACTTATTAAAGTCATCATCACCATCACCATAATGACCATCACTTTCATCATCATCACCACTGACATCACTTACTAAAGTCATCATCACCATCACCATCATCATAATGACCATCACTTTCATCATCATCACAACTAACATCACTTACTAAAGTCATCATCACCATCATCATAATGACCATCACTTTCATCATCATCACAACTAACATCACTTATTAAAGTCATCATCACCATCATCATAATGACCATCACTTTCATCATCATCACCACTGACATCACTTACTAAAGTCATCATCACCATCACCATCATCATAATGACCATCACTTTCATCATCATCACAACTAACATCACTTATTAAAGTCATCATCACCATCATCATAATGACCATCACTTTCATCATCATCACCACTGACATCACTTACTAAAGTCATCATCACCATCACCATCATCATAATGACCATCACTTTCATCATCATCACAACTAACATCACTTATTAAAGTCATCATCACCATCATCATAATGACCATCACTTTCATCATCATCACAACTAACATCACTTATTAAAGTCATCATCACCATCATCATAATGACCATCACTTTCATCATCATCACAACTAACATCACTTATTAAAGTCATCATCACCATCATCATAATGACCATCACTTTCATCATCATCACCACTGACATCACTTACTAAAGTCATCATCACCATCACCATCATCATAATGACCATCACTTTCATCATCATCACCACTGACATCACTTACTAAAGTCATCATCACCATCATCATAATGACCATCACTTTCATCATCATCACCACTGACATCACTTACTAAAGTCATCATCACCATCATCATAATGACCATCACTTTCATCATCATCACCACTGACATCACTTACTAAAGTCATCATCACCATCATCATAATGACCATCACTTTCATCGTCATAATCATCATCACCATCACTTTCATCGTCATCATCATCACCATCATAACCATCACTTTCATCGTCGTCATCATCATCATCATAACCATCACTTTTATCGTCATTATCATCATAACCATCACTTTCATCATCATCATCACCAACAACAAATCACTTATTACAGTCATCATCATAATTGCCATCACCTTCATCATCATCATCATCACTTATTACAGTCATCATCATAATTGCCATCACCTTCATCATCATCATCATCATCACTTATTACAGTCATCATCATAATTGCCATCACCTTCATCATCATCATCATCATCATCACTTATTACAGTTATCATCATCATCATCATTATACATATATCATGATTGATTATGTCTCGTCTAATAAACCCATACTTTCTTTCTTTTTTTGCATTTGATGCTTCAACTCTCTAAGACTACATTTATCCATGATTTCACTCTGACTTCGTCCTCCAATTCGTACAATTCCCTCGGAATGAAACTCATGGATTCCCTCCAAGAACTGGTCAAGGGCGTGATTAGTGTAGCAAACCACTAGTATAGGGTGACTGGCTGCACTCGTCCTGATGGGCCTTCTATGTCTAAGTAGACGTTCGTCGTCGTCTTCGTCGTCGTCTTCTGTTCCTCTCATCCACTTGTCTTTATTATGGAGCAGGACTTTAACGACCTGGTATGGATAACGATGATGATGATGATGCTAATGATGATGGTAATTATGATGGTGATGATGGTGACGATGATGATAATGCTGCTTATGATGATGATGGTAATTATGATGATGATGATGGCAATGATGATAATAATGATAATGATGATGATGAAGTGATTATGAGTATGATGATAATGCTGCTGATAGCGACACCGATGATGATGATGATGGTGGTGGTGATGATGACAATCGTGTCGATGGTGGTGATGATAATGATGGTGGTGGTGATGATGAGACTGATGATCATCATGATGGTGATGATGGTGATGACGATGGTGGTGATGGTGGTGATGATAATGATGGTGGTGATGGTGGTGATGATAATGATGATGGTGGTGATGATGACAATGGTGTCGATGGTGGTGATGATAATGATGGTGGTGATGATAATGATGGTGGTGATGATAATGATGGTGGTGATGATGATGACAGTGGTGTCGATGGTGGTGATGATAATGATTGTGGTGATGATGATGACAATGGTGTCGATGGTGGTGATGATAATGATGGTGGTGATGATAATGATGGTGGTGATGATGATGACAGTGGTGTCGATGGTGGTGATGATAATGATTGTGGTGATGATGATGACAGTGGTGTCGATGGTGGTGATGATAATGATTGTGGTGATGATGATGACAGTGGTGTCGATGGTGGTGATGATAATGATGGTGGTGATGATAATGATTGTGGTGATGATAATGATGGTGGTGATGATAATGATGGTGGTGATGATAATGATTGTGGTGATGATAATGATGGTGGTGATGATAATGATTGTGGTGATGATAATGATGGTGGTGATGATAATGATGGTGGTGATAATGATGACAGTGGTGTCGATGGTGGTGATGATAATGATTGTGGTGATGATGATGACAGTGGTGTCGATGGTGGTGATGATAATGATGGTGGTGATGATAATGATTGTGGTGATGATAATGATGGTGGTGATGATGGTGATGACGATAGTGGTGATGATGACAATGGTGATAATGAGACTATATCTAACCTAGGATTATCACATTATCTGTTGTAGAGACTATATCTATAACCTAGGATCATCACACTATCCGTTGTAGAGACTATATCTACCTTTAGTCCTATGTACGTTTTTCCCGTGCCCGGTGGTCCTTGGATCAGAGAAAACTCACTCGTCAATGCAAGTTTCACAGCTTTAAACTGAGACTCATCCAGCTCAAGGTCCTCGGCGCTTGGCCATGAAGAGTCGTCAAGAATACGTACAGCTTCACCTATAGGTATGGATATTCAATAACACTCTTAGTTTCACGTTATCTAGCACCGCTGTACTATTTAACAGAAGGCGCATTTGCATTGGGATAGCCTTGATAGACCTCTTTACCTCCGTATACAAATTGCCCATTTCAGACCACGTGTCATTCCCTTGAGAATTGTTCTTTTATGATGAACGTGTTATATCATTTACATGTGAAAAAAACAATTCCCAAGGGTAGCATCACGTGATCTGAAATGGGACAACAAACAAGGAAGGTAAAGAGATCTATTCCAAGTAAATTTAAAGTTAAGGGACTGAAAAGTCTTTCATGCTTTGCTTAGAATTTGTGAATATTTTTACAACAAAGCAAAGCTTAGCCTGTACAAATGCACCTTCTCACAATACCATAATTATTTCACTTTTCTCACCTTTACGGCGGAGTGACGCCAAAGGATCCCTACATCAAAATACCAACAATCGATTAGGAGGAAACGTTAGTACACAACAGTCTAAAACCAACGAAGTATTGACGTTCTTAAACCATGGTAACGCTTAAAGCTGCAGCAAACACTCAAAGAGTGAACAAGGAACCGGAGGGGAGAGGGGGGGGGGGGGGGGGCTCCCTTGGAAAATGGATAGGGGTGCTCGACGGACCTTTTAGGGTCGAATAAATTCATGACAGTTTTACATGAGAATTGTGAAGGACTTAACGGACTGCTATATGAAGGCGCACATTGCTGGCACGCAGTTTACAATCATGAGTACTGTGGTTAGTATATGAAATGCCTCAGAGACCAGACTATTGTGCCGGAAGACAATCCCCTACTTTTTGCGAACAACACAACAGGATCTTTGACGTCCACCTTATATATAGGATTAGAGTGAAAGCAGACGGGACCTCCGGCTTTACATCCTTATCTGAGAAGACGAGGCACATAGAGAGTAAAGTGTCTTGCCCAAGGACACAACGCAATCGCCCGGGCCGGGAATCGAACTCAGACCAGTACGCCCAGAATCCGATCCACTGACCACTAGACCATCACGCCTCTCTACATAGCATATTAGGCGTACAAGTTACCAATTTTAGCTATGTAGTGTATTTTATTTTATTTTATTATATAGTATTATTTACATACCTGGTATTTTTGTTCATGATAGGTGAAAGGTCATAGGTGATTCCCTCTCTTAACCTGTTCCTGAGGTAAGCTGGAGGCTTGGTGTCACATTTACAGTCAACAATGTATCGCTGGATGATAATCAAACACCATAAAAGATAAGTACGAAACAAAGAACGAACGAAAGAACGAAAAAGAGATAAACAAACAAACAAACAAACCGACCGACGGACTGACCAACCAACCGATTTATCGACCAATCAACACCAACCAACTATCCACCCAACGGTACCAACCGTCCACCCAACGGTACCAACCATCCACCCAACGGTACCAACCATCCACCCAACGGTACCAACCATCCACCCAACGGTACCAACCATCCACCCAACGGTACCAACCATCCAACCATCCAACCAACGGTACCAACCATCCATCCAACGGCACCAACCATCCACCCAACGGTACCAACCATCCACCCAACGGTACCAACCATCCAACCAACGGTACCAACCATCCAACCAACGGTACCAACCATCCACCCAACGGTACCAACCATCCAACCATCCAACCATCCAACCAACTGTACCAATTAACCATCCACCCAACGGTACCAACCATCCACCCAACGGTACCAACCATCCACCCAACGGTACCAACCATCCACCCAACGGTACCAACCATCCACCCAACGGTACCAGCCATCCACCCAACGAAGCATTCAACCTTATTCCTTTCTATTTACACCGTAATGTATTTTCAGATGCATATCTAATTAAGTTGCATTGTTTTTTCTTACCTTGAATGGAATTCTATCTGGCTCAATTACTTTAAGTCCTTCCAGAACATGACGATACGCCTCAAAGTACGCTGTTGTCTCAACCATTTGGTAAGAGCACTTGTCTTGATTAATCCTTTCAAAGGTGTTGGTAAAACGAATCTCGACACGACCCTGATATACAAGGAGTAAAGGTGGACGATTATGATGATGGTTATGATGACAAAGATGATAACAATGGTGATGATGACAATGGTGATGATGACAATGGTGATGATGACAATGGTGATGATGACAATGGTGATGATGACAATGGTGATGATGACAATGGTGATGATGACAATGGTGATGATGACAATGGTGATGATGACAATGGTGATGATGACAATGGTGATGATGACAATGGTGATGATGACAATGGTGATGATGACAATGGTGATGATGACAATGGTGATGATGACAATGGTGATGATGACAATGATGATGATGACAATGATGATGATGACAATGGTGATGATGACAATGGTGATGATGACAATGGTGATGATGACAATGGTGATGATGACAATGATGATGATGATGACAATGGTGATGATGACAATGGTGATGATGACAATGATGATGATGACAATGATGATGATGACAATGGTGATGATGACAATGGTGATGATGACAATGATGATGATGACAATGATGATGATGACAATGGTGATGATGACAATGGTGATGATGACAATGGTGATGATGACAATGGTGATGATGACAATGATGATGATGATGACAATGGTGATGATGACAATGGTGATGATGACAATGATGATGATGACAATGATGATGATGACAATGGTGATAATGACAATGATGATGATGACAATGGTGATGATGATGCCAATGGTGATGATAACAATGGTGATGATGACAATGATGATGATGACAATGGTGATGATGACAATGGTGATGATGACAATGGTGATGATGACAATGGTGATGATGACAATGGTGATGATGACAATGGTGATGATGACAATGGTGATGATGACAATGGTGATGATGATGACAATGGTGATGATGACAGTGGTGATGATGACAATGATGATGATGACAATGATGATGATGACAATGGTGATGATGACAATGGTGATGATGACAATGGTGATGATGACAATGGTGATAATGACAATGGTGATGATGACAATGGTGATGATGACAATGGTGATGATGACAATGGTGATAATGACAATGGTGATGATGACAATGGTGATGATGACAATGGTGATGATGACAATGGTGATGATGACAATGGTGATGATAACAATGGTGATGATGACAATGGTGATGATGACAATGGTGATGATGACAATGATGATGATGATGACAATGGTGATGATGACAATGGTGATGATGACAATGATGATGATGACAATGATGATGATGACAATGGTGATAATGACAATGATGATGATGACAATGGTGATGATGATGCCAATGGTGATGATAACAATGGTGATGATGACAATGATGATGATGACAATGGTGATGATGACAATGGTGATGATGACAATGGTGATGATGACAATGGTGATGATGACAATGGTGATGATGACAATGGTGATGATGACAATGGTGATGATGACAATGGTGATGATGACAATGGTGATGATGATGACAATGGTGATGATGACAGTGGTGATGATGACAATGATGATGATGACAATGATGATGATGACAATGGTGATGATGACAATGGTGATGATGACAATGGTGATGATGACAATGGTGATAATGACAATGGTGATGATGACAATGGTGATGATGACAATGGTGATAATGACAATGGTGATGATGACAATGGTGATGATGACAATGGTGATGATGACAATGGTGATGATGACAATGGTGATGATAACAATGGTGATGATGACAATGGTGATGATGACAATGGTGATGATGACAATGATGATGATGGTAACAACAATGATGATGATAACAATGATGATGATGACAACAATGATGATGATGATAACAATGATGATGATGACAACAATGATGATGATGATAACAATGATGATGATGAAAACAATGATGATGATGACAATGATGATGATGATGATAACAATGATGATGATGATAACAATGATGATGATGATGATTATAACAATTGTGATGATATGATGGTGATGATAAAAACATGAGATGATGATGATGATGACAGAAATGATGATGATAACAACAATGATGATGGTGACAACAATGATGATGACAATGATGACAACATTGATGATGATGATGATGATATGATGATGATGTTATGATTCTTAGATACCTCCTTCAACTCCTTGACATCTCGATTCTCAACAGTTGCCAGTATAATTGTCTCAAACTTATCCTTTGACAAGCAGAGCAATGAGCCATAGATGAGTCTTTTGCTGTTCTCCCAGCGAACACTACGTAGTCGGTTCACATCAAAACCGATCTTGTATGTTAATCCTTTAGACGTAAAGACAGGGAACAAGATATGCACATCATGGTACACTCGAATATCCTGCAAGGTTAATAATAATTTATAATAAACTATACATCTTAAAACAATGATAATGATTATGATGATGGTATTGATGATGGTAGTGATGATTATGATGGTAGTGATGATGGTAGTGATGATTATGATGGTGATGATGATGGTAGTGATGATTATGATGGTAGTGATGATGGTAGTGATGATTATGATGGTGATGATGATGGTAGTGATGACGATGATGGTGATGATGATGGTAGTGATGACGGTAGTGATGATGGTAGTGATGATTATGATGGTGATGATGATGGTAGTGATGATTATGATGGTGATGATGATGGTAGTGATGACGATGATGGTGATGATGATGGTAATGATGACGGTAGTGATGATGGTAGTGATGATTATGATGGTGATGATGATGGTAGTGATGACGATGATGGTGATGATGATGGTAGTGATGACGGTAGTGATGATGGTAGTGATGATTATGATGGTGATGATGATGGTAGTGATGATGATGGTGATGATGATGATAATGATGATGATGGTAATGATGATGATGGTAGTGATGATTATGATGGTAATGATGATGGTAGTGATGATGATGGTTATGATGGTAGTGATGATGAAGTAATTAGTGATGATGATGGTACCGGTAGTGATGATGTGATGATGAAGGTAGTAATGATGATGGTAGTGATGATAATAGTGATGATGATGTTGGTGATGATGATGTTGGTGATGATGATGATAGTGATGATGATAGTGATGATGATGGTAGTAATGATGATAGTAGTGATGATGATGGTGGTAGGTCATTGGATTGTTGCTCAGTAATTCAAACAATAAATCATGCTCAGTCAGGTTGAAGACAGTGAAGAAACGACCAGAAAGCGACAACAAATACCTGAAGGGGACGCATTTTGTCCGACCCCATCCTGACTAACATGTCATTGATTCCATCTCTTAGCGGACGAACAAAATCCTCTCGCAGTAGACGAAACTGTACGTCCAGGTAATGCTCAGGGGAGTTGTAACTACCATCGACTTTATTTCGACGGAGGAAAGGTACCCCAGTGGCATGGACGTCATCTTGTGTAGGGACAACACTCATGTCTCGAAAATCATCTGGTGGAGCTTCTTCATCAAGAAGAGCAGCTGTGGATGACAGACAACTGTCAATCAATGATATTTCAAACATCTGCAAGGGGCGGATCTAGGGGGTTGTCCCTAGTGGCACCGGATACCCCCTAGCACTGAAATTACCCCTATCCTATTTAAGACATTTAGGGACCGACACCCCCTAACACCATAAGAGCCCTTCAATTGCAATTGGGACCCCCCTGACACATTTTTGGATCTGTATGTATTTATCTATAGAGTTCATCCTGTGTTAATCCTAATCTTATCCTCTTACTAAAGCCTATCGGGTTTATCCTGGTTGAACTCTTAATAAAACCTATAGAGTTAATCTTGGGTTAATCCATTGCTTACTAAAACATATAGATTAATCTTGGCTTAGTGCTATAATCCTGGTTTAACTCTTAATAAAACCTATCCTGGCTTAGTGCTAATCCTGGTTGAACTCTTACTAAATCCTATAGAGATAATCTTGGGTTAATCCATTCACGCTTACTTAAACCTATAGGTCTAGATTTATCCTGGGTTAGTGCTAGACCTGGTTTAACTATGACAATATAATGGAGTTAATTAATCCAATTAAGTTATAGTGAATCACAAGTTATTGATTATACTTGGTTTAGCTCTTATTTATTAGTATGAATACTCTGGTGGCTTTGTCTTGGTAATTATTTTGTGATTACAAAAAAAATCTTAAATCAAAATCTATGAGGTTTGTGTTAATTAAACTTTGAGCATGCAATCAGCCTGTCATGTGCTTTTACATGCATTCCCAATGTCATATTGACCTATATTAAACTAGCTCTCACCTTCATCTCTTCGGTTATATCTTTTTGGTCTTCTGCTTGTTTGTTCCTGTTCGTGCTTCACTTTTTCTGCCATTTCATCCTTCAAATTACCTAAAGCTTGAACAGCAGGCAGGATCTTTTGATCAAACAATGCTCCTTTGTTATTCAGCATCATTACTGCTAAATATAGCTCAGGTATTGGCAGATCAGCAAACGAATTTGGTAACTTTCGCAGCAGCGCTGTAAACAGGTCAATCATCAATCGAAGTTCGTCTTCTCTTTCATCAACTTCTTTCTCTACATTTGCTAATCTATTGATGTAGTTTGACAAGTGAAAACTCATGTATCTGGACTTTGGGAGTTTACTTAATAGATTATTAAGGCTACTTAGAGCAGTTAAACAATCACAGGCTTTAGCAAATACTTTAAGCACAACTATGACCTTCCCATCGTCCATAATGGTTTCTGAGACAAGGTTCTCGGTGGCTAGTATGCAGCGCTCCGATGTCATATCAAGGACTAACTCATCCGCATCTTTTTCGGCCATTGATTGCAAGTTCCTAAAACCAAATTGTTCCAACTTTCTGTTTGACCTCTCATGCCCACCTCGCCCTCCTCTTCCTCCTTGCCCTCCTCTTCCTCCTCTTGCGCCTCCATCTCTTCTTCCTCTACCTCCTCTCCATCCGCCTCCTCCTCCTCTATCAGCACTATGAGAGGCACCGCCTCTTTGGGATGGACCACCCATCCTATCCTGTGATGTGCTGTGGCCACGGCTTCTGCTTGTATTCCCATACATCGCTCTCTCCTAGAAAGAAAAAGGTACAAGCTTTGGATGATAAAACTGTTGATTGATAGTATATGGCGTCGGTGTTTCTAAGGAAACAACTGCATGTAACAATGGTTAACTATACAAACATTTTTTTACGGTGTTACAAATTTCATTCTATTACCTATCGTTTATATCAAACACCGACGCAGCCTATACTAGTTTACTCGCTAGTTTCTATTTCTATTTTTTTACGGAGTTACAACTTTCATCATATAGACCAAAGCCAAAACTTAGCAGCCGCGCCTTTTTTTGCACGGAAATGAGGCTTATTATGCAAACAGAGGAAAAACATTCCGTCGCTAAGGACAAAACTACAACTTCATTGACAGCATTTTATAGTCGTTTTTTCACCTTTTTCTTTTGTAAAACACTAGAATTTTCAACTAAATTACCGCTTTCTACGTTATATTTTACAATAGTTAGCCTTTTTTCAATTTTTAGTAGCATTTTATTTTGTTTTTGACCGTTACACTGCTCGACTTCACGCCCTTCTGCGATGAAATTATGGAGGAGAAAAGTGATTCAAAGTCAGGTAAATTGATCTTTTTAACTAATTGAAAAAAGTTAGCCTTTTTTTAGGCATACACTGTACATACGACTTCAAATAAGTTTTTTAGTTAATTATCTATCATTTTGTTGGATATTTTTGTTCAAATCGACCTCGCTACGGCATCGAGATATGTTGATATTTTTGCCGTCAATCAGGTTACTAATCGCTTGCTAGCACTGTAAACCTTTAATTTCAATTGTTTATGCTTTTTCTTTTTACAATTCTTTGACAACATCCTTTTCAATATTGTTTTACAGATGAAAGAAACAAATTAAACATTCCATGTACCTTTTTCGACAGGGCTTCATTGCTCAAGCTATGGTTATAAGAATAGCAGTTATTCGCTTTCCGGTCGAAGACCAATTTTTCACTTTAATATATTGAAGTCAATGCCAATTCCATGGACATCCTCCTGAATATGAATACCTTTTTTTCACTGCCGTTTCTCTCTACATTTCACAATGAACAAAATAGTTATCCATTTTGTATTAAACTATCTCTCTTTTTTGCTCTAAGGTGGTTGTGATAGCTAATGGCAGAAAAAATGTCAACATATCTCGATGCCGTAGCGAGGTCGATTTGAACAAAAATATACAACAAAATGATAGATAATTAACTAAAAAACGTATATGAAGTCGTATGTGTGGCTAAAAATAGGCTAGCTTTTTTTGAATTAGTTAAGAAGATCAATTTACCTGACTTTGAATCGCTTTTCTCCACCTTAATTTCATCGCAGAAGGGCGTGAAGTCGAGCACAGTAAAGGTCAAAAACAAAATAAAATGCTACTAAAAATTGAAAAAAGGCTAACTATTGTAAAATATAACGTAGAAAGCGGTAATTTAGTTGAAAATTCTAGTATTTTACAAAAGAAAAAGGTGGAAAAACGACTATAAAATGCTGTCAATGAAGTTGTAGTTTTGTCCTTATTTTTTTTCTGTTTGCATAATAAGCCTCATTTCCGTGCGAAAAAAGGCGCGGCTGCTAAGTTTTGGCTTTGGTCTATTACCTATCGTTTATATCAAACAAGAAATAAAAAGAAACAAAAGATAGATCATATTAACTATAATTAGATGAAAGACTAGAAGATTTCCGTTAAATAATACCACATGAGGGACATAATTAAACATGTTTACCTGATTTTAGAAATGTTTAAGTAATGCAGTCAGGTTTTAATATGATTCCAAGTTAATTGAATACTCTCAATCAGCAGTTAAGTTTGTTGGAATTAAATTTGCTCGCGTATATTTGAGAATTTGTTTTTGAGACGTACGTCATTATTTTGCATGCGTGATTACATTGGTTTTTGCAGTTGAACTAGAGTAGTTGTCATCTCTGTCTTTTACGACTCAAAAACACCTCAAGTTTAATAGTTCAATTAGATGTTGTGTATGATTTACTGCGTGACAATATACCGATTATATTATCTCCCAACTAGCCGTCATGATAAACCAATAATGCCGTCTCAAAATCGCGTTTAGTTGTTCAGATGATATTTTTGAAATGAAAATGTTTGAAATATTTTTTACTCTTTCCGACAAAATAAAATTATTCAAATGACAAAGCTAAAAAAATATTCAGATGTATGTCTTAAAACTATTGGCAATAGCTACTATATTTTTTTGCGAATAAAAATGGTTTTACACACAAGAATTTTGACGGAAAATATGTTATTTTAATGCCGTTGTTTTCAATGTGATCACAGACAACTTTAAAATAATAGACAAGAAAATTTGCATATTGTTAAATTTCAAACAACTCAATCGAAATAGGTTTCACTTTAAGTCCTCGAAAATATATCGATTTAAAGATATTTCTAACGAGTATTTCAAATGATTTTAAGGACAATCAATATCACAGATAAAATAGGCAAAGAAGTAAAATGAATAATAGATCTTATGTACGAGTCAAATCCAAAGGTGCCCATCCCCCCCCCGGGCAAACCCCCGGGCATTTGACTTTTTGAAAAAAAATTGGTCAAATTCCCCACCATCTGGGCAAACTGAACAGTCAAATGTCCCACTATTGAAACAACAGAATGGTCAAATGCCCGCCCCTCGAGCTCGAGTCAGTGATAAACTCAAATTTTACTTTAAGTAGAAAAGAAAATACTTAAACTTCCTTCTACTACATGACGTCTCATGAATATGGTGGACAAAACTTGTACAATCAAATATGAAGGGAAATTTCAAAAAACGTTGAAGAAGAGAATGGTTATTGGCAATTTTTGATTGGTGATTGCACGACCGAAAGATGGATCTCGATATAATTCACAAATCTATCTTAAAAACTGAAAGAACTTGGATTTTCTTTGCACTTTTCGACTCTAAAACACAAAGACAAGCATTTATACTTCGTCAATTTAATTTTACTTGTGAAAGAACAGTACCCAGAGCTCCTTTGCAATCGCTGTTCGTCAATCGCCAATTCTTTCTGACGTTTTTTGAGATAGGTGTATAACAAGGAAAAACTATCTATCAATTCTTTGCTTTTCGTTTCCGTTCCCGTGTGACTTTTGCCTGATCATGGGCTACCTGTGGTTAGGACTCCAATGCTTTCTGGGTATTTTTAAAGATGGCCGACACTCGTCAAATGCCCGCCCGTTCAAGTAGCTAATCGGCGTCAAATTCCCCACTATACGGAACCCAAGTCTTGTCAAATGCCCGGGGTTTGCCCGGGGGGGGGATGGGCACCTTTGGATTTGACTCGTACATTACCACTGCTCCAGAGCGTTAAAACCTGAGCTGTCCAGCAGCGAGAACGAAGCAGCGAATTGAAACCAACTCACCTCAATCAAGTTCAACGTCAAGTTTTTGTGTGTCTAGGTTTCAATACAAAATAATTATTCTCAACGATGTAAATTGGATGTACTTTTCTGATGGGAACGGCGAGGCGATTCCCAGAAGTATGGCGAAACTCTGTTTCTCGGAACTGTGACGTGAATAATATCAACTGTTTATGGGGTTTCCCCTATGACGTCATGTCTACGGGGTTTTCCCGGTGGTTTTTCGCGGAACAAAAGATTTCGTCAGGAAGTAACGGGGTTTCCCCTAGTTGTAGAAACAGATTGCTTGTTGTTTTATTGATAGTTCATATAATATATAATGGAAAAGATGAAATATTTGAACTGCTATAGTAAAAATGTACAATAGCTAGCGGTTAAACTAGTGTGGACTGCGTCAATATTTCTAAGGAAATAATTGAAGTAAAAATGTACAATAACTAGCGGTTAAACTAGTGTGGACTGTGGCGATGTTTTTAAGGAAACAAATTGGAGTAAAAATGTACGATAACTAGCGGTTAAACTAGTGTGGACTGCGTCGATGTTTCTAAGTTAACAATTGGAGTAAAAATGTACGATAACTAGCGGTTAAACTAGTGTGGACTGTGTCAGTGTTTCTAAGGAAACAATTGGAGTAAAAATGTACGATAACTAGCGGTTAAACTTGTGTGGACTGCGTCGATGTTTCTAAGGAAACAATTGGAGTCAAAATTTACGATAACTAGCGGTTAAACTTGTGTGGACGTACTGCGTCGGTGTTCAAAATGTACGATAACTGGTAGCGGTTTAACTAGCATGGGTTGCGTGAAATCGTTAATCTTTAATACAATCGAAAGTAGATTTTCATTTTCAACTAACTTGAAACTCACTTCCTCTGCTAATTTAATCGTTGAAATTACCCGACTCAACCATTATGTGTACAAATCTCCCCTATTAAAATTCAAAGGAAGTGCTTGCTAGTAACCCCGCAGATTGCCAGCAACGCAGGCTAAGGAAGTCCTACTTGCTGATTTTTCGGATGTCTATTTTTGTTCCTGGGTATTTTGGGATTGAAAATGTTAAGAAACCCCAAACAAATCGTGTTCATGAGAAAAAATACTGGCTTTAATTAAATATCAAATCACAATAATTACACCTAATATTGCAAGAATGAAAAAAAAAAAAAAAACAGTTATTTAGCAAGAAAGGAATAATAACAAAAGATATAGTTGAGCTTTAGGGGCTGTTTATATGAAAGCGAGTTGTCCCTGCTAGCCGGGATAACTCTTTTGTCTTGTATTCCCCGGGGAACTCAAAACAAAAGAGTTATCCCGACTAGCAGGGACAACTTGCCTTCATATAAACAGTCCCTGAGTGACCTTCTTTCGCCTTTTATTCCTTTGCCACTAAATTACATACAAAAGTCAGGACAACGTTCTTGCAATTTGGGCTAGAACTTCATCAATAAATCTAATCGGCTAACGCATTACTATGTACGTTTCCACCCAAATATAAACCTCTGCACATACGAACTCGTATTCTAAAAAATTATATGTGATATCAAAAACAAAAATATAATAACAAAGGACAATTTTTACCGAAGGCAAAGTGAATATCTGTGAATAATAACTGAGACGTAGTCAAGGTTATTATTCACCGATATCCACTGAGCCTGAGGTGGATAATTGTTTTATATAAATACAAAAGTGATTATTTCAAAAAATAAAAATAACCAGCCTTTTTTTTGAAGAAAAACTGTTCATTTCTCATTTCTAAAAGCGCGCGAAACGCTGTAGGTGATTATTGAGAAATAGTGTGAATTTTTCAACCAATCACTGCGCGCGATTAATATCTTTAATCACTTGAGTATTTATACTAATAATTATAAATGGAAACTATCGAGTAAACTAGTATAAAGTCTGTGTCGGTGTTTGATATAAATGATAGGTAATAGAATGAAATTTGTAACACCGTAAAAAATGTTTACTTAAATTTACTGATGTTTCGAGCTTTAGCCCTTCGTTGCATGGAGTAAAAGAGTTAGACTAAGAGAGATACTGATATAGAGATACAGCATCTCTCTTAGTCTAACTCTTTTACTCTGACAAAGGGCTAAAGCTCGAAACGTCAGTAAAGTTAAGTCAACATTTTTTACGGTGTTACAAATTTCATTCTATTACCTATCATTTATATCAAACACCGACGCAGCCTATAATAGTTTACTCGCTAGTTTCTATTTATATTTTTTACGGCGTTACACATTTCATTATATTACCTATCATTTATACTAAAAAATAATAATTTATTTCTAGTGCATCTCAATAATTTTCAATGCCCTTATAATAATAAAAATAATAATAATAATAATAATAATAATAATAATAATAATAATAATAATACTAATAATAATCTTCTTCTCAAAATATATCAATCGGGTGGAAACACATGTTGCAACACGTTAGCCAGAAACTGAAATGAAAAGATTAATTAACATTGCTTTGATAGCTTTGCTTTGCAAAAACATATAATTTTATCTGATAGAGCGCAAACACATTATCCATGAAATGAAATCAAATTGCTACTAGACCTTTTTGCTTTACCACTATTTTCGACTTCTTGCGCTTTAAAAACAATAGGTGAGATGAAAGATTGTACGGAATGCGAACATCTTTAGAAGTTGAACAAAAGATGCTTGTATTTCATTGTTATAATTAACGAGTCGGGCCAAAGTAATGCGCAACACTTGCGTATGTTGAAATTATGACCCGACTACAACTATTGTTCAACAACAATGAAATACAAGCATCTTTTGTTCAAAATCTAAAGATGTTCACATTCCGTACAATCTTTCATCTCACCTATTGTTTTAAAAGCGCAAGAAGTCGAAAATAGTGGTAAAGCAAAAAGGTCTACTGTGTAATAGTTCTTATTTAGCGACTATTAGTCACTATCAAAGACAAGTAAAGTTGTAATGAGGTATTGTTTCCTTTTGTATTTGATGTTTCTGGTTGAGTGATACTGACTAAATAGTCACTACATAGAAACTATTAGTTAGTAACTATTTTGTTTTTATTTCATGGTAGAGTGCAAACAATATAACTGTGAAACAAATAGTGCTAATTAGTACTAAATAGTGCTAATTAAACAACAGAAAACAATAGAATTAGCATAAAATATCACTATTTAGTACTAATTATGTTGCACACTTTTAATGTTTGTACTCTATAAGTGTTTTCGCTGTACTTCTAAAAGTATTTTACAAGTAAGTGTAGAATTAAGTAAAGGTGAGTTGTTCTAAGTTTGCTGTTGTTTTTGTTATTGGACTGTCTTCGGTTGTAGTACTAGGTGTTTCGTCTTTGGCTGGTAATTGTTCTTCTTCTGTTGGTTGACTGGTTACTTCATTTTTCTTTTCTCTCTCTCCAAATATTGTGCTTCCTACGCGCACATTAGTACTGCCCATGGTTATCTAGAAGGGGGAAAAAAAAGAAATCAGAAATAAGCATTTACATTTACCAAGGTAAGAGCAGTCCACCTTATATAGGAAGTTAGAGTGAAGGGACCTCTGGCTTAACGTCCTTATCTGAGAAGACGATATCGAGGCACATAAAGAGTTAAGTGTCTTGTCCAAGGACACAACGTAATCACCTGGGCCGGGAATCGAACACAGGCCATTAGGCCCGGAATTTGGTCCCCTGAACACTAGACCATTTATGCCTCTTTGGATAGTTGTGGATAGTATTTATGGTAAATGATGATGAAGATAATAATGATGGTAATAATGGTGTTGATTGTGATGATGATAATGATGAATGACAATGGCAATGATGCAGATAATGAAGATATTGATGAGGAGGAGGAGGAGGAGGAGTAGGAATAAAAAGGCATGAGGATGATGATGATACTGGTGAGTTCGATAATGGCAATGATGTTGATGATAATGGTGATATAAACAAGGGTTACTGGATTGTATTTTTACTCACAGCTTTATCATAGTCGCTTGACATTCCCATGCTCAGTTCAACTTGTTCTTTAGTTAGTCTGAACTTTTCACAGACTGTTTCCTGACACTTGAGCAAACACTAACAAAGCAAAACAGGAAATAATAACATGAAAAAAGTCAAGTGTTCATGTCTCAAGTGTCCCCTTTGTAATATGGTAAACCAACTTATATAATAAATATAAAATATATCTACAAATTCCTATTAAAAACTATGATGATAATGGTGATGATAATGATTATAGTCATGTTTTAAGAGCATTATTCACTACATACAATGAAATCAGGATTTGGTCCTTGGCCCCAGTCATAATTAAACTGTCCAATGGTCATTAAACCAGTAAACCTGAGATGAGGACATCGATGAAGGACATACTCTACCAGGTCTATGCATTCGTTCGAGTGACAACCTTTTTTACCTGGAAAACAGTACCATGATTGGAAAAAATTATTGATATTTTGAGGTTTAAACATTAAGGATTATTTGATGGATAAATGGATGATTAAATAAATAAATGAGAAATTAAATGAATGTTTGAATGAATATATTTTAGATGGATGGATACATGACTGACTGAAATAATGAATGACTGAATGACTGACTGACATGACTGAATGAATTAATGAATGACTTAATTAATGACTGAATGGATGACTGACTGACTGACTGACTGACATGACTGACTGACTGACTGACTGACATGACTGACATGACTGACTGACTGACTGACTGACTGACTGACTGACTGACTGACTGACTGACTGACTGACTGACTGACTGACTGACTGACTGACTGACTGACTGACTGAAATAATGAATGACTGACTGACTGACTGACTGACTGACTGACTGAGTGCTGACTGAATGACTGAATGACTGACTGACTGACTGACTGACTGACTGACTGACTGACTGACTGAATTGACTGACTGACTGACTGACTGACTGACTGACTGACTGACTGACTGACTGACTGACTGACTGACTGACTGACTGACTGACTGACTGACTGACTGACTGACTGACTGACTGACTGACTGACTGACTGACTGACTGACTGACTGACTGACTGACTGACTGACTGACTGACTGACTGACTGACTGACTGACTGACTGACTGACTGACTGACTGACTGACTGACTGACTGACTGACTGACTGACTGACTGACTGACTGACTGACTGACTGGCTGGCTGGCTGACTGACTGACTGACTGAATGAATGACTGAATGACTGACTGAATGATTGACTGACTGACTGACTGACTAATTGAATGACTGACTGACTTGACTGATTAAATGTCTGACTGACTTGACTGACTGACTGGCTGGCTGGCTGACTGACTGACTCATTGACTGAATGACTGAATGACTGACTCATTGACTGAATGACTGAATGAATAAATACATGTTGAATGGGTGAATTGAAGAGGAGATGAAAGAAATAATGAATGGATGAATTATTGGTTGAAAAAATGGATAAACAAAACCAGTGTATTGATAGATGAGAATAAATGGATGAATAAATAAAATACCAACAAATGAATGAATAAATAAATGAATGGATAAATAAATCTATAGGAATGTATATAGATCTTATAAAATTCATGAATAATTAATGAGCAATTGTCAAAAGAATTCATGTCTGTGACGGAGGTTGTATATCAGATACAGATTCGTCCTGATTTGAAGTTTTAACTTGAATTTTCTCGGCCAGATTTACTTTTATTTTGACAATTTTAGTAAAATATTAAAGAACTAATGTTGGAATTTCATAAGTACTATACAATATTTGTGTCCGATCTGTATGAGATACTCGCCACTGTTTATCTCATACAGATCGGCCACTCATATTGTATATAGTACCTAAACAATGAAAACGTTTTGTACATAAGACATACTTTATGAAAACGGTTGTAACTAAGTATCAGTTGTTTACAGTGTTTTTCATGCAGTTTGTCAGGATATATACATACTTTCTTCGTCACTAGTATTCACTTCAACCATGACCCTTAAAGGTTCTATGTTCGACTTTCCCCATGAGTTGTTGAGTGATTCTGCCAGTTTGTGACTATTAAGTGTCTCCACCATGTATAAATTTGGAATTGCTGAGATAAAAACAGCAAAGTCAATAATAATATCCTGTAGACTTCCTGTAGTCTTGAGAAAGACTGTTTTTTTGTTGTTAGTGACTGATGTTTGAATGGTTTAAACCCAGGTGTAAGTGATGTCTATGAGTTATGGACGTCCTGGTGTGTGTAGTCTTGAGGAGGGGGGCATAAGGGTTTGCGGTTATATGATTTCATGTTATTATTGGTGCGGTTTTGCAGTTTTTTCCATTTATAGGTGCGGTTTTGCAAAACTGAGAGGTTTGCGGTTTCTTTGTCATTTTTGGACTTCGTGAATGGAGAAAAACGTTTTTCTACAGAGAAAAATTATCATTCAGATCATTTCACTTCCAGTTGTTTTGTTTTGGTCAAGTTTTACTTATTTATTGCAGTTACATTTCTTTAGCAAATTTTTATGCAGTTTTTGTCTGTTTGTCATTGAATAGTTTGAACCCAGGTGTAAAGTGATGTTGTACATTGAATGGAGGCATTGTTTTCTTGATTTTTATTGACTAAACCTATATATCTTAGTTGACTAACTCCAACAAACCTGTAAGATTATTGCATTTGTTTCGTTGTAGATGTCCAATAAAGTGCCACTTTAAATCTTTCAGCTGTTGGATCTGAATAACAGGATTAACATTCGAAACATGATTTAGTTATACCACAGGTAGCCCAAGCTATGCATTTGTACGTTTTTTAGCAATATGACAAAATATTTAAAATGCAATAAAAATAAACATGTCTACCTGTGTGTTGTGTTTTTCTTTGCATTACGTGAAGTTTCAGGCCATTTCCTTCAATTTTGAGTGATTTATGGCTGTTGTTCCCCAGCGTCCTAAGAAGAGGGGAAGGTAGCACACTCGGACGAATTTGCACCCCAGGTAGCCTCCGGAAATTCGCTTCTAGCTTGCCCAAAATTACGAATCTAGACAAAATTCCTTCGGATTCTCTTTGCCTGATAGTCACTCCTTCCACTAAACCAAAGTTCTTTTCAAAACTTGAACGCCTTCACTAAAAAACACCGCTGTATCTCAACGATATCGCTGAAATCCGAACCGCGACGCGATCAGGATACAAACGGACTTTTTCAAACCATACTTACTCCTCCCCTCCTGTAACAAACTGCTTTGTACAAATTATATAATTCGTGTCTTACATTTTTTAACACCGAACCGTTATGGCTTTTTCCTACTCTAGTTTAACCGAAGAACAAAAACACGTAGTCTCCACAGTAGAAAGTGGACGTAATCTCCTGCTTACAGGAAAGCAGTTTGTAACAGGAGGGATTTCAGATTTCAGCGATATCGTTGAGATACAGCGGTGTTTTTTAGTGAAGGCGTTCAAGTTTTGAAAAGAACTTTGGTTTAGTGGAAGGAGTGACTATCGGGCAAAGATAATCCGAAGGAATTTTGTTGAGATTCGTAATTTTGGGCGAGCTAGAAGCGAATTTCTGGAGGCTACCTGGGGCGCGAACTCGTCCAAGTGTGCTACCTTCCCCTCTTCTTAGGACACTGGGGAACAACAGCCATAAATCACTCAAAATTGAAGGAAATGGCCTGAAACTTCACAGGAATGCAAAGAAAAACACAACACACAGGTAGACATGTTTATTTTTATTGCATTTTAAATATTTCGTCATATTGCTAAAAAACGTACAAATGCATAGCTTGGGCTACCTGTGGTTATACTAGCTGCATTTATATACATTATAGAATTTCCCATTTTAACTGACAAAAGAATTTAAAGTCCTGAATGTCAGTAACACTCTTTTATACAGTGAATAATTTACCATTTTAACTGACAAAGAATTTAAGTTGACTTGAACGTCAGTAAGTAAGATTAAGTAGGATTATCTTTTTACAGTGCATAAATTTATTAAATTATTATTAACCACCCCTCCACCATAAGATCACATTCTTTAGATAACACTTACTCTAGGATCTGCTGCTTTTCTAGCCAGTTCTTGAACCTATGAAAACACATTACCACATAAAATAAACTTTGCATTAAGATTAAAACAATATTTTAGTGCATGATGCTCGTAATGTTAACATAAATTTGTCCTTACAATATAAATTTGTCCTTAATATAGAAAGAAAAAATGTAAAATGTATAATATAATGTACAATATATTGTAATTAGTATATAAGAGCAAATAAAGATTCTATTCTATTCTATTCTTACGTAATTTTCACCAAAATGTCTTTGCCCATTTTCGTAAGCTTCTAGTATCAAATCCACAGGTTTCGTCTTGCTGACTGCTACCAATCGTGGCAATGTTTTGCTTACAATCTACAAACACACACAAATATTTTTAGCTCATTGTGCTTACAAATTTACGCCATTTTCATTTTCGTTTTCAAAACATCACAAAATATGGACGTTATTTGATCAAAACTGCGTGTATTTACCTCAGACCGTTTCTCAACTGCATCATTCATGCGATTCAATACTTCTTTGAGAGCTGGTCCAACGTTCTTTAAAGCCATTATCCTTTTCATTGTCGAAAAATAGAACACCAATAAACCGCCATTGCTCCACTGAAAACTGGAAGAATTCCTCACTACGGGAGGGAAAGTTCAGTGTATTACAAAAAAATCTCTAAATTTTTTAAAAAGAGTGAAATATGACAAGAAGGATTTCTAAATATAACTAAACAAACATAGATAATGTTGATACATTTTATGGAGAATATCAACTAATATTTTTGATATTATAGTAGAGATATAAAGTTTTGATTTCAGGGGACCATGGTTAGTAGAAATTTCTTTCGTATTTTTACTACACACGAGACCACGCTGTATTGAACCAGCGGTTGTAGTTTCTATGGAGCGTCCTTGACGACCGTCTCGATCGCGGTATTTTGATAAAGTTTGTGGTTTGGTAAGTCAAGAAAACAGTACAGAACTACAACATAAGCCAAGAATCGTTCAAAATGGAGCTATGAAACTCTTCTTATAAAGAAAACATGACAAAAGGACGGCAGAGCGTACCTTCGCGAGAAAAAGACGGCGTTTGGGTAAGCAAAAATATCAGATTTGATCTGGTTTTGTCTGTAAAAACATTCTTTCCAGTTCTCCATCCAGGTCTTAATTGAAATTACCATCGTTGTATTTATCAATTGCCACGGTTTCAAGTGCCTTGAAGTACTTATTGATTAAAACAAGAATTTAGAACTACATTTTTCAGTTTTCAGTTTTCGAATAGATTCTTTCGAATATACTAGCTGTCATATGAAAACAGCTGTTGGATATGATTCGACAGAACTACTCTGAAAAATTATCTATTGCTGAACGAGTCAAAAACTGTCTCAGTTTGTTATCCTGTGGTTTTCAATAGTATTTGTCCTTGTCATTCTGCTAAAACACTTTCCTACGAGTTGCAATTGCAGTGATTGTGGTATGCACGATGTGACGGTAACAAGCAATCTTGAACAGTACAATGATGAATCAATTAGAAAACGGTTTTGTGTTGACACTAGGCTTTTTTCTGTGTTTTAGTTGCCGCAGGAATAATTGCGATCAAGTATTTTCCGGATGAATTTGCATACAAAGATTCGGAATTATTTTTTTTGTTAATTTCGCTCAATCAAAAAAACTTTTTATAATTATTACTACAGAATAATTAAAAAATATTTTCGAATGCAAAAAAAAAACCTTTCAAATGCAAATGCTTATACGAGAAACCTTTCAATTGCATCAAAAACCCAAATGCATTAAGTATTCAAACTATTTTAATTGTTATCTTGATTTAAGTTATATTAATTTATATCCATACATGATCGTGTATACATATTAAAATGTCTTTCTTTTGAGCATTAACTGAATATTTCTAAAACAAAAAAAATTTCAAATTGTCCATGAATGATAAACATCTAGAAAACAACCAATCAGATACCTTTAAATGCATACCGTTCGAATGCATTTCCCAAGAATGTTTGTAACCCATGAAAAGCCTACAAGCTAGTAGCGCAAAGCACAGGCAGCCCAAGCAATTCACTTTTACAGTAGAGATATGTGAGGAAAAATCGATATTTTTTATTGAAATAAATTTGAACATATTTCAATTCTGTGTTGTTGTTAAACTTATTTGGTGTCATTCTGGGTGGTTTTTGAACGTTTTAAATGCTCTAAAACGTTGAAAAACCACCCAGAATGACACCAAATAAGTTTAACAACATTACACAGGATTGAAATATGTTCAAATTACTTCAATCAAAAATATCGATTTTTTCCTCATATATCTCTACTGTAAAAGTGAATTGCTTGGGCTGCCTGTGCGCAAAGGATCATGGATCAGTTCACTAAATGTGCATTTTCACCATAACACATATACATTGACAATATTAAGTTTGGAGATGTATATCTATGGAAACCCTGTGTTAATCAGTATACAAAGGTACACATAGTCCCCTGTCCAACTAGACTGTACGCATTACACTTCACTGATGAACAAGACTCTCAGAAATGGTATTTTATATTTTCAACTATTTTTCCATGTCAATTTCAGTTCAGATCACGTGGATGGCCTACAGGATTCAATGCCATCCAACAAACCAACAGAACTGTTCCTTCGCCGCCAAAGAGGTTCGAAGAGAAAGCTGAGGTTTGTGAATCTCTTGACTTGTTTGGTAATAATCTTTTGAACAAAACCCTCCATATATAACCTAATTGCAAAAACGATGTTCTGACTTTTGTAATTTAGTAGGAAAGGGATTAATTAAAAGGCAAAAGAAGATCACTCAAGCTCAACTCTTTCTTTTGTTATTTGATAGATTACTAATGTTCATTTTTCATGTGACAACATTCTTGCAATTAGGTGTACATGGGTCATTCCACATGAGACATTGAAATAATGAAAATTTGACAACATTAAAAAGCGTGCTACAAAAAGAGAGTTACCTGACTAAGGTTCTCAATGTGATTTTACTGTAATATTATCTATTCTATGTGATATTTACTAAGCAAATTAGGCAATTTTCTTATATTTGACTTACTGAATTTGCCATTTGTAATGTCCGTCACGTTTCTTGTAATGTCCGTCACGCTAAATATTCCCTTTTTTTAAAAAATAGAAAAAAACAACTAAAAAATATAGGTCTTCAGTAAGAAAACTTAACCTATAACCAAATGCTAAAAAGCATTTGTTTGCTATAAACTTCTCACAATTCACAGGAATTTCACTTCTAATTTACCCAACTGGAATTAGTGGTAGTTTTATCTGTAATGTCCGTCACGGTCCTTTTGGACAAAAAACTGACAAGTCGAAAATTATTTCTGAAAACTTTTTTCATGCAAATTGTAGACAAGGTTCTAAGACAGTTGTGTGAAAAAATAAATTGTAAGATAATGCAACTGTGTATGAAACACAAGCTTATTTAGGTCTGTGAATGTAATGTCCGTCACGGTGGAATGGCCCATTATATATAGACTACGAGTAGTCCTTCTTTTCCCTTCAGAATCAGTAATTTAAAAAAACGAGTGTTGCGGGATTCCTGTGGAGCGCGCCGGAAATAGATGGTTGAGTCGATCTATTTCCGGCGCGCTCCACAGGAATCCCGCCACACTCGTTTTTTAAATTACTTATTCTGGAGGGAAAAGAAGGAATACTCGTAGTCTAGTGTATATATCATTTCATAATAAAAGTAAATTAGTAAATAAAGACTTATTAAATGAGAGTAACACTTGTTGCCTTAACAGTAAATAAATAAATGTAATAATAAATTTAAGCAACATTTTCATTATTTTAAAGACGTGATACTAATATATAGTTCAATGTGATACTGTTTCAGTCACCATACAGACGTTTCAAGTTTTCACAGCATGACAATAGACATGATTTACAGGATCATGGGGTCTACTTTGGAAATGTAAGTATATGATGATAATATGATGATGATGATTGTAGTGGTGGTGACGATGATAGTGATGTTTATGATTAAAATGATGTTTTATGTGTTGATGATGGTAGTGATGACAATAATGATAGTGGCAATAATTATGATTATGATTACATTTTTGACATGTCCAATTTGTAAATCATTTTACGTACCAAGACATTTAATAATGATGTTGTTGATGACATTGATGGTTTAAGTTATTTTAAAGGAACACTACATAAATACAATTTACATTACATTTTACAGGGTTTAGGTAAGAGAACTCTACCAGAAAGATCACAGCATTTTTCTAATAACATGATAACATGGAACATGTTGAATAACCATCGATCAATTTGCACCACATCGTACAGAGGCAGGACTGCTGACCCTGCAGACTTTAGACGCTATCCTAAAGTACATCCAGAAGGAAAGCCAGGCACTGCGCCACTTTCAACGACCACAACAAAGTGGTTTGATCGTGAGGCTTATAGCACACCTTTACATGTCATGGCAATTACGCAGGAACCACTACTGCCAGACAATAACTGGACATATTCGTACCAGCCAAAAGGAAATATATGGTCTTAAATGACAGTCATTATGCAACTGAAAAGAATAATATAAATAATGACTACTTAAAGTCATTATGCGACCACTGACAACAATGACTATAATGTTGTTGGTTGAAGCACATTTTACAGTCATGCTAAGGAGTGGAAACAACACAACACTTTCTAATAGAAAGGCATGACAGTGTCGCCCACTCCATGGTTACATTTTTATTATCCATGCAGTGTCCAAATCTAGAACATCTTTATTTGTAAAAGTGAATCTTTGTTCGAATGCCAAGACAAAGCTACCACAGTGCTTTTGTTTTACACAATTTAGAAGTTATTTATATATTTTTTGGAATGTAATGTTTAATGCGTGACTTTGGACATAGCAACAAAAGGCAGATAAATATCCAAAGCAAATTATACCATACATATAAATATCCAAGCAAATATGTTTTGGATATTTTTCTTGCAAATTTCAAGTATGCAGTGTGATTGACAAAAACTTGAAACCTGTGTGAGTAGATTGTAAGGTTTACCTACAAGAAATTTAATATAAATTGCCCATAGAAATTATGGAAAATTATTTAATATAATAATTACAAATGAAGTGTGAAATGATCCGATTAAATGTGAATGAATCAGTTTTGTACAATAATGAATGAATAAATAGACTCAGAGAATTGAATTACTTCTATCGTTCAATCATTTCACTGATATAAAAAGCAAGACGGCATGGATCGGAGGAGTCTCTCATTTTCTTATCAGAAAATGGCAACGAGAAGAAAACAATCATATTTTTATATGCAAAACAAACCTCAACCTTGACATAAAAACACAGACATGTTTTAAAAACTCTTTCACTCTAACAAACAAAGGATCAAACGTCGAACAAAACACATGCAGTGAGCTTTTTAACTCTTTGTAAAAGTGAATTTTGTTTTTCTAGTTGCCCATTGAATATGTAAGTGCTGTTTCTCTGATCCTCAGTCCACAGTGAATACTTCACACAAACTCTATTTCTCAAGGTTCTTGCACAAACTGATATAGGCTCTATATTGCAGTGTAAAACCACGTAAGCTTACATTTGTCTATTCTAGAAGTCTAACTTGTGCGGTGATAACCAGAGGAGTCCGTTTTAATTGTTCTTTAAAGTCTGACCAAACCAGAGGGAAAAACTCCTCATAGCCCCAACCAGACCCTTCTTTATCAAAGATGTCAACCTCATTAAACACGTGTGTAGCTTTCGAGAAGTTTGACGACAAGGAGTATTTTAGTTTGACGAAGCCTTTTGATTGGTGTAGAAACTGTCTTGTACATATTGTTAGGTACAGCCCTTGGAAACCAGTTGAACGCAGCTTGAGTTCAAGAAACCTAGAGAAAAAAAAAATCAACACTAAATTTAGAAAAAAATAATTAGTAAGGCTTAAGAGATTACTAAATGATAGTAACCAATGTATTACATATGAACTGAATTTATTGAAAATAGGGAAAAAATGAGACAGTGACAAAGCCTTCTTTTCTTGTCTCTCCCCCCTCGCCTCACTCCCTGCTCGTCTGTTAATTCTCTCCTCATTCTCCTTATTAATTTCGTTCGATCAAAACTTCAATTCGCTTGCTCGGAGTTTTCGCGTAAAAGTAGGGACTGTTTTGCAGTCTACTAAAAATGTTAACGGTCATAGGGTATGTATAAGGTTAGCATCTTTACTTCAGTTTTCAACTTTCTGCGAGCTCAGACATTCCAAACCCAAGGGTAGTTGTGAAATACGTTTTTGGCCGATGCTAACTACTCGGCACCTTTTATGTTTTTGATTGATGGTAGCCAAAAAAGTATTTCACAACTAACCGTTGGAATATCTGTGTTTGCAGAAAGTCGAAAACCGCAGTAAATTATCTTATACTTACATCTCATAGCCACTGACCCAAAAGTGAGGTGACTTTACAATTTTCTTCTTCTTCTCAAATTCAGTGTCCTCATAGTTTTCAACGGCATGCCAGTTGAAAAGAATCGGTTCATCAAATGCTTTTCTGTGCACTTGATCACCTTCATCAGCTTGTCTTTCCTAGAAAACAGATCAAGGGTAGCATCACTGTTTTGACAACTAGTACCATCGCTTTCATCTACCCGTTAACGGTTGCGACAAAAACATGTTCTGTCTGGCAGTCAAACCTCAAAGATTGGCACCCCAAACTTCGCATGTTTGTAAACCACTTTTATTAAAATAGGCTAGCAATTTATAGATATGTACTGCACTTGCATCTATCCTTTAACAGATGCAACAAAAATATATAATATGCGAAATTTACCTCAACAAATTGAATTTATTTAGAGGATTGCATTGGGAGATTGCAAGAGAAACATGTGTTTTATCGCGATTGTTAACGGGTAGGTGCAAACGACGGTAAAACTTAGTAAACAACTCTCATGATTTTAATACCTGGGTTGTACATTCAATGCATCAAAACATACGAAAAGGAACAAGTGAATGAATGGATGGATTGATGAATGGACGAACAGAGAATGGATGAATGAATGAATGGATTAAAGAATGGATGAATGAATGAATGGATTAAAGAATGGATGAATTAATGAATGAATGAATGGGATTAAAGAATGGATTAATTAACGAATGAATGGATAAATGAATGAATGAATGGATACATGAATGAATGAATGGATAAATGAATGGATAAATGAAGGAATGGATAAATGAATGAATGAATGAATGGATGAATGAATGGATAAATGAATGAATGAATGGATAAATGAATGAATGAATGAAGGAATGGATAAATGAATGAATGAATGAATGAATGGATAAATGAATGAATGAATGAATGGATAAATGAATGAATGAATGAAGGAATGGATAAAAGAATGAATGAATGAATGGATAAATGAATGAATGAATGAAGGAATGGATAAATGAATGGATGAATGAATGGATAAATGAATGAATGAATGGATAAATGAATGAATGAATGAAGGAATGGATAAATGAATGAATGAATGAATGGATGAATGAATGGATAAATGAATGAATGAATGGATAAATGAATGAATGAATGTATAAATGAATGGATAAATGAATGGATAAATGAATGAATGAATGAAGGAATGGATAAATGAATGAATGAATGAATGGATGAATGAATGGATAAATGAATGAATGAATGGATGAATGAATGAATGGATAAATGAATGAATGAATGAATGAATGGATAAATGAATGAATGAATGAATGAATGGATAAATGAATGAATGAATGAATGAATGGATAAATGAATGAATGAATGAATGAATGGATAAATGAATGAATGAATGAATGGATGAAGGAATGGATAAATGAATGAATGAATGAATGAATGGATGAATGAATGAATGAATGAATGAATGGATGAAGGAATGGAGAAATGAATGAATGAATGGAGAAATGAATGAATGGATAAATGAATGAATATATAGGTAGATAAACAGATGGTTACATCATTCATTCTCACCTTTGAAAAGGCATGGTAGAAGACTGCCTCTTCAAACATTTCAGGAAAATTTGGAACTGTTGATGCGATTGGATGCTCACTAGTTACAATATCATGAAGGTAGTTGATAGTCATGGCTTTAAAGCGTACCAGCTCCAACAGAGGCTTCAGGTCATCACTGTAAATTTCATTGACATCTGCCCATCTTGTGAGGGCAAGAAACACTGTATTCTCATTTGAAACAGTAAGGTCATTGCTGCTTAGAACTAGAAGGTAGTATGAGGTGTTAGTAAGTGGGTGGTATAGTTGGCCAAGTGGTAAGAGCATCTATCCCAGTTCCAGCTTGGGGACTAGAAGGGATGTGAAGTGTGATTGAGATGATAACAGGTAGAGTAGACAAAATGTTTACAGACAGTCAGACAGCAAGTCAGACAGACAGCAAGTCAGACAGACAGCAAGTCAGACAGACAGCAAGTCAGACAGACAGCAAGTCAGACAGAAAGTCAGACAGACAGACAACAAGTCAGACAGATAGTCAGACAGACAGACAGCAAGTCAGACAGATAGTCAGAGAGACAGCAAGTCAGACAGATAGTCAGACAGACAGCAAGTCAGACAGATAGTCAGTCAGACAGACAGACAGACAGCAAGTCAGGCAGACAGACAGCAAGTCAGACAGATAGTCAGACAGACAGCAAGTCAGACAGACAGATAGTCAGACAGACAGCAAGTCAGACAGATAGTCAGACAGACAGACCGATAGACAGACAGATAGTCAGACAGACAGCAAGTCAGACAGATAGTCAGACAGACAGACCGATAGACAGACGGCAAGTCAGACAGATAGTCAGACAGGGAGAACAATAGACAGTAAGCCAGCAAGATAGTCAGACAGAAAGACAGACTAGAATGCTGATCACAGACAGATAGACAGAGATTAAGAAAGCCAGATGGACAGACAAATAAGTCAGTGCTGGTGCTCAAGACAGACAGATCGAGAATTTTAACGATTTAATAAGAAAGTTTATAATAATATTGTATTTTGAAAAATATGAAGACAGACTTTTATTATTTATTATCAACAAAGTGTACATTCGTTTTAATAATAGACAATATGCTTCGTACACTAGACTATAAGCAATTTATAAAATAACCATTTGAAATCACATATTTTGATTGGTCGAGGTGCTTTATGAGAGCACACAGCATAGGCGTTTGCATGTTGATCAATTTGTATTTTATAAAAGAAATAGAAAACTTGCTTTCTGTGCAGTGCGCAGTTATAAAGCACTTGTCAGAACACTCAAGAAGTGTTGAGAAGCACTCAGCTTTGCGTCATGCTTCTCTGATCTTAACACTTCTCTGGTGTTCTGACAACCCTGCATTCTTTATAACTGCACACAGCATGTGTTTTCTATTTCTTCAATTATGACGTGTTGTGATACCTGTTTGTAGGGCATTGGCACTAAGAGAAAAGAAATCTTCTCTTGTCCATTGGTAGTCAAGGGGACTGAATGACTCCACAAGAAACTGTTGACATCTCTTATCAAAGTTCTCCATTTCTGGAAGTCTACAACAAAAACATACAATATTCATAACATAGTAACAACAGTAATGACATTGATAATAATGTTAATACCAACCTTTCATGATCTTGCATGTTCAAAGCTTTATCACATATGGCGATTGACAACTCTGCTGACTCAAGTATCCTATATATTCAATGTCAAGAACAAAAACATTTAAAAATTTTCTGAAAACAATTTAGTCTTCATCATTTTCATTATAACTACCATTTCATCACTACTAATGTCATCATGATCATTACAATGACTATTAACCCCAAGTTGAACAACTTACCAAGATCCATGTAAGATCCCAGCAAGATCCAGGCATAATCTTACAAGATCTTGGCATGTAACCCTCAATCTGAAAGAACTTGCAAGTTTCTGCCAAGATTTAATTAAGATCTTCCCAAGATCCTTCCAAGAAATTTACTTCCCAAGGTTTTAGTAAGATCTTGGATGATCTTACCAGATCTTAACAAGATGCTCAACCTGGGCATAACCACACCATATGTAAGCTCTATCAGCATCAGCCATCATCATGATATATATACATCTGCATCAATAAAACTAATTCACCTTTGACATGTCTTCAGTGTAGTTTCAGTATCATAAGCATGTGCAAGGCGCATAAGAATAAGCAGCTCATCAACACTCTTGTCAAATATAACTTCAGGTTTGTATAACGACTCAATTAGCACCAAAAACATGGCTGATTGAGATTCACAAACATTCATTGTGACCTGAGAAGTAAACGTTTAAACTTTATTAACCAGAGTGAAAGCTCCTGGAACTCACATTAACACTTTATTAATTACATGTAATACTGTTAACATAAATTTATTGAATAAAATTATAAATAAAATAAATGCATATTCTATCATCATAATTATTAACTTAATCACTGTCATCATCATAAATATTTTCTTTTCGCCACTACCACCTATTAAACTACCATCACTGTCTTCATAATCATCATCATCTCTAAATAACCATCATTTTACCATTGTTATTGTCATCATCATCATCATGATCATTTCTATCATTGTGATAATCCCTTTCATTGTTACCATGATTGATGCAATCATCATCATTACTATGATCATTATCATGATCATTTCCATCATCAGTATCATTGTAATCATAATTGATATCATTTTAATCATAATTGTCATCCTTATCATGATTACTATCATGATAACCATTGCATGGCTTCATGCGAATGCAGACATTTCAACGGATATTTGTGAAATACCCGCAAAATATGTATTTTGCAACTACAGTAGAACTCCACCTTACGGCCACCTGCACCCTGTTATTGCGGCCAGTTTTTTAGGTCCCGACGAATTGCATGCCCATCGCCAGCAGGTTTCGCCGACCTGCGGACAGTTACTTAGTTACATGAATGCGCTCATACGAGTGACGCCTTTCTGTTATTCGTTCTCTTGTTGACTGCCATCTTGTATACTATCATTGTGCTATTAAAGTTCTTTCGTTGTGTTGGTCGTACTACTTACTGGGGCATACATTTTCTATAAAATGTACCCGCTTTAAATACGGCCACCCCGTTAGTACAGCCACTTTGGGCTGTCCCTTCGCTGGCTGGATTAACGGGGTTCCACTGTATATATAATATAGCCTTTGGCATGTTGAGAGTTATAATATCATTTTCTCCGATCCATCGCTATATAACTGCCATCATCATCAGCATGATCATCGTCATCATTATTATTATTATATCATTTAACACACACCTTGTTGTCTTTTGTTTCTTTAAAGCCAGAGCTAAAAAACAACCCCCTAAAGAAGGGACTATTTAAAGCCAACCAAAAACTATGCACGTATATCTCATGCTGACAAACAACACATGAATCAATGTCATTTTGAAGCAAATCGGTCTGGTGAACTTCCTCTATACAAACTCTTTTATCCGCCTGTATTATTTCTTCTTCTTTTTCACAATCTACAACATAGATAACTTCTTCAGGGATAACACTGTCCAGATTCTCCATCTTTTCATCAAGTAAATGTTGTACGTTTTCGTTAATATTGTCAGATTGCACTATCGTTTGAAGTGTACTTTCACATTCATCTTGTACACTTTGGCAATTCAATTCTTCGCCTACAAAGCTACTATCTAATGAATGATTTTTCCGTCTTTTAGTCCCGCACTTTGAATTAGGTTCTCTTTGCTTTGAGCAATCCAAAGAATCTGTATTTGTGTCTCCAGATATTGATTTTGTTTCTTCAGGATCAAGATCGCGATCAACATAATCATTTTGAAAGACATCTTCAAGCGAACTACTCGATTTTTTATCAACTCTTGGCAGGGAACACGACGCATCTGTAGCAATATCTTGTTTCGGTGTCTGTTCGGAGCGTTCCTTTTTAACATAAGCCGTTTTTATAGCATTTTGAGCAAGCTTGGCGGCTTCCTGTATCTCCCAACCCAAAGGCCGAACCTTTACTACAAGAATTCGATCTGACATTTCCGGATTATTAAAATGATCGCCGATCTTTTCTAGTACTTTATCCGTAACGGCAAAGTCTTCCTTGGCTGCCATTTTTGTCCAGTTATTTACAGACGCTGTAAAATGTCAATAAAAGGACTCAAATTTTGACTGAAAACATGAACTTGACAACAAAGCAAAATAAACGATCTATCGCTGGCGCAGTATTGGTCAGTTGTTATTCTACTTGCGCACATGCGCGGAAAATTTCCTGAGTCACAGACAACGAATTTTCTTCATTTTTTTCTCTCAAATTGTCTCTGTTTTTCTCCTTTAAAATGGTACTAGAATCAACTGTTGTTTGGTAAGTAAGATAGACTACTTATAATAGAAGCATTTGAATGATTATTATGCAGTTTTAGCGTTATTTTGATTGGAATTTGTGCGTTTATTTCAGTGTTGATAACAGCGAGTGGACACGAAATGGCGATTTTTTGCCTACAAGAATGCAAGCTCAACAAGACGCCGTCAGTTTAATTTGTCATTCTAAAACACGACAAAACCCTGAGAATAACGTAGGACTTATGACTATTGGAAGGTACAAATATCCATATTAAACTTTTACTACTGAAAGAGGAATCTCATGTCAGCTTAAAAAAAAAAAAATACTAGACTGACTAGCCTTTCATACATGTACATTGAAACAAAATATGGCGACCAGAATATATATTTTATTATTATTATATATTGTTCTGGACTGACTAGCCTCTCAAACATCTACACTGAATCAAAATATGGCGGCCAAATTGAATATCTATTGTTCAAGACTAACTTAATCAAGATGTCCAAGTTAAAATATTTTCTTAGAATGGTGTGTTTGTCATTTAGCCTAGAAGTTTTGGCCACTCTAACTACAGACGTTGGTAAAGTACTGACATGTTTACATAAAGTACAACCCCAGGGAGATGGACACTTTGTTACTGGCGTAAAGAAAGCACATGTAAGAAAGACACTTTGTAAATATGTAGAGATTTGTATCTGCTTATATATATTTATTACAAGGTGACATTATTCTTGTAAAAGACATGGAAGCTGTTGTTTAGATATAAATTATATATACGATTGGTAATATAATGAAATTTGTAACACTGAAAAAATGTTGACTTTTGTCGACAAAGGGCTAATTAATGCTTGAAACGTAAGTAAAGTTAAGTCAACATTTTTTATGGTGTTACAAATTTCATGATATTACCAATCGTTTATATCAAACACCAATGCAGCCTATACTAGTTTACTCGCTAGTTTCCATTTAGATATTATAGATGGGTGTAGTGTTAACAATTGTTGGTATTGTGATGCTAATTTGCCAACCATTTTCACAATAGATTTTTTGAATTGTCTTTCTTCTAAGAACAATGGTTGGTTGGCAAAACCATAACAAAATATGTCCCTGTACATCCACCTTAAAGCATACAATCATCTAAACGTGACTATAAATTAAGGTGTTTACAATCGTCAAAAACATGGAGGCTATTGTTGAGATATTTAGTGTTACCTATAATTATCGCAAAAACATTACACAGCATATTTATTAATTAATTAATTGGTTTTCATATGTATGCCCATTTTGAAATGATCTGCCTCTCGGCAACCTGTGTAAATATGTGTATGTTGACTAGACTTTATTTGTACACTTCCAGTTAGTTCTAAAGCACAGACAAGGCAAGAATCACAAGATGAGAATTATTGTGTTCGTAGGAAGTCCTATTGAATCAGATGAAAAAGAAGTAAGTTCATCAGTTTGTATTCTTGATTACAATAAGTGAGCGAAGTGTTTACAAGTGTTGGTATTGTGATGCTAATTTGCCAACCATTTTAACAATAGATTTTTGAATTTTCTTTGTTCTAATATAAACAATGGTTGGTTGCCAAAACTACAACAAAATACGCCACTGTACGTCCACCTATAGTTCAATGTTGTTGTTTCATATCACAGTGATTACTTTATTTAGTTTATTTTAGTGTTTAAAAATGACCCCACTCCCCCTCTCTCATTAATGTTGTTGTGAAAACACAACATTGTTTAACAATGACCCCACTCCCCCCTCTCACATTAATGTTGTTGTGAAAACACATTGTTTAACAATGACCCCACTCCCCCCTCTCACATTAATGTTGTTGTGAAAACACAACATTGTTTAACAATGACCCCACTCCCCCCTCTCACATTAATGTTGTTGTGAAAACACAACATTGTTTAACAATGACCCTACTCCCCCTCTCACATTAATGTTGTTGTGAAAACACAACATTGTTTAACAATGACCCCACTCCCCCTCTCACATTAATGTTGTTGTGAAAACACAACATTGTTTAACAATGACCCCACTCCCCCCTCACATTAATGTTGTTGTGAAAACACAACATTGTTTAAAAATGACCCTACTCCCCCCTCTCACATTAATGTTGTTGTGAAAACACAACATTGTTTAACAATGACCCCACTCCCCCTCTCACATTAATGTTGTTGTGAAAACACAACATTGTTTAACAATGACCCTACTCCCCCCCTCACATTAATGTTGTTGTGAAAACACAACATTGTTTAACAATGACTCCACTCCCCCTCTCACATTAATGTTGTTGTGAAAACACAACATTGTTTAACAATGACCCCACTCCCCCTCTCACATTAATGTTGTTGTGAAAACACAACATTGTTTAACAATGACCCTACTCCCCCCCCCTCACATTAATGTTGTTGTGAAAACACAACATTGTTTAACAATGACTCCACTCCCCCTCTCACATTAATGTTGTTGTGAAAACACAACATTGTTTAACAATGACCCCACTCCCGCTCTCACATTAATGTTGTTGTGAAAACACAACATTGTTTAACAATGACCCTACTCCCCCCCTCACATTAATGTTGTTGTGAAAACACAACATTGTTTAACAATGACTCCACTCCCCCTCTCACATTAATGTTGTTGTGAAAACACAACATTGTTTAACAATGACCCCACTCCCCCTCTCACATTAATGTTGTTGTGAAAACACAACATTGTTTAACAATGACCCTACTCCCCCCCTCACATTAATGTTGTGTGAAAACACAACATTGTTTAACAATGACCCTACTCCCCCCTCTCACATTAATGTTGTTGTGAAAACACAACATTGTTTACAATGACCCCACTCCCCCTCTCACATTAATGTTGTTGTGAAAACACAACATTGTTTAACAATGACCCCACTCCCCACTCCCCCCTCTCACATTAATGTTGTTGTGAAAACACAACATTGTTTAACAATGACCCTACTCCCCCCTCTCACATTAATGTTGTTGTGAAAACACAACATTGTTTAACTATGACCCCACTCCCCCTCTCACATTAATGTTGTTGTGAAAACACAACATTGTTTAACAATGACCCTACTCCCCCTCTCACATTAATGTTGTTGTGAAAACACAACATTGTTTAAAACTGACCCTACTCCCCCCTCTCACATTAATGTTGTTGTGAAAACACAACATTGTTTAACAATGACCCTACTCCCCCCTCTCACATTAATGTTGTTGTGAAAACACAACATTGTTTAACAATGACCCCACTCCCCCCTCTCACATTAATGTTGCGGTGAAGTGATAGTGTATCAATACGTCGATCACAGCCCTATTTCAGCAGCTCAAAAGTGATAGTTACAATAATATTGTAAAATATATTTAGAATATTATTATTATTATTAACAGGTTCCCATTTAAATCTGTACTTTCCCATTTAAATCTGTACTTATGCAAATTTTGTTGATATGTGCTAAACACACAGATCAACCAATCAGAGAAGTTCACCTCAGAAATAATATACTCTGATTGGTTGATCTGTGTGTTTAGCACACATCAACACAATTTGCATAAGTACAGATTTAAATGGGAACCTGTTTATTATTATTCCTTGTAAGGGCATTGAGAATTTGTAATGCACGAGAATTATTGTACCAACAATTTTGTCAGAGATTATATGTAGTGCATGTTTTTTTAGTATTTTGTGCATGTCCTTTGTCACAGCAGATAGTAAATGAGTCCAATCCTTATTGATTGTGAGATTTGTTTTGCAGCTTGTGAAACTCGCTAAAAAGTTAAAGAAAGAGAAGGTCAATGTCGATATTGTCAACTTTGGAGAAGAGGTATGAGATAGATTGACAGGTTTTGTACTTATCAACATTGGTATTACTCACAACATTATTATTGACATATTTATGGTGATGATGATCATTATTATCATCACGATCATAAGCATTATCATTATTATCTAAAGCATCATCATCACCATCATAAGCATTATCATTATCACCATCATTATCTAAAGCATCACTATCATAAGCATTATCATTATCAACATCATTATCTAAAGCATCATCATAATGACCATAATCATAAGCATTATCATCACCATCATAAGCATCATCATAACTTTAACCATCATCATCATCAGGATAAATATCATTATCACCATAATCATTCTCAAAAGTATTATCACCACCACATCCATCATCATCATAAACATCATTATCATCACCACCATCATAAGTATTATCATCACCATCATCTTCATAAGCATCATCATAATTATAACCATCATTATCACAATCAACATCATTATCACCATAATCATTATCAAAAGTATTATCACCACAATGTCCATCACCACCATCATTCATTACCATTGTCATCACTGAGCATCATCTTGTGATCATTATTTATAAGGCCAAACAAAACAAATATGTGCATGAGAAATATAATTGGGGTTGGTAGGTCGGATTTGTTTTTTACTGATATAACTAAATTTGATGCCCATTTTTATTAGGTCATCTCCAATAGAATCTAAGTTCAAACAAAACAAAAAAATAAAAAAAAAATATTAGGGTCGACAAAAAACGGTAAGAAAATTAGGGTCGGCCGCGCAACAGCAAACACATTTTTTTTTTTTTGCCTAAGTTATTTAAAATAATAATAATAATAATAATAATAATAATAATAATAATAATAATAATAATAATAATAATAATAATAATAATAATAATAATAACAACTTTATCATTTAACGAGGGTATCACTAAATAGTGTACACACTAATGAACTTGTGGCCCTCCTAATTCTATAATACAATTACAATATACACAAAATGGCAAAATGGCGATATTAAAAATAATAATATACAATATATACATTATATTGTTTCCCTATGGTTTGTGTTCACAGGCAATCAATACAGATAAGCTAACAGCTTTTGTCAATACTCTCAATGGTAAAGATGGCAATTTAAGTCATCTTGTCTCCATTCCGCCTGGGCCAGGACTGTCTGATGCATTGATGTCCTCACCTGTCGTTGCTGGAGAAGATGGAGCCAGTGGAATGGATCTTAGTGCTGGATTTGAATTTGGTGTTGATCCTAACGCAGATCCTGAGCTTGCACTGGTATGAATGATGCAACTTGTTTTATAGTACCTTATTCATACTAATTTTTGCGAGTTTTTAATTCACGATTTTCGCAATTTTTTACAGTTAAAAAATTAAATTTATTAAAGACCCGCAAAAAAAAATTTACGCAAAAAATATAATAATTTAATGCCCTTAAATTTATTTTTCTGGCAAAAACGCGAAAATTAATGCCCACGAAATATGCCTGTTACGATTTCACAAAATTACAGTGCAACTCGCCGTACCGTAGTCACTAACAAAAACATTTGATGAATTTTTGACATTATTTTGACATTTTTTCATCTCAGTTGGACCAATCAGATACACGTTTATATCGAGAGGCAGAGTTAATATCGATCAAAGGAGGAGACTTTAGATATTTGATGTCTGTAATTGGTCCGATTGAGATGAAATAATGTCAAAAATTCATCAAAAGTTTTTGTAGGTGACTACAGTACGGCGAGTCGCACTGTAAATGCCCACCAAAATTAGTACGAATAAGGTACATTCTATATAAACTTATTTCAAAGATCATTGTTTGAAATTGTTTTATTTTGATTTTTGAAAAAAGTGTATTCACATACCAAAACTTAATATGTAATGTCTAATTGCACCATTTGTACAAACTTGTGGATATCACATTGTCTAACACAATATTTTAATATTCAAACATTAATTTTGATTGTTTGTACAGGCACTTCGTGTCTCCATGGAAGAGCAAAGACAAAGGCAAGAAGACGAGGCAAGGCGAACTGTTACAGCTAGTGAAGAGCCTTCCAGTACTCCTGGTCCAGTTGCCGACAGGGAAGAGGCAATGTTACAGCAAGCATTGTCGATGGGTGGTGAAACCCCAGACGTAGCAGATTCACCAGCTCCTACAGCTACTCCTAATATGGACTTTGGCACCATGTCAGAAGAGGAACAGATTGCGTATGCAATGCAACTGTCTTTGCAGAATGTGCAGGATATAGATGATGGGGATAGTTCACGACCAGACACACAGCAGTCAGGTGCTAGTGCCATGGAAACAGATAGTCAGGTATGGTGAACAGTGGGAACCCCTTAATACTTCCCCTCAAAAAAGGAAACCTCTCTAAACTGGACATATGTTTTGGAAAGGAATGTTGTTCAAATCCAAGCAGCCGTTAGTGGAGAGGCAGCATTTTGTGATGACACAGGGGAGAGCAAACTGTTGGCTTCCTGGAAAACTAGCTTACTTCAATGTTCAATTATTCAAGTACAATTTGTTGTTATTTACACTAGTATTGCAATTTTTCAGGGTGCAGATAAGAACCAGGATTTCTCTGAAGTGATGGCTGATCCAGACTTTCTACAGCGGGTTCTCAGTACCCTTCCTGGTGTAGATACTAGTAGTGACGCAATACAGAATGTAATGTCCAACTTAACACAACAAGATGTGAACATGGAGGACGATTCTGACGATAAGAAGAAATCTGACAAGAAGTAATCAAAACTTGTACATAATTGTATTGTGATATAATAATATAACATCATTTTGTCTTTAAGTGTTGTGTGTTGTTCAAAGTGCATTAAAACCTGAAATTGTTCCTTCTAGTGTTGAGTCATGTTGATATGGAATTTTATTTAGCTATGTACAGTCCGTCTCCATTAATGTGTGGGAAATCTGATAAACTTTAAACACACAGAAACATTGTATTCTGTTGTCCAATTTTATTGTCTATTTTATCAATGTATTGTCTATTCTATATCAATGTATTGTCCGTTTTAATTCAAAATACTGTATCTGCTTGTCTTAGTCTATCCCTTTTCATAAAACATCAACAAATAATAATTATTATATTGAATTTAAGCATTTTTATTCTACTATACCTGCTAATAATTTGCCTGCTTATTTGATTAAAAACAAATATATCTAATTTATGATACATTTTTGAAGATCTCAATTATAATCTATAAAAACAGTTTAAACTTTCACTGCCAGGTAGACACCATCAGCAAACGGCAATAGCGATATATCAACACGACTATCCTTATGAATCTTCTGGTTGAGATTGTGGATGGCCAGTGTTTCTTCATCCATGTTTTCAGGATCTTGAATCACGTTGCCTGACCACAAGACCTGAAATAACATTCGAAAATACATTTATATTTATACTCTTAGTGAATGTCATTAAAAGGGACCACAAAACTCAGCTGGTGGGCATTTTTGTCATTATGACCCTAAGCGGGATAAAAGCAAACTCTAAAAGCGACGAGGAGGACCCCGCCCCCTTTGATAAGGGAGTTTCCTCGTCTTTGAACTCCAATAAATTGCTACTATTTACTCCAAATGATAATAAACTAGTATTTTCTGAAAGGATAGAGTAGACGCACTAAATCCGTGACATATAATTAGTACTAATTAGTACTATTTCTTCACAAAAAAATCCTTTGTTTTCTTGTTTTATTATCACTATTTAGTACTACAAATTAGTATTTGTTTCACGGATTAAGTGCGTCTACTCTAACTCCAAAAGATTATTTATTTTTTATAGATATTGATGAAATACCAGGATTTCTCTAGTGTCTAAAACTTTGTATCTTTCACATGTGAAAGATATCATATCTTTCATATGAAGATATCGTTTTCAATTGCAATTCGTTTGGCATAAAGGTTTTTAATAACGAGTCAATGAAGTTTTATTTCTCCTGACATTTCATCGATATCTATATAATAAACAGAACATTACATGGTCGCTTGGAGATACAAATTTTATCTTCTCGTGTTGAATATCTCTCACTTGTGAGAGATCGTTTCAACACTCGAAGATAAAATTCGTATCTCCACGCGCCCATGTAATATCCTCTGTATATTATGGGTTTTTTTTATCAGTGTATTGTTTTATTTTAGTCAGATTTAAAAATTTGGTGTTGCTAAACAAGTGAGCAAATGTCCCTCATTTTTACGTCGACAGTTCTAATTTTTGCTTCATTGCATTATGAAAATGTTGAGCTACAAAACAGTGCCTGCATTTTTTGTTTTATTGCTTTTTTATTTTGTTGTTGATTTTTCAAGTTTAAGAATGATACGTAATTTTAAGTGATTTTACGGGATTGCTGTACATTTGATGTTGAATATGTTACTTACATTGTCAATGGCAATGATTCCACCTTTTCTTATCAGCACCAAACACTTCTCATAGTAAGTATCGTAGCCAGTTTTATCAGCATCAATAAAGACAAAATCAAAGGTACCAGCCTCGCCATTAGCAATTAGTTCGTCTAGAATAAGATTAGGTTAAAATAGATCAGCATGATGACTAAGATTATGGTGGTGATGTCATCATTATCATCATCAACAGTTTCCCTTTTATTTGTGTTACAATCAATATAATGTGATAATGATGATGGTGGTGATGATGATGGTGGTGATGATGGTGCATGGTGATGATGATGCTGGTGGTGATAATGATGCTGGTGTTGGTGGTGATGATGGCGATGGTGGTGGTGGTGGTGATGATGACGATGATGGTGGTGGTGATGATAACGATGGTGTTGGTGGTGATGATGATGATGATAACCCATGCTCACCTAGTGTTTTATCAGCTCCTTGAATACGCAAATCAATCTTGTGATCAACACCAGCCTACAAAATGTAAGAACTCAAACATTAGGCATTGTATATTTATATTTTATTCATGAATCTGATATACATCTGATATTCTTTGACATTCTTTGTAATATTAACGAGATGCTGTACATGATTTCAATAATTATTTTTTGAAGACAATCAACAAAACCTACCTCCTTAAAGAATTTTTTTCCAACTGCGTTTACATACTCATCCGTTATGTCACAGGCCACAACTACACCATCATCAGGTAGGCTCAAAGCAAAGCTTATGGTATTGTATCCAGTATAAACACCTAAGGTTTTAATAAAACTTATATAAACTGAGTTTTTAAAGACAAAATATGCACAACAGATTCCCATTTAAATCTGTACTTTCCCATTTAAATCTGTACCAATTTTGTTGATGTGTGCTAAACACACAGATCAACCAATCAGAGAAGTTCACTTCAGAAATAATATACTCTGATTGGTTGATCTGTGTGTTTAGCACACATCAACACAATCTGCAACCCTTGATCACAGGCATGGAGTTTTGACATTCTACTAAGCTCAATGGGACCAGCTGTCACAATTGGTCAACTTATATGGGGATCCTGAAACAAGACGCTCAATGATTGTCTACAGAAGATCCACTACCGTGCAGTCACATCATTCACGATTTACCGGAACACACCAAAAACACAATTAAGTCACAAGACAACTACACTGGAAAACTGCTACTTAATTAGTTCTTCAACATCTAACTAGGTATGTTTGTACACCAGCTGAGCATCCTCAAAGAACATTCATGACACAATGAACTCAACCACCTCTTCCCAATACGATACCAAGCCATTGCATCAACTACGGCAAGCAGTCAATAATTGTAGAATTCCTAGGATTAGTTCAAATGAGGCCTTACTACTACGAATGTGTTTTATTAGTCTGAGCTTTCACCGTCAACGGCATTATCAGAGACTAAAAGATAGATAATTTACATATGTTGGATATATATATTTATTACACATTAAGGGTTGATATCCATGTGATAAAGCCGTGAATAAAAACTGTATCTGCCGTGAAGTGATACGATATCATTTCACTAGTGAAATGATACGATATCACTTCACAATGCACGGGTCCAATCAAATCACCCGATAGAAAGTTGTTTTAACCAATCACATTACCGGTACTATTTTGTGACGTCACGTTGCTATGTAGGACGGACGATGTAGCTTTGCAATGAATGGACGATATAAGGCTTAGATTTGTTCGTTTTTCTGAGGAAAATATTGCCGTTTTGGGGAGAAAAACGACCAGAAAAATACGTCGAGTAAAACGAGACAGCACAGAATTGCTTACTGATAGCCTTCTTAAGCGAAAAAAGTAACATGGAACCTGAATATCTCGCAAAAATTGGATTTAAATTGTCGTTTGAAAGAATTCATTCTTGGTGAAAGAAAACAAGATGTTTTTATAGGCAGTATCGAGAGACTTTTACAGAAAAAGAACTACAGTATGTGTGTGCAATTCCGGACGGTTTTTAGATAAATTGCCATATCATTCGTTAAATGCATTGTTTAGGAAAGATATTTTACTTGGAGATGAGGTAACATCTGATAAAGATTTATGTAAAGTATTGGTCAATTTTAGCGATTTCTAAAAATTGTATGGATATATTTGTAAAGTAGTTTGAGTGGTGCAATTCCGGACGGTTGTGTGCAAAGCCGGACACTATTAAAGTAGGTTCTGTTTAATCAATTATTTTAAGTTATTTCCTAATTTTCGAATGCTTATGATAGATTTTCTATTTCCACAGTCAAATTTGAGATTAAAGCATAAATTTGTGTTAATTAAATCATGAATTACGTTGCTTGATTAATACGTTTGAGCACTAAAGTATTTCACACATGAGTAATTGCCCTCGTGCGCTGGATTCTGCAAATGAATATAAATGTCCTATAAATGAATAGTGCATGGTGATTAAACTATCCAAAAGATAAATTTTGTTTGCAAAATCAACCTGCAGTTGAATTGTATATTTTTAAGCGACATTTTAACCAACAACTCAAAGTTACGGGGGATTGCTAATCTTGTTTATTTTATCGTCCGGAATTGCACATACCTTAGTGGATTTTAGTAGTATTTCTAAAACCGTCTCCTACACTTATTTTAAACTTTTAAAAGCTCTTCTTTTTACACAAGATAAAACATTGTTTTCAATGGAAAACGTACTAAATATTTTGGCGTTATCATTTGAATCTGCAGAATATTCTCCATTTTAAGTTTAACATGTAATTCAAAGCGCGTTCAAAACTGACTTATTGCGAATTGGCAGATTCACATGCCATGACAAATCGCTCTTTTTCCTTGCTGAAATAATCTCGATTGTCACAAAAACTTCTTACACAATAGAAAACATACAAATGCTTAATTCTATAATGTTGTTTTCATTTTTAAACAAATTCGATCTCTTTTTTAACGCTTAAATGCCAAAGTGTCCGGATTTGCACACTGTCCGGATTTGCACACACATACTGTATGGTTAGTCCGTAATAAACTCGGCTCAAAGTCATTTCCGTTCAGCATTTAATATTTTCTTGTCTTTTTACAGTATGATTGATGTATTTTCGATGTAATATTTTAATTTACATTTATCAGTCTACTTGTAAAATGTATTTTATTCACGGCTTCATCACACGGATATCAACCCAATGTGTAATAAACAAATTATAACATGTTAAGAGCCTGATATCGTTATTATTCACTCGTTTTTCGAATCATATCGCTCACTCGCTCGCAAAGCCTCGCTCGTTCTCGATATGATTCGAAAAACTCGTGAATAAAAACGATATCAAGCTCTTAACATGTAATAATCTCTATATATGCTTGTGTGTATATAAATTGATCAACTAAAGGTTAAAACAAAAGGAGATCTAGTTCACTGCTTTCCTTACAGGAGTTGCTATGGCTTTGGCGTTCTTGTAAATATCTCTCATAAGGACGAAATTGGCTCATATAAGTATTAAATTGTGTAAATATATAAATATTAAATAAGTAGATATGTAATTTATATTGAATATAGGCAAATATGTAAATTGATTTGTGTGAACTTAAATATATTTTTTATTTTATCACATATACATAACCACATCAGCAGAGCAGTAAAACCAACATCATGTCTAAATAAATATTATTATAATTAATAATATATACTAGTACATACCTACTTCAATGACCTTCCTTGCTTTCATTTGTTTAAGCAGAACTCGGAACAGCTGTGCTTCTTCTATGGCTCCAAGCATTGCAGGTTGTTTATTCAAGACAAATGTTTCCTAAGCAAAAAGGTACATGTTTAGGGCACTGGATTCTTACCATAATTAATCATCATTACTTAAGTATACTGTTATTGTTCCATAGCTCTCTTTATTCATACATAGAAGAGTAGATTGAATTATAACGGAGCTCCGCGCAGGCCAAAGGCCAGCGCAAGCGGAGCACCATACTTTAGAAAAAATGGTAACCCATTGAGTTGATTTTCATCGACCGACAAAGGAAGCCCATGCTGTCTGTCCGTCCGTCCGTCCGTGTACATCGCGATTCTGATCAACAAAGCAAAGTTGTTCTTTTATCGACAAAAAAGTCAAACAAACAACAACAACAAAGTACTTGCTAATAGCAGAGCTTTCATTAATTACAAAATATGAACAGAGAAAGATGAACTTCGAAGAACATAAAGAGAGTTTTGATCAAAGAAGAACATATATGCCCAATATCTGGGGAAATAAGACAACTTTGCTCTGGACTCAGAGCAAAGTCCCCACGTTAGCCTGGGGTCCCCCCTCCCCTCGTGGAAGCCGATGACAAGTGCATTATTCTCCTCTGCTCCCCCGCAGTGTAATACCCAAGTGCGAAATTCCTCAATTGATCGGTCATAGCTAGAAACAATAATACACTCGCTGTGATTGGTTAGAATTTATGGCGAGAACCGCTCTCGGAATATATGAGCGGAATGCTGATTGGCTAAACCAAGAGAAAGGAATGTTCTTTGAATCGAAGCAGTCGTTAGTGGGGAGGGACAGGAAGCCTGACACTAAGAACGGCTGCGAGGGAGACTAAATATAAGGACATTGATGTCAATAGTTGACGTGATGGTTTTTCCAAATTTTGATAGAGTAAAATAAATGACAATTCATCTTGATGGCTGGAAAGAGAACTTCTCAATTAATAAAATCGCTAAGTTTGAGAAGAAAATCGTATAAAATAGCAAAGATAAAGTCAGCAGATTTCACAAATGTTTGTATGCCAGACGAGAAACCGAGAAGCGATTTTACTAATTGTGAAGTTCTCTTTCCAGCCATCAAGATGAATTTTCATTTATATCACTCTATCAAAATTTGGAAAAACCGTCACGTCAACTACATCCACAGCGATTTTCATTGAAAACTAGCGAATATCTTGAAAGTACAAAGCCACTTGGCAAGAGGCCTTTTAACAAGGGAAAACCCAGGCCTCAACATACTTGTTTTCCTTATATATAGACGTTTAAAAGCACGTGACTGTCCGCCATATTTCGATACGGTGTATCGTATTTTAAAAACGTGGCATTTTAATAGATTGCACTGCAAATTTCTACTAAACAGAACTAAAAATATTGAAGCAAAAAAGTTTCATTTACCTCTTTGACCTGGCGTAGAACTTCAGGTTCCCTCAAGGAGTTGCGCAATACATATTCCATGATGGGATTGCCTTTGTTTTGAGAGTAGTGACTTTTCATCATATACATTTCGGCTGGTCTGAGACTTTTCGACGGTTTTTGACCAATAACATAGCCTATTAATATACCTGCACCTATACCAGCCACTCCAGCGCCGATCGCAAGTTTATGATCGTCGAAAAAAGACATTTTGTGTGCTTCGTAATTAGTGCTCTTCGGTCGGTAACCTAAAGTGATCACAAGACACGTTGTTTCCCACTGAGATGGTATGGGCGTCCTGTGTTGGTCTACCCACAGGCAGCCCAAGCAAATCACTTGTATTCAGTGGATTTTTTTTTTCATTTTTTTTTTTCAATAAAATGTTACTAAACTTTGTCTGTAGTTGTTGTGATGTATTTAAATACTTTTTGGATGATTTTTAGCTAGTTTTAAGCCATATTTATAATTTCTCCCCCACTAGTAATATATTTACACAAAAACTAGCTAAAAATCATCCAAAAAGTATTTAAATACATCACAACAACTACAGACAAAGTTTAGTAACATTTTATTGAAGAAAAAAAAAAAAAAAAGAAAAAAAATCCACTGAATACAAGTGATTTGCTTGGGCTGCCTGTGGTTTACCCCTAAAGCCTCTGGTTGGGCTTCCTGTGTATACATAAATTTTGGCGCGAAAACTAATTTCAAGATGGCGGAAGTTTGGTAGTTTCAAGCCCTTTCTTCCTCCCAAAAGCGCTTCAAAAAGACTTGGAATTTAAACTTCCACAATGGAAAGCGATGTTGAAAGCGATGAAGAAATAGAGGTTACCGCAGCAGAGGTTCTGCAAAAGCTAGAAGAGGTAAATCAGAATTTACAGTGCGAATCGAAAAACTGTGGGCACCTAGAAATATTTTAGAAATCGTTTATTGTTTGTTGAACAACTCAGAAACAACTATATCACCGCAAGATGTTTGACTGATGTGTAGTATGATAAACATTTTGTAGTTAGAGTTGTTTGTGAGTTGTTCAACGAACAATAAACGATTTCTAAAATATTTCCCGACGTAACCAATCGAACGATTCGGTAATCGAACGCAATCGAATCCAATCAAATGATTGGATTCGATTGCGTTTGGTAATCGAATGAAATCGAATACTAAAAAAGTTGTGAATTCGATTAAATTCGATTTCCGAACGCAATCGAATGCTTGATTGTGTTCGATTTCCGAACGATAATCAAAGTGATTGCCGCGCTAGAAAATCAAAATCGAAGAAAATCGAATGATTTAACAATCAAATGTTCGATTATGTTCGATTGGCTAAAAAAAAGTTGTGAATTCGATTTCATTCGATTACCGAATACACTCGAATCCAATCATTTGATTGAATTCGATCGAATTCGATTGAATCGAACGTTCGATTTCGTTCGATTGGTTACGTCGGGAATATTTCTAGGTGCCCACAGTTTTTCGATTCGCACTGTAAAGCTTATCGTTGAAAGAATAACTCAAAATAACCAGAGTTAATAACTCTGAATTAACTTGCTGTTTAGGCATGGCATAATGAGAAATTCGCACCCGAATTACTTGAAACCAAAGCAGATCTTGTGGAGTGTATGGTAGAACAGATTAAATCAATGGTGAGTGTCAATAATTTTGAGCAACATTTTCTGCGTTAGAGCACAGGCAGCCCAACTATTCGATCTGAGGATTTTTTTAAAGCGGATAATATAATTTTTACCTGGGCACCTCGCGCGCCATATTGAACAAAAGTTTTTTGTTTTTCTTTAAGCGTGTGGGCAGGCTCTCTGTGGTGTATTTGTTTGAATGCGTGCGGATGGGATTCCTGTGGCTTTTCCTCAAAGTCACGCAGTGTCAAAGAGGGTAGTATTTCACCAAATACAACTCTCTCAACTCTCTTCAATTTCTGCAGTACGAGAAATTAAAGTCGCGTGAGATCCCGCACGACAAACCAATCAACACAGGAAGCCCAACCCCGCGCTCAAGTAAAAACAAAATCCTTTTTTTAATCAGCTCTTTCAGCTTGGCGCGCGGTAAAAAAATATTTTATTCGCTTTGAAAATTTTTCTCAGATCGACTAGTTGGGCTGCCTGTGGTTAGAGTGCAAATAATTAACGTAATATACCCATGAAACTTTAAATTCAATTAGCACAATCTAATCTGATCATGTTTTGAGTAAATACATACACTGTGTTAGTGCACTGGGCTTCCTGTGGTGATTTGTTCATATTTTAATTATAGGAAGAAAATTTGCTTAATATTAAAAAAGGGGATATTGCTGGTACTCTTCATAAATTAGAAGTAAGTATATTTTAGACAGTTGCATTCATATAATGTTTATAATCATTCATATTGGTCTGGGTTCGATTTCTGGCTTGGGCGATTACGTTGTGTCCTTGCGCAAGACACTTTACTCTCTATGTGCCTCCTCTTCCCGGATAAAGACGTAAAGCCGGAGGTACTGCCTGCCTTCACTCTAACTTCCTATATAATGTAAGGTGTAAAAGATCCTGTTGTGCTCTTCGAAAAAAGAAGGGGATTGTCTCCCGGCACAGCAGTCGGGTCTTAAACCAGAACATTTAAGCCTCAAACAGAGGGACTGCTCTTACTATGGTAAATAATATAAATAAATATTATATTTTCTGTCGTTTTGTTTGGCTGAAGGAACTGCAAATAACTGCCTACAAATAATATTCTGCCCATGCGCATTACGTTGCAAAGCCATTTTGCTGCAAATAATAGTCTACTCATGCACAGTAACGCTGCTTTGTAAACATTGCTCGCTTTGATTTTCGTCGTTTTGATTCTTTATTATCATTCATGCATCTTGCCCCTTCAAATAGTACATAAAATATATAATGTTGTGCTCTTCGAAAAGAGCAGGGTATTGTCTCCCGGCACAACAGTCAGGTCTCAGCATACTACAGGGCCCGCAGTAATTGGCGTAAGCTGTTGTGGTGTCCCTGCCTTCGTATGAAGGAAAAAGCTAAATAAACTAGACGCTCTATGAGCGTGAAGTCGGGCTAGTCATAAAATCAACACAGGAGGCTAAACAATTCTACTTTGGGCTTCCTGTGTTTGTTCCCAAAGCATCATGGGGGACTATACGCGACGTGACAGATAGACAGGCTAAAAGGTAAAACTAGAGTCAGGCCTTCTAGCCCGACTAATAAATAATAAATCAGAATGATAAAATAATTATTGAACTCGATTATTTACAAAGAATTGTGATTTGTAAGTGTCTCGCTATCAGTTATTTGCCTCTTCTACGGACGACATCAGCAAATAACCGATAGCTCGCCACTGACAAATCGCAATATTAAATTATCATTATAAAAGGTTATTTTTATCTTTTTTTAGATTGACAGAATACGTTTTATTTTGAGTAGTTATTTAAGGACAAGGCTTCAAAAAGTAAGTGTATTTGTTGTTATCATAATTATTATTGTCAAATTTTGTAATCATTATTATCATCAACGCTACAATCATCATCATCATCATCATCACCACCATCATCACTTCTTAAACCTATAGTGATTACTATCATCACCATTATCACTTTTTTCACTGTCATCATCATCATTACCACTATCATTGTCATCATTATCATCATCATTATTTCTCAAAACTTCATAATTACCTTCATCACCACTTTTTCACTGTTATCATTGTCATCATCATCACTATCATCATCACTATCATCATCACCATCATCATATCACTATCATCATATCATTATCATCATCATCACCATCATCATATCATTATCATCATCATCACCATTATCACTTTTTTCAGTCATCATTATCATCATCATCACCATCATCATATCATTATCATCATCAACATTATCACTTTTTTCAGTCATAATTATCGTCATCATCACCATCATCATTATCGTCATCATCACCATCATCATTATCACTATCATCATCACCATTATCACTTTTTTCAGTCATCATTATCATAATCATCAACATCATCATTACCACTATCATCATCACAATCACCATTACCATATCATTATCATCATTATCACGACTACCATCATCTTCATCATTGTTATATATTATTGTAGTTATTATTCCAGCTATTAATATTTGTATTTGCATATTAATTTATTTTTCATAGATAGAAATTCATGTCATTCATATATTGGAGCAAGAAGCATCAAGAGATCCAGACGAAGCATCCAAGCTCTCACCTGAGGAATTACAATATGCAAAAGAGTAAGTTTATAATATTGTCATACATTACATTGTTGCACAAATGACTCCCTTTGTCCAAGTGGTAGGGGTGATCGGCATACCTTTTAGGGTTAAACATCAGGGTTCGTGCTACTCCTTAAACTCCTTGAAAACTCCTTAGATATGATTTACGTTTTTAAGGGCACTTGAAAAGCCCTTGAATTTTAGAAAATCAGCAAAAACTTCCTAAAAACTCCTTAATTCTAGCTAAAGTACGGTAAATTTTGATAAAATTTGTTCATTCTGTGCGACGTTAACAATGACAGGAATATCATTTATATATTAAAGTTGTCGCAAAAAGTGCTTAAAAATTACTTTTTGGTCCTTGAAAACTTCTTGAAAACTCCTTAGATTTTGTTTACTGACATCAGCACGAACCCTGTTTTAGGGTTAATAATATTTCCTGTACGTACCTTTTAGGGTTCTGGCTCAAAAATCAGTTAGGTACGTAAAATGATTCCGTACCTATAAGGGTCATTTTTACTCTGTTGTGTTGCTAAAAGTAAGCTTGGCTGTCAAGAACATCGCACAGTTATCTACATTTATTTTTTATCTGTGCGTACCTTTTAGGGGTCGTTTACAAAACCTCCACTGATCACCACTACAACTTGGACAAAGACAGTACTTCCTGGGCATTTTCATAGTAACATTTTTAAAAATCATGAAATACTGCACAATAGTTTATACATCATTTTTATTTGTATTCTTTTAACTACTTTTCATATGGTGTACAACTAACCTTCACACATGCTTTTCCCAGGTATGCAGACAATATGGAAGGACTCTTCAAATCATTGTGTTTACAACACATGCCACCAAATATGCAGAGTATAGACCGCAAAAAATCAGTCCCTCGACCCAACCTGGATAGTTATGTGTTCCTAAAGATTTTAGAAGATCAGGAGCAAGTACTTGTTGATCCTGAGTAAGTAGAGTGCGGACACTATGTCCGTGAAATATCACCAAAGTTATTTGTTGTTGCTAACTAGTTGTTAGTTAGTAACTATTTGTCACTATCACTCAACCAGAACATTGTCAATAGAAATACACTGGAGACACTAAATACACAAGAGACTTGGACCATGGACAATGACTTTAATGATTTCATTACTTGAAAATATGTTTTATTGTTGTATTCTTAATATCTATTGTTTGTACAATGTTCTACTCATTTGAGTATATAACATTTTTTAACAAATAATTTTCCAGTGTATTTCTATTAGCAATGTTCTGGCTGAGTGATAGAGTACAAACACTAAAAGTGTGCAATACTTTGTACTTTTTACCACTAAATAGTGTTGATTAAACAATAGAGAACAAAAGAATTTGCATAATTTAGCAGTATTTAGTGGTATTTATGTTGCACACTTTTAGTGTTTGTACTCTAGTAACAAATAGTTACTAACTAACAACTAGTAAGCAACAAATAACTTTGGTGATATTTCACAGACATACAGTGTCTGCACTTTAATGATATATATAAATTGCTATAATTATCATGAAGTTTAAGATTATAATGAAACTGATGATGACGATGATGATAATAGGTGAACATTGTGTTTACAAGTGTTGGTATTGTGATGCTTATTTACCATTGAACCATTCTAACAATAGATTTTTAAATTTTCTTTGTTCTAATAACAATGGTTGGTTGGCAAAACCATAACAAAACTATGTCACTGTACTTCCACCTTTATAATAATGATAATGATGATGATCGTTATAATGATGATGAGGATAGCGATGATCATATTGGTGTTGATAATAATGATGATGATGATGAAAATGGTTATGATATTAGTGGTGATGATAATGATGACAATGATGATGATAACGATGCATCTCTAGATCTAACGATAGTGATGATAATGACAATGATGATGATAAAATATTCGATGTATATCTTGTACGGATAAATAATGTTTTGTTTTTCTGTAGGGAAGATCCAGTTGATTTGGAAAAGGGCGCTCAACACATCATGAGATATAGCGCTATATCACCTCTCTTGGCCAATGACAGTGTAGCACTGCTCTAATCAAAATCGCTACACATCACATGATATATAGCTACATACAATCAACACAATCACCCTTTTGGAGACCGACCACTCATATAATCAGTAAAACAGTACACTAGAAACTAGAGGGTTTCTTGATCTAGTATTTGTATTTATCATTTGTACGTCTGTTTTTGTTATTCTCAAGAGAGACCCTCTAGCCAAATGAGCCTAGTCTTTTGAATTTGCCAAGCCAATCAGAAGCGGAGGGTCAGTGTCTGACCCTGGCCTTCTGATTGGTTTAATTCATTGAAGAGCTTTGATTGGACGTAGTTTGACAACTTGACGAGATTAAGTTCCAAATATAGCCATAATCGGAGTGTTAATCAAATCAACATAGAAGTGAAATTCTAAGCTCTCACAAACCATTAAATTTACAAACGCTAAAGCATGTAGAAAATAACCTCAGGTACTCAGGGTAGCAAAAAAAAACATTCTTTTGGAGTTTTTGATAAAGACAACACAGGAACCCCAACCAATTTTCCCCAAAACCCAAAGATTGCCAGTTTTTGCAGGCTACTATTCTTGATGTTTCAAATATTTTAAGATAAGAATTTGAATGATTCATCAGAGTGAAACTCCTGCATAAAGTGCATAATAAATTTCTGATGCATTCTGAATTTCTGACGCATTCTAATATGTATCAAAAATCACATAATCCCATCAGTTTTGCTCAAGTTTTCAATCCCATTCCCATTTTCTACTTTTCTTTTATTTGTAAGTCCCAGTCCCAGTGTATCCAATCACATTTTCCCAGTCAAAAATAAGGCCAATCCCAGCTCCCATTTTACCCCTTCAGCACCCTCAATAGTAGTAACTTCAACATTGAGTGAATTTTGTTAATAGCATATTATAGGTGGTTTGCAACCATTCCCAGGAGAGCGAATTGAACAAAAGTACAACCAGTCACGGTGATAATTTTCTTTTGTCAAGACCACCAGCATGGCTGCCGTTTCTTTTGTTCAATTCACTCTCCTGGGAATGGTTGCAATCCATCTAGAACATTTTGACTAGTAAAGAACTCAGCATTCTCGGTTTTTGATGTTTTTTAAGACCACAAAAACCACAGGCATCCCAGGCTATTGACTTTTATCTTATAAAAATTAGCGACGTTTTCAACTAAAAAAAAATCTTCTTTCCTCTTTTTAAATGCAACTCCGAATATATAAGGGGGGAGGGGGCTTATTCACGCAACGCTCCCTTGCGTTGGCCTGTGGAAGACCACGGCCTTTTTGAAGCGGTATTTCGGTTAAATATAAGCAAAATCTAGCGGTAATGCGGGATTTAGAATTCCTGCGGTATGCGATATTAACGGTTTTTGTTTTTTGTTTGGTACGTATGGATGGTGAAAAAACCGAAAGCGTTTAATGACCTTTGATTTTAATTAAATGTTGTGCGGTATTTGCGATATTTTTTTTGCGGTAATGCGGGATCTTTAAATAATTTTTGCGGGATTCAACCCCCCCTCCCCCCCTGAATGCATGTCCCCCTCGGAAAAGTCGCGTTAAATTTCGAGTGAAGCGAACCTTGTTTCTTTCTAAAAATAATTTTAATGTCAGCATTGGCATTTTAAAATATGTTTCAAGATCCTTCGACTTCGACTGTGATTCTACTACAACAAGCAATGGATGATTAATATAAACAAAGATTTCTCAATGAAAGCACTCCACAACGATCACGCCATCACGAAGCCGGGTCACGCAGGAAGTCCAGGAATAGTATTTCGAGTTGTAGATTCCTGGAACAAAGGATTTCAAAGAATTTAAATTGTATTTAATTTGCAAAGGGTTTGCTTCATTATGCTGGTATTTTTTCCTGATGTTTTTAGAAATTTAAGTATTTATTTCAGTTTTATATAAAAGATCAGACGTGCTGTCCATTGTGGCGGCTTTTCGAAGCACGAGCCAATCCACACCATCGCACATGAACAGATCTTTGAATCTCGTACGCTGATTGGTTGAATTCACGCTTTCACGTGCAAGGGAAGTGAAAAATCATGTACGATGCAGGCTTGGACAACAAGAAATGGTTTATAACTTGTTGGCAAGGTTGTAGTTTATCATTACTAGACGCCTTCACAACTGTTTGGGCCAGGGCTGGCTAGAGGAGCGACAGTTTAACCTGTCTGCTGCGAAAAGAACTGCTTTGAAGCCTCAGAGATTTTGAGAAAGGCTTTTTTTTCGCGGTTTATTTACATCGTGACAGCCGTGTAAAAAATTTGACTTCTTCGCTATGCCGGCTTCTACCAGTTTAAAACCAAGCTTACTTGGCTCGGCGAAAAGTGACTCTTGCATTCAAGAATCAAGGAAGGATAAGCAGGGCTTAAAATATAAGAAAGTCCATTTTGCAGATACATTGGGGCTTTCGTTAGTTTCCGTGTGTGTTTTTCAAACACCTCGTCCTTGTCATCGAAAAAATGGGATCAGACCTTCTAGCTGCCTGGATGGCAGGATTGATAGAGCAAGACTTCTTAATTTTATCCAACCTTTAAGCGGGAAAAAACTCATCGATGCTTTAAAAAGACAGACTGTTTGCCTCGAGAGCATAACCGTGAGAGAATACAGCATTTTAGGACATATAAAAGTTAATAATTTGGCCTACGAAAAGAGAGTTACTGTACGGTACACTTTGGATAACTGGACTTCATATCGCGAAACGACAGCTCACTATGTGTACGGATCTAGCACAGGAGCTATAGATACTTTCAGATTTGAAATGTTTATCCCTGAAGATTTGGAAAAAGACATTAAAATAGAGTTTGCAGTTTGTTATCAAGTGTTAGGAAGTCAATTCTGGGACAACAACTACGGAGACAACTTCAGGTTAATGTGGTTCGCGTCGCAAAAACTACTGAAAAGCCGGGATGTTTTGGACATTTTCCAAAGCAGTAAATATGCAGGCTTCTGGATTTAATATAGTAATTTATTAGAACAATCAGAGAAATAAATTTAGTACAATTTAGAAATTTACAATCGTTCAAGATACTTGATTTTTGATGCTTGAGCGACACTATAACAATAGAAGGATTAATTTCTAATAAAAGTATATTTTGACAACACTGCTATGACGCAGTCGAAATTCAACAAAAAAAATAGTATTTCTTTCGATTTTCAAAGAATATTATTTTCCCGGTTTTAGTTTTGGCTCTGTGTAAACAAAACTCCACGTTTCAAATTACTCTCACTTCAATGTCGTTTCCAAGCGACCACAATCCGAAAATCGTTTATAACACAAATTTTGTATTTAAGGCCCCGGATAACGTGTCAAATGAATTTAATTAACTTTAAAGATATTATATTTTCTAAGAATTCGAAAAGAAATGTACAGTATTTTGTAACAGAGTTTGATGGTTAGTGCTGTCAGGACTGTAGTATTTATTCAATAAATTGTAATATTTGAAAGTTTAGAACCATTAAAATTTACACTAGAAATTTTGGGTCAATTATTCAGTTCGGTGCTTTATTTGTAGAAAACAAAATGGTCCCTCGGGAAATAATTTTTTTATGAAATATTTGATCTACATAAAGACAGAAGACAAATTTAAGTGGCTCTCGATGATAATACAGTTTTGTGCATAGCCTCAACATCACTTGAAATTTCTGTTTTTTAGATTTGCACATTCTAAAGTGCATCTTTCAAATTCACTATCCTTATTCATAATAATAGCATTTTTTTTCATATACAAATAAAATGCTTTCAAGGTAATATCCAACTTAACTTGATCAACGACAACCACAAATTAATTTGATCAACAACAACAAAACTACATTTGACAACAAATTAAAATATTTGATTGTAAACATTGCTATAAATTCAACAGAAAATATCCCCATTCAAAACAATATATTGCCACATAAAACTGGCTAAGTTTGAAGTTGAAAAGCTTTCAACCAGACAATCAAATCTTATAATCCTTACAGAATCTATTCTAATTTAAGAGATGTACTTTGGACCCTAGACAATGTCTTGTCATGCTGTAGTTGAAGTGTTTACATTTCTTAGCTAGACCCAATGACCCAGAGTAGTCTGTTCTAAATGATTTATAGACAATTATATTCCATAGCACAGTATCCGGTCTAATAGGTTAAAGTAGATAATAGATTTCCTATTAGATTTTTTTTATATCCCATTTTGTAATGGTCTAATGGATAAATTAGATTTAATATTTTTTATATCCGATTTAATAAGCGCAGACACTATGCAGGGGAACATTATTGACATTGAGTTTCATTATCAAGGACAGGCTTTTCATTTCTGTAGTTTTAAATTTGGATTAAATGGCCCTTAAAGGGCAAATACAGGTTTAAATGGTGTTGATTTAATATCAATCTTTAGCCATTTATTGAACATTACAGTCAAGTCTTGACATTATTGTGGTACAGATGAATCAATTGCCTTTTTTTGCTTCATTTTTTATTTATAATTTGTAGTCTTGAATGAAGGATGCAGTTTGGATCTGTTCAAGTCTGCTAAAAACAAATGCCATATTCTCAATTTCACAGGCATAAATGTCTACTATATCCAAACATTTTATATATAATTATACACCTATTTTAAAAATCATTGTCGCAAACAAAGCCACAGTCCACAAGCCTGCAAAGGATGTCGGTATTTCTTCTCTTGTTATCGATATATTCATAGCATATTTTGGTTGTTGGTGTTTGTGTTATATGACCATAACAAGTTGTTGCAGTGGTAGATATAAATACAAATATTTCTTTAAAAAACGTGCAATAAATCACAAATTAACACACTGTGGCTTTGGATGCGACAATGAGTTTTGAAATAAGTGTATAAATTTATGGTTAAATTTGATATTGAACTCAAAGTTAAATTCTATAAAAATAAAAACATTTTGTCTCTGTGCAAATTTCTGATAAGAAAATGATTGCAACGAAAAAACATATGCAAATATCTTTGCTCAAGTGTATGTTGAAAACATTACTCAAGAAATGTAGACATCAATACTTATAAAAACCAAACCTATTTCCTGAATAAATGAGATAAAAAGATATTCTAACCACTTAGATGGAAGTTTGGTTTACAAACCTTCAGGTTATGGGGCTTTTTAATAGAGTATCATATTTCCATTGAAAAATATCCTAAGGGTCTTCATAACAAAAAAATACTAATCTTATTAAATTTTCTTGTTTGTAACTATCAGGACTTCCTTCTTACGTTTCATTTTCGGTTTGTCAGATCAATCTAGAAACATTTAGTTTCATCATTTATTTTCACTTTATATTAAAACATAAAGTTTTTCACTTATCTGATACTATTATTTTTTTATTTTGTGAAATGTCATGTTTTTTTGTCTCTGGATAGCCATTTAAAATAATGTGATTATTAGTGATTATTCTTCGCCTTTGCAAAAAAAATTATTTATATATAAATTATTTAAATTACTTCAGTACTAGTTGATAAACAAAAGTGGAAATAGACCGAATCGAAATATATGGCATACTTATAAATATAAACAAATATATGTTCTTGACTGTCTAGCATCGTGTTCATGTTGGAAAACAATAGTGTTTTCACATGTATACGATGCTGGGCAGTCAAGAAGAATTGCTATTCAAATTGGTGTATGGGTTTAGAGTCTACTACAACTACAAGTTTTTCAATAGATAAGCGTAGTGTTTACAAGTGTTGGTATTGTGATGCTAATCTGCCAACCATTTTTACAATAGATTTTTTAATTTTCTTTGTTCAAATAACAATGGTTGGTTGGCAAAACCATAACAAAATACGACATTGTCCACCTATAGTTGAGCATAGTGTTTACAAGTGTTGGTATTGTGATGCTAATCTGCCAACCATTTTAACAATAGATTATTTAATTTTCTTTGTTCTAATAACAATGGTTGGTTGGCAAAACCATAACAAAATATGTCACTGTATGTCCACCTATTCTTGTGAAGGGAAAATACTGATAAAAACAGAAATACATATTCTAAAAAGTTTATTTAAATAGTGAAATATATATATAGCACAAAAGAAAACAATATTATTCTTAGGCTATCAATAATTATTTGCTTTCCTGAATTTGAGATCCCTTTTCAAAACTGTGTATTGTTTTATTCAACCTGTTGAACATAGGGTCACCAAGGATAGCCCAAGTCAAATGTGCTTGACCTTTACTTTGGGTGCTAAAACACCAGTAACAACTTGCTGTATGTGTGACTCTAAACAGGCCCTGCCCAAGTTTGCTTGCATGGTGACCACAAAGCAAACATTTTGCATTAAGTATATTGTATCAATAACATCTACTCAAGCCTCAATTCCAATTGTTTTGTATTCCTTCCAGTAAACTGTAATACCATCCCTACTTTTGCGCAAAAACTCAGATGAAACAATAGGGCCTTTTGTAGCTAGAGGTCACGTGGCCCCATCTACCTTAAATCCATCAGCTGTGCCAAAATGATGTCCAGAAATGGAAAGAGCATGTCAACATTAGCATGAAGTTGATATTTCAGCTCTTGATCCTAAATATATAAAAAAATGTCAAAGAACATAAAATGGGATATTTTCTTAGGATTTGTATGGGAAAATAGCACTGCCTTGCTCTCCAGTCATACAAATCCTTAGAAAATATCCGGTTTTATGTTCTTTACCATTTTTCATGTACATGTATTCAGAATTAAGACCTGAAATGTTTTTGCTAATGTTGACATGCTCTTTCCATTTCTGGACATCATGTTGGCACAGCTGATGCTAAGCTAGGTTGGAGACAAGTCATGTGACCTCTAGCTGCAAAAGGCCTATTTGTATTTCATCAGCAATAGAATCACTGTTCTATTTTCCAGTTCATCAAAAGCCTATTCAATATTCCTATAGATTGAAACACTTCATTCCTATATTTGATCTGCTTCTTATCAAGTCTTGCCATCCTGACATTTTTTCACATATTTCCCTTGCTCTCCCACCGTTGTTTTTGCTCAAATCCCCAATGTAGCTTTTTCTTCTTCCTTCTTACTTGTTTTTGTTCATCTTGTAGTTTTCTTTTCTCAGCAAAGTCTCTAGTCTTCATAGCATGAGCAGCTTTTGACACAAAATCCTTAGTAGCAAGTTTATCACTGAGTGACTCTGCAACTTTGAAATCTTGTCTTTCAATGGCTTCATTTATCGCTTCTTCCTTCTAGCAAAAAATAAAATGAGGTTGAATTAGACTACTTGAATTGAATTATTTGTCAATATTTATCAATGTTGTGTTTAGATTGAAATCATCCCTAATGTTTTCTTTTGAGTTACTTTGAAAACATTCCCTCTTACATAATTTTATTTTATGTCAGAAAGATTTATTTTGGCTCATTAATTCATATCTTTAGTAATTGTGCATTTATTTATATATTTCTTTATTTCTTTATCAATCCATTCATTCATTATTCTCTCTCAATTCAATCATATTAAAACATCACAGCTTGATTATGTCTCTCAATCTCTCCAGCTGTCAAAATTCACCAAATGTTTTGCTGTGAAGTAAGTTGTTGTTGGACATTGAGTTAACCATATGGTGATGATATTAGATTAGATATTATCAAACACTGATGCAGCCTATACTAGTTTACTCACTAGTTTCTATTTTTTTACGGTGTTGCAAATTTCATTCTATTACCTATCGTTTATATCAAACACTGATGCAGCCTATACTAGTTTACTCACTAGTTTCTATTTTTTTACGGTGTTGCAAATTTCATTCTATTACCTATCGTTTATATCAAACACCGATGCAGCCTATACTAGTTTACTCACTAGTTTCTATTTTTTTACGGTGTTGCAAATTTCATTCTATTACCTATCGTTTATATCAAACACCGATGCAGCCTATACTAGTTTACTCACTAGTTTCTATTTTTTTACGGTGCTGCAAATTTCATTCTATTACCTATCGTTTATATCAAACACCGATGCAGCCTATACTAGTTTACTCACTAGTTTCTATTTTTTTTACGGTGTTGCAAATTTCATTCTATTACCTATCGTTTATATCAAACACTGATGCAGCTTATACTAGTTTACTCGCTAGTTTCTATTTCTATTTTTTACGGTGTTACAAATTTCATTATATTACCTATCGTTTATATCAAACACCAATGCAGCCTATACTAGTTTACTCGCTAGTTTCTATTTTTACGGTGTTACAAATTTCATTCTATTACCTATCGTTTATATCAAACACCGACGCAGCCTATACTATATCCTACTCACTAGTTTCCATTTAGATATTATCATCTTATAGTGATGATATTAGAGTAGATTTTGTATGACAGTTTCTGTGAAAAGTCCATTACTATGTGCGTGCCTTGCTGTGACTGCGATGTTTCTCAAGGCCTTTTTGCCCTTGACTGTGCTCGTGCTGTGAGCTTAACTTCATAGTCATACAAAATATGCTTTATACAGGGTTCGTGCTACTCCTTAAACTCCTTGAAAACTCCTTAGATTTGATTTACGTTTTTAAGGGCACTTGAAAAGCCCTTGAATTTTAGAAAATCAGCAAAAACTCCTTAAAAACTCCTTAATTCCAGCTAAAGTAGGGTAAAAATTCGAGTATTGCAAATTAAAGTTAAGTAAAAATTCTAGTATTGTACATCATTTTCGTAAATTCGTAAATTTTCGTATATCAAAGTTGTCGCAAAAAGTGCTTAAAAAATACTTTTTGGTCCTTGAAAACTCCTTGAAAACTCCTTAGATTTTGTTTACTGACATCAGCACGAACCCTGTTTATACCATTGTTATATACTTACATTTTTTTCACTTGAACTTAGGCTATTTGAAGTTTCTAAATTGGATGAGTGTGGGAAATATTGACGCAATTCTTTCCATTTTTCTTCACTTTCTTTTTTACTAAAAAGATACAAAAATTATAAATACACCATATAAATTCTGCCAAAATTCTTTAAAAACAAAATGCTTACTTGGTTGGCTTTGGAAGTGTTTCTTGATTACTTGTAGGTATTTGTTCTTCTTCAGACTGTTGTTCTGAAAATATTAAAATTAAATAAGTTTTTGCTATGTTTAGTGTTTTACTAGGCTGCCAAAATTTTTAACAGCTTTTCTTGCCTTACGTTTTGTTGATATAAAAACATTTGTGGTGGTAGCAGCAGCATTTTATGTCATCACAACCACAGGCATACCAAACTGGACATCTGTGATTTTGGGCTTCCTGTGTTATTTAACAGAGTCGTTTTGAAGATCTGATGGATAACATTCAAATTGCGTTCCTTTTGAAATCTTTTCTTTAGTTAGTAACAAAATATTTTATTGATAATAAAAGATTATGAGATAAGGAGAAAACCTTACAGAAACCTTCCTTAACTCATAATCTTTTACTATCTAAAAAATAATTTATTTACTAACTAAATTGAAAAGATTTAACATTATCCATTGATCTTCGAATGACTCCATTAAATAACACAGGAAGCCTATAACCACAGATGTCTAGTCTGGTATGCCTGTCTTACAACGTTCCCTCCCACAAATTATGGCTATGCAGGATAATATAATGTATACTTTGTGGGAGTAACACAGCTTTTCCTGTCTGCTCAGGAAACATACATTTCCTTGCATGATAACTAAAGATATTTAGGGACATAGCATGGTCATGCATTTTGACAAGTACGCACGGATATGGATTTTTGACTTTTGAAATACAAAAACATGGAAAACAATTAAAAAACATTTGAAAATTTCCCACCTCAAGTCAACGTGCGTATTTGCGTAATAGACGCTACGCCGTTGATTTTTTTTTGTTATGATTGCCTATAGGCCTTTACCTAATGCAATAGTTTTCTTGTTTGGCTTTTGCCTCCTCTTTCTTTTATTTTGATGAGATATCTTCAACCGTCTTTCCTTTAATTCTTGGAATTTCTGCCTCACAATCAGAACAAATAGTCAATCAATTTATAATGTAAATTCATAATTATAATGAAGGTGATAATGAGGCCCTGTTAGGGTTTTAGAATTATGGATTATTAGGGGTTTTTAGAGCAGGGATATGGATTATTGACCCAAAAGTTTAAGGATTATGGATTATTTTTTGCAGCATTTAGGACCAATTGAGGATTTAGGATTACTCGTTTGTAATTTATTTTTTGTAAATCATTATTTACAATTTAGGATTACCGATTATTTATGAACTTCAATCAGGATTAGTGATTATTCAGACCCCTCCTAACAGGGCCTCGATAATGATGTTGGTTGTGATGATTGATGATGATGATAACATTTGGTGGTTTGCGAAGGTGATGATGATGACAGAGATCATGATTATGATGGTTAGTATTAAATGATAATAATCATGGTACATGTTATGATGGCGATGGCAATATATGATTATAATCATGATGGTCTGATGATGACAATGAATGATCACGATGATGATGACTTGATGATTATGATTCATTAGTTTTACATATATTTTATACCTGTCCAATGTTCATATATTCTAGATATTTTATTATTGTTGTGATACCACTTTTATTGTAAAAAGCATCGAGACTTTTGTGATATGCGTTTTTTGAAGAAATAAATTATTAGAAGGAAATAGGTTATTCATCGTGAAACGTGAAATTAAAAGGATACTTAATCAATTGTCTCACGATTAAGGTCATAAATAAATTATTATTATTATTATTATTATTATGATAATATTTATAACAAATAGTCCAGACCATAGTTCCGATAAAACCTTCATGAATGCATTCAAGGAACCCCCTCTCTCTTAGAAAAACTTACGAAGCAATATTGCATCAAAACTGTTTTTAAATACCTTCCAGTTCGTTTCAGAAACACCATCCGGTCTGTCGGTCTGTTGTTGGTCTGTTGGAGCCACTGAACAATACATGGCAACTTTGATTACAGTTCTACATGATTCTGAATAATTTAACTACATAATTCCTTATTTAGAATCCCTTTTGCGACTTTTCTTGTCTTTTTAAATGCATTTAACATCACTGCATACAAAATCATTAAGCGTCCGCCATTTTGTTTTGTTACTTGTTGGGATCCCTGTGTGTTTCTCGTGCCAGTTCGACGCGGCTAGGAATATACAGGGATCCCGCTTTTGCTATTATTACTCGAGGGGCGTAATCAGATCGATTTTAAAAATGGGCTCATTTCTTTTTGTTTGTTGGTCTCAAATCGACACTGCTCTCTGAGGTGCTACCGCTGGATGTTTTCATCGCTGTCTGTGACTCCGAAATCAACGAAAGTTCGTCTATTTTGGGAACATTTAGGCATTTTCGATTTTAGCCATTAATGGGGCGCGAGATAGCGTCTGCGAAACAGCGCCAGAAAGCTTGTTCTTAGCTTGGGTTCCAGAGCTCGAGGCTCAAGAGGGGATTGCCGCCGCTCTCTCTCCCCATTGCCCTCTAGAGCCTCTGGAACCCAGTTGGAGGGTAGCTTGTTCTAGACCCCCAACCGAATTGTACGATTATATACAGTCATTTGAAAAAACAAAGGAGTATGGGTATAAAGCACTGAAGCAGTTAGCTGCATATATTATCAACATCTTGAGCTCTCAGCTTATTTCCTTGTTTCTATTAGATTTGCGCTGGCGATTGATTTGGATGACACAAATCCTCTGCATGAAAACTGAAGCTGTAGCTATTTACTTGTCGAGATCTCCACGCTCTATACAAGATTAATTTCTTTGCACAGAACGCAATGGCACACATTCATTCATGTACTCGCCACATTTCAGCATATTTTATAGCGCGTGCTAAAAATATATTGCTTTAGTGATTTTTACCCATACTCCCGCTTGGGTTAGTCGCGTAGTCGCGGAGCCGGTCAGCGACAATGTTTTTTCAAATGACTGAATAAAAGTTTCTGATTGGCTCTTGACTCTTGCTCATTCTTATAAATGAAAATACTGGTGCCACGGGCGGCCGAGTCTCGTTCGCGTTTGTATTCGCCTGTAATCTTCTTGTTATCAACGGTTAGCCTCCTCCGCCAACCTCCTTTAGCAAAAGGAGAAGGCCCTGGGAACGAGGTTGCTCCTCCGCTTTTATCTCTTTCCATCGGGCTTCCTGTGGTGAAGAGACAAAAAAAAAAACAGCGGGAATTCTACCCTGACAAATATTTCAACACAGGAATCGCGATCACGTCAACAAAAGAATCCCTATGGACCAGGTCATTTATTACTTTGCTTTGGTACGTCAACGATTGACCTCGTAATATGTGTAGTCTAGTGGTATTAAAAAGCGACCGTATGTCACTCGTAATTAATCGGTAACTTCTTTTGTTTCTATAGACAAAACCGCGGCAGCACTCATTAAACGTTAGCCTGCGTGGCGGCTCTAGGGTTTGGGAAGAGAAGGGGAGGGAAGGGGGAAGAAGGGAGCTGAGAGCTCTTTATTCCTTCCCTCCTCCCCACCGCCCCTCCCCTCCCCCTCTCTCCCCTAAAGAGCCGCCACGCAGGCGTTACAACGCATATAGGAGCCCCTCCCAGGGGGGGGGGGGGGTGCATGTTACCTTGATCTTTTTGCATTTTCTCCCTTGTTCCCCATAAGTAAAATAACTGTTTCCCTGAAATGTTTTACCTTATGTTCCCATGATCTCCAAAACCTATTGTTTTATCATATTTTGTTCCCTTGTTCCCTGAAAATAATTTGGCAGTATCCCTTGTTCCCTTAAAATAAATGTTCCATTGCTCCCTAAAACCCCTGGGAGGGACTCATATAGATTGTTTATTGGAGGAGAGATGCGAGACCATGGAGACAGTGAGTCGTTGTGTCATAATTACCATATCACATTACCAATTCAACAGCACGCATTGCAAACATAAGCTGAGTCACGACTGTATCTCTCGTTAACCCTCACAACAACAGTACCAACTACATAGATCTCTTTCATACGTCTCTAAACAGAACTCTAAAAGCCGACAATGAATTCGCTTGGAGTGCTTGTCGTTGTGTTGGCGAACCTTGTATCCCTGGTGGAAAATCTCCCGATACGCATTGTCGGTGGGAAACACCACAACGAAGGAAAACTTGAAATCCTTCATGAAGGAAAGTGGGGGGAGATTTGTGACCATGATTGGAATTTAGCAGGAGCTCGTGTTGCTTGTCGTATGCTGGGTTTTCCCGACGCAGAGAGATATACATATGGGTAAGTATATAGCTGTACTGTATATCATTCTATATCATCAAGGTAGTCGTACCTATTATCACGCACATCTTATCATCTTGCTTTTCGTAAAAAATAATATATACTGCTTCAAAATCAATTAAAACAATTATTGCTGCTTATTCTGTTGCAACTAACCTTTTTGGTCCACTCTTTGCAATAAACTCTTATGCAGAAATATATTATTTTTTACGAAAAGCACGACTAAAAGGTACGACTAAACGGTACGACTACCTTATTACCATGCCAATAAATCCATAGTGGCATAGGTTTGGTGCGCTGAGGTCTGTACTAATCAGTACCCTGCTGGCAGATGAGTTGTTATTTCTTCGCAAAACAACGTGAAAAATCTTTCAGTGCTAGCAGGGTAGGACTAATAATTATATTCGTGAATCGAAACACGATTTCAGATATTGGTTAATTTGCGACTGTTTTGAGGTTCGACCCGTGGGTCAAGTGGATTGCACTGGGTTGGGAAGCGTTGTGTGACAATGTTACGTGGGGGATCGCGGTATCATATCACGGTACGTATTCGGCCAGTCTTTGCTCGGTATCGCGGTAAATAAAATTGATCTGCTCGGTCTAGGTAAATCTTTTGAACCAAGTCTGTACGGTAGACCAAGCTCCATGTGGCAAGATAACTTTGCCCTAAATTCAGAGTAATTTTTGAAGTTTGTGGAATTAAACTTCAGAATTCGCAAGCGATAAACGTTTTAAGTCGCGGTATACGAAAATTGACCAATTGCAAGTTTTAAAATCACGGTATTGCGGTATGGAACGATATCTAAGTCGCTACCTCGCTCGCCGGGATTCCATGTTAAAAGACTCAAATGTCCCGAAATTGTGACTGACAGAAAATAGCAGGATATACTTTTGAGGGTCTGTTGACTTTTCAGTGCGTTCGATTTTTTTCTTTCCGGTTGAATTTATGTATTTTTGTCTGTTGTGTCTGTTCTATCTGTCTATTTCTCTAGTGACTGGTGGGGTCGTGGCACAGGGTATTTCTGGCTGGACGATGTCCAATGCAAAGGAACTGAGAAGAGCCTGGACCTGTGTAAGCATAAACAATGGGGAAGGTGTAATTGCAGAAGAGGTGAATTAGCTGGAGTTATATGCAAGGAACCTGACTCTAAACGTACCATTTATCCATCGCCTTCGAACTTTAGTCAAGGGGTACGTAGCAACCTCGTTCCCAGGGCCCTCTTCCTTCGCTTTTCCGCCCCACCCAAAAGCTAAGGGAGAGGGCCCTGGGAACGAGGTTGGGGTACGTAGTACATCATTATCACAAGAAGCGCGCGCAGTGCATGTATGTATGTACTTACGTGATTTTCTTGTTATTTGTGACAAGCTAGCGCCTTTATTATTATCATCATCATCATTTTATGCCTTTATCGTTATCATCATCATATCACCACCTTTATCATAATAATCATCATCATTTTATGCCTTTATCATCATCATCATCATATCACCACCTTTATCACAATCATCATCATCATTTATTACCACCTTTATCACAATCATCATCATCATGTATTACCACCTTTATCATAATCATCATCATCATGTATTACCACCTTTATCATAATCATCATCATCATTTTATGCCTTTATCATCATCATCATCATATCACCACCTTTATCACAATCATCATCATCATTTATTACCACCTTTATCATCATCATCGTCATTTTATGCCTTTATCATCATCATCATCATCATCATCATTTATTACCACCGTTATCATCATCATCATCATCATCATTTTATGCCTTTATCATCATCATCATTTATTACCACAGTTATCATCATCATCATCATCATCATTTTATGCCTTTATCATCATCATCATTCTCATTCTCATTCTCATCCAATTATTGTTGTCACCACCACCGGGCCATCATTTAATACTTGTATCATCATCATCATCATCATCATCATTACCATCATCATCCTCATCATCACTATATATATCCATCTTTAAAATATGCTATTTCTCTAGATTATCGATCTCTCTGTCCGTTTGTATGGCCCCCTTCGTGTGGGGTACATAAGCGAGGGGTTGTTCCAGGTAAACGTCAATGGCCAGTGGGGTTCTGTGTGTTCACATGGATGGACGGACTTCAACGCTAGAGTCGCGTGTGGCATGCTGGGATATGTGGGTGCAGTCAAAACACCATTTAAGGTCAATGGTCTCAAGTAAGTACATATTTATCAGTCGAAACATAAGCTCATCTGAAAACTCTGTTGAACTTGCGCTATAGAAAAAAGTGTTTTTATTATTATTGTTAATAGACTTATATATAAAATTCACGAATAATTAATGAGAATTATACCAAAGAAATAACGTCCGTGACGAGTTCTGTAAATCTCATACAGATTTCGTCCGGATTTGCATAAGTTTCAACTTGAATTTTCTCGGCCAGATTTACTTTTATCTTGACAATTTTAGTAAAATATGAAAGAACTAATGTTTGAGTTTCATATGTATACTATACAATATTCGCGTCTTATCTGTATGAGATATACAATGGCTCGTCTTTGACTCGCCAGTGTATATCTCATACGTATACAGATTGGCTGCTCATATATTATATATACACCTATTTCAAAAATCGTTGTCGTAATCAAAACTACAGTCCACACTCTGAAGCCCGCTAAGGGTGTCTGTAATATCAACATAATTTGAGATTTATATAAGACGCATTTTCAAGAAATATTTGTATTTATATCTACCACTGCAACAGCTTATTATGTATATATATTTCTCAAACTCATTAATAATTCATTATCTCAGGGACCAATTACAACTTTGTATTTCAGTCACGTGCATAGGTCTTGATACACCGATCAAACACTGATCAAGACACTGATCAAGTCACTGATCAAGACACTGTATAAATTAGCTTAAAAGTAATTTCTCATTCATCCCAATTTACTCTTTTTTTTCTTTATTCCACTGCTATCTCCTTTTTTACCTGTCATGCCTGTTTATTGACCTACCTACCTAACTAATTGCCTAACATTTTATTTTTATTTTATATTTATTTTTTATTTTATTTTGGACGTCCTGTGACTCGAACCGGGAACCTCTGGCTTGCAATTCTAATGATTTACCAACTAAGCTAATAACGAATTCGTTGAAAGTTTTGGGTTGATGTTATATATTATTGATGTTTTGCTCAGAGGGTGATACTAATTATTTGATAAAAAGTTCAAAATGTTTTATTTAGTGATTTGTTTGAGAAGCCATATCAAAAACTTGTGCTTCGTGTTTGATCAGGGGCTCCAAACACCTCGAAACGGATAAAAGCACTCGGCCTGCGGCCTCGTGCTTTCATCCGCTTCTCGGTGTTTGGATCCCCTGATCAAACACTCGCACTCGTTTTTGATCTATTACATAACACAAGCACGTACAACCAAAATATGCTATGAATAAATCGATGACAAGAGAAGAAATACCGAAATCCTTTGCAAGCTTCAGAGTGTGGACTGTGGCTTTTATTGCGACAACGATTTTTTAAATAGGTGTATTACATACATACAACATCTATTACGTCATGTTTTTGTTTGTCCAATCAGTCCAGAGAACATCACATATTTGATGAGCAACCTCATATGCTCCGGTCGAGAATCATCGCTGGTAGAATGCGAGCACCAAGGATGGGGGCCGATGAAATGCCCTGGGGGAACCCCTGTGACTCTTGTTTGCCGTCGATCCACAATGCTCAAGGTAATAATACTGCGGTTTTCGACTTTCTGCGAACTCAGACATTACAACGGCTGGTTGTAAAATACGTTTTTGGCTGCCGTAAATCAAAGACATAAAAGGAGCCGAGTAATTAGCAGCAGCCGAAAAAGTATTTCATAACTAGACGTTAAGATGTCTGAGTTCGCAGAAAGACAAAACCCGCGGTAAAACACTTTCATGTATATCCACATATTCACAAGGCCATTCATTGCAATAACAACCATAAGTTTATATCTCTCACCCCCGTATGCAAATTGCCCATTTCAGACCACGTGTCATTCCCTTGAGAATTGTTCTTTTATCATGAACGTGTTATATCATTTACATGTGAAAGAAACAATTCCCAAGGGTAGCATCAAGTGATCTTAAATGGGACAACAAACAAGGAAGTTTTAACTTTAAAAAGTTTGAATGCATGCATATTTCGTAAACCGAAAGACAGCAATAGACGGCCTTTTCACCAACAACCTCAGTCTCGATATTTAAAATAAAAACTAACGCAAGTAAGGCCCTGGTTATATGGGAGAAAGTCGTCTCGGGCACCCGAGATAGCCCTTTCCCCGAGACAGCTTTATAGAACGTTCACAAGATAAGAAGTAAAGATTTGAACCCTGGGAACACAGGAGGCCCGCATCAAATCTGCAAGGCTAAAGTCGACTGCAGGCTAAACTCGCATGCACTTTTGTACTCTTTCAAGCACTTAATGAGAGATTCCACCATTTCGCTCGTCCAAGCCCACTTCTGGACGCCATTTTGTTTTCGCTGGAGCTATATATTGCGAGCATGCGCGTTTGCCCTTAGTTCGAGTTGTCTCATCCCGGGTAGGCGGGATATGCGTTTATATGAGAAAAACATGTCCCGCCTTCTAGGGTTACCCTACCTGCCGAGACGAGATATCTCGCCCCCCGAGTTGTCTCGCCCAACCGAGATGAGAAATTTTCGGGTGCCCGAGACAACTTTCTACCATATAAACATGGCCTAATTATCGACGCCATCCAGCGTCATTTTCAAGAGTACATGTAATCTTGACGCGCTGGATGGCGTCGAAACGTCGATAAAATTTAAATCAAACTTACTTGCGTTAGTTTTTATTTTAAATAAATTTGCGTGTGTTATAATTGTCAGTTTTATAATGTGTGTACATTGAAGTAAATTATTGTCAAGTTGTTTGTTCATATAAATAATAATGACTAAGCATTTCCATGATGAATTTCAATATATACAGCTATTTTAAAAACGTTGATTACTGAATAGTGCATTCCAAGACCAAAGGGCATTGTGGGTCTCATTAATTCGTAATAAATAATACATTTGCAGCGATGTAGTTTACTCTCCATAACTAGCTCGTATATTGTTTTGAATGGATCCGGAATGCACTAAGAATAAAATAACTTATTATTATACAGCCGATCTCGAAAAGGTTGTCCACCTGAAAAGACATATGTACTTAAAGAAATATCACGTGACTCATTATATATTCACTTTCCACGCGTGTAGAAAGTCAGGTACTTCTAGCGAGGGAAGATACTGCTTGTTTGAATTCACCGCCATATAATACTTTCAAACGCAGGATCCCAAACGCACCTGACTTTCTACACGCGCGGAAAGTGAATATATAGTGAGTCCCGTGATATTTCTTTTAGTATATATGTCTTTTCAGCTGGACAACCTTTTCAAGATCGGCTGTATATATATTTTACTTTAAACAATATTGAATAGCCCAGGATTTTGTTCTTGGAATGCACTATTCACATGCAATGCAGTATTCAGTATTCTTTCGTATTCTACGTTTTGAAATATCTGTAATTGTGTTTTTCTTCAGCATCCTGAGATACGCCTACGTGGTTCGTACCGATCGTATGAAGGAAGAATCGAGGTGAAGTCAAAAGAGAAAAAAGAGGAGCTACACTGGGGCACTGTCTGTGACGATGAGTTTGATCTGATCGATGCTAATGTCGCATGCAGGACTCTTGGCTTGGGGACAGCATCGAGAGTATTCACTAATGCAAGGTTTGGACAAGGAGTTCGAAGGGTAAGTGTTCTTTGATTACTGCATTACCTAGGAATGATATAGTTTGTGTACGTTACTCTAGTCCTTTCGGGGGAGGGGTGGGATACATGTTAGCATAGAGTATTCACTAATGCAAAGTTTGGACAAGGTGTTCGAAGGGTAAGTGTTCTTTGATTACTGCATTACCTAGGAATGATATAGTTTTTGTACGTTACTCTAGTCCTTTCGGGGGAGGGGGGGGGGGTACATGTTAGCATCGAGAGTATTCACTAATGCAAAGTTTGGACAAGGTGTTCGAAGTGTAAGTGTTCTTTGATTACTGCATTACCTAGGAATGATATAGTTTTTGTACGTTACTCTAGTCCTTTCGGGGGAGGGGGGGGGGGGGGTACATGTTAGCATCGAGAGTATTCACTAATGCAAAGTTTGGACAAGGTGTTCGAAGTGTAAGTGTTCTTTGATTACTGCATTACCTAGGAATGATATAGTTTTTTCATTGAAGCGAGACGAACGTTGAGCTCGCAGTGATAGAAACACGTGAATAATTGTCTTGCGCGGTGTAAAAAGGTCTCTATCATTGCAAGCTCAACGTTCGTCTCTCTTCAATGCAAAGGCCAGGCTACCTTTCAAGATGGCGCAGGGAACTGTGAAGGAGACTATTGTGTCTTATACACCTATTTCAATAATCGTTGTCGCAAACAAAGCCACAGTCCACACTGTGAAGTCTGCAAAGGATGTCGGTATTTCTTCTATTGTTATCAATATATTCGTAGCATATTTTGGTTGTACGTGTTTGTGTTATATGACCATAACAAGTTGTTGTTGTGGCAGATATAAATATAAATATTTATTTAAAAAACGGTCAATAAATTACAAATTAAGTCCATGTAACCGACACCCTTTGCAGGTTTCAGAGTGTGGACCGTAGCTTCGGCTGCGACAACAATTTTTGAAATAGTAGGTGTATGTTTGATTTTGATAGATATACAGGGACGACGTGCAATGTACGGGATGGGAAAAAAGCTTTTTGGATTGCAGTTACAAGGACAGAACTGATTGTACGCACTATGAGGATGTCAGTGTTCGATGTAACGCACCAAAACCACACTTGAATAAGGTAATATCTTGTAGGTATTATGATGGTGATGATGGTTATGATGATGACTATGATGACGATGCCGGTTGGATGATGATCATGGTAATGATAATGATGGTGATATAGAGATTATTATTTGGTTTTATAGGATTTTGCACACTGATAAAAATCGTATCACACATGTCCGGTAATGATATTGAGCAATTATTGGATGAGGTTGAGTATGATATCGTAAATTATCAAGACCGAGGTCTGTGTTATCTGCCGAAGCCTCCGGCTGGCTGAGGCAGATAATACTGACTCGAGGTCTTGATAATTTAAGATATCATGCAAAAACCGAATTCAATAATTGTTTTATTATACATTTTTTAAAGTAAAAGTACAATTATAATCAGGTAAAAGAGACAATAAGCAAATCTCGCTGCCATTTTCACATCAACTCCCTGAGAACGGAGAGAGCCTGGGAACTTGACAGTGATTATAACTACAGATAATGCAATTATCACTGTCAAGTTCACATGCTATTCAGATTTAGCCGTGTGCTCTCAGCCAATCAGATTCAATGTAGTTAGTAAAATGTATAATAATACTTTTTATCACACATGTCTATGTTTTTAACGTTTTGAAATAGTTTCTTGATTTAAAACACTGTATGTTAATGTAATAAACAGATTATAATCTGATAAATGTTAAAATGATAAATGTTAAATGTTAATTAAAATACACGGGCGATTGGAGATATAACATTAATCTTCTAGTGTTAAATTGATCTCGATATCCCACACGTTTGCTGCGCGCTCACTCATGAGATATCAAGTTGCATTGAACACGTACTCAAAGATAAATTTCATATCGCCGCACGCCCGTGTATGTACACCTAATTCAAAAAAGGTTGACGGGGCGAACGGCGATTGGCGATTGGTGATTGGCGATTGCGGGACTGTGGATAATACGAATTTTTTCTTATTCTATTCTAAATTACCCAAACATCGTTAAGCAATGACCTTAGATGGATGTCTCGAAGGTTTCGCTGAACGGTGGAGGCATTGTTTGGGTAATTTAGAAACGAATAAGAAGGAATTCATATTACCCATCGCCAATCACCAATCGCCAATCGCCATTCGCCCCGTCAACCTTTTTTGAATTAGGTGTATGTATTAATCTCTATATAAGATTATAATAACAACTATATATACCATTATACTATACATATCGTGAACATCTTCGTTATAGATTCGTCTGGTAGGAGGTAGAAATACAATGGAGGGATACGTCGAAATGCATGACGGGACCAAATGGGGTGCGATTTGTGGCGATGGATGGGGTATCGAAGAAGTAGTCGTCACGTGTCGACAGTTGGACCTGGGGTTCGGTCTGAGACCCGTGAAAGGCAAATATAACTTTGGTTTGTCAAGCGTAAAGATAGAATATTCACATATGGACTGTTCGGTAAGCTTTAGTAGAACTTGAAACATTTGAAACAGCTAGGACGATCTGTTTCATGACGGTAATGATGATGATAATGATGATGATGATGATGATGATGATGATAATGATGATGATAATGATGATGATAATGATGATGATAATAATGAGGATGATAATGATGTTGATAATGATGTTGATCATGATAATGATGCTGATATCGATATGTTGATGATGGTGATGATGATGATGGTGATAATGATGATGATGGTGATGACGACGATGATGACGATGATACTGATGATTATTATGGTGATGGGGATGATGATAATGATGCTGATCGATATGTTGACGATGATAATGGTGATGGTGATGATGATGATATTAATTCTGGTGATGCATGATGATGATGATCATGCATGATGATTATGATTCCGGTTATAATGATGATGATGATGATGATGACGATGATCCTGATGACAATTATGGTGATGGTGATGATGATGATATGATGATGATGGTGATAATGATGATGACAATGATGATGATGCAGGTATTGTTTGATGTAAGAACGCCAGGGAAAGGATGGAACAACATCGAAAAGCTCCTGGGTGTCGATACACAACAGTCAAGACGTATGATGATGGACAAAACAGCCCTACAGCAACTGATTAGAGTTCGCTTTACAACACCAACCAATCAGAAGCGCCCCAAGGCCGACAATGTGCCTCGTGGGAAAAGATGATGATGATGATGATGATGATAACTGAAGTGGTTATGATGTCAGTGATCATCATGTTAATGATCATGATAATACTAATAGATCTTGTCACAGTTCCGTTCAGTGACCACGAATAATATTTCCATTTCGAGGTTCGCGTTGTTGCGCATAGCAAAACTATCATATATCATGCCGCAACAACACGAACCTCGACTTGGAACTATCATTCGTGGTCACAGGACGGAACTGTGAAAATAACTATTATAGTGATGATGACGATGATCGATCATGCATGATTACGATCGATCTTGGATAATAACGATAATGATGATGACAAGATGATGATGATGATGATGATTATAAGATGATAATTATGAAAATGGATATAATTATAAATCATATTTTCCCAGCTCAATGAGATATCCCTATTCCACTGTTCCCGTGCGATAAAGCCTGTCTGTAAAAGTTCATTGAGAGCTGGAGTATACTGCGCCAAAGGTACGTTGTTCTTGCGTTAACTTGCGTAACATTACGTGACACTGACATGCAGGCCTTATCTTTCTGATCTGTTATTTGTTTTTCCTTTCCGCGGAGACTCGTGACATTTTTACTAACAGTTCTTACGTTTTTATACGTAGCTTTACCTGATCTAGTGGTTAACGTAGAAGCGCTAGAACAACACGTACGAATCGACGCGATACCGTTAAACTACCTGCGATGCTCTTACGAAGAGAATTGTCTTGGAGCAAGTGCTCGCCAACAGTGGCACGAAAACCGCCTTTACGTGCGTAGGCTGTTGCGTTTCACGACACGTATCGAGAACCGTGGCCTTGCGTCTTTTGTACCTGACGTTCCGCGTTCAAAATGGCAATGGCACGAGTGTCATGCGCACTATCACTCCATGGAAGTGTTTAGTTCATATGATTTGATAAGTAAGTACATAGATTACTGCGTGGCAATTCTTACGTTAACGCAAACACTAATACACTCATGCAGACAAAACGATTTGAAGTTGAAGTTAATATTACTGTAAATATCTGTGTAACAGGCCTTACATTTACGTAAACACTTATGCAAGCAAAACGATTTGAAGTTGAAGTTAACATTACTGTAAATATCTGCGTAACAGGCCTTACGTTTACGTAAACACTTACGCAAGCAAAACGATTTGTAGTTGAAGTTAACATTACTGTAAACAACTGCGTAAAATTTATTTGCGTTACGTGTTTTAAAGTTGAAGTTTACATTACTGTAAATATCTGTGTAACAATCCACTCGGTTTGAAGTTGAAGTTAACATTATTGTACACATCTGGGGCCGGCTGTACGAAGCCTGAACAGCACTAATAAGATAAGCTGGAAAATCCCGCTGAAGACAAAGTTTGACCTTATGCTTCTTGAATTCATATCATCCATAATACATTTCGGGCTTGGTATGCAACCGGCAACATGCGACCTTCGCTGATACTAAATTTATTACTGTATATATACCGACTAGACGTACAACCGTATACCAATCTTAAGTCTTTTAATGAGCAGCTCTTAATTTATTATTATAATTTCTTTTTAACTTCTTTTGCAACTAGTGACATGCACCTGTTCTTGGATTACTAGTTGCCGCTGCTCATAATGTAGGCCGTAATGCAGTAATTTACTTTGTAACTTTTTTCTAAGTTATATTATTATGTTTTACATGGATGGCTAGGTTATAGGTGTAATTTAGCTTCCTGCGCAGGCAACTCCTGAGTCCGAGAGTGAGTTTCGTGAGTCTGGGGTTCCTGTGTTGAAAATTCGAAGACGTCGAAGTCTGGTGACGAGCGGACATTCCACAACTCTGTTGAAAGTGTAAAAAATAAATAAATATGTGTCAATATTTCAGATAAAGATGGCATGAAGATAGCAGCTGGACACAAAGCAAGCTTCTGCCTTGAAGACACTGTTTGTGACAATGGTATCCATAGATACTTCAACTGTACTGATGGGGGTCCCCAGGGGGTTTCTGTTAACTGCTATGACGTTTACAAGTGGAATATTGATTGCCAGTGGATTGACGTCACAGATTTCCCGTATGGGGCCTTTTATCTGCGGGTGGTTGTCAACCCAAACAGAAGAGTCCCTGAGTCGAATTATTTGAATAACATTGCCAAGTGTGAACTGAATGATTATGGCAACTTTGCAACCGCTTCGAATTGCCGTCTGGGTATGTTGGGAAAGAAGGTCATCATCATCAGTATAATTATCATCATCACCATCATCATCATCACCATCATCATCATTACCATCATCATCATCACCATCATCATCATTACCATCATCATCATCACCATCATCATCATCACCATCATCATCATTACCATCGTCGTCATCATCATTATCACAATCATCATTATCATCACAACTATCATCATCACCACCATCATCATCATCACCATCGTCGTCATTGCCATTATCGTCATCATCATTACCATCGTCGACATCACAATATCACCATCATCATCACAATTGTCACAATTATCATCATCACCAATATCATCGTCGTCAATACCATCATCGTAATCATCATTATCACAATCATCATTTAATATCATCGTCATCATTACAACTACCATCATCATCACCATCGTTGTCATTACCATTATCGTCATCATCATTACCATCATCGTCATCAGTATCACCATCCTGATCATCATCATCATTACCATCCTCATCATCATTATCACCATCATCATCATCATTATCATTACCATCGTCGTCATCATTATCACAATCATCATTTTCATCGTCATCACCACCATAATCATTATTATCATCATCATCACCACCAACATCATGATCAATATCATGATAAGCATCATCATCACCACCATAATTATCATCATCATGTGCGCGCGTTCGTCATTCCTTGAAGCAAAGCAGTAATCAAGATGTTGTTCTATTGTCAGAGAGCTGTGAAAGCGGTGTTGATACACATGGCGGCAATGCCAACGGAGATTGTTGTGTTTTTCCCTTCAAGTATCGAGGCAGATTATATCGATCTTGTACGACTTATAGATTGAACCAGAATTGGTGTTCGACAACGCCCGACTTCGATCGAGATAGACGCTATGGTATATGCTTTTAGAGAGGTAATCTATCAATCAATCTATCAATTAATGAATGAATCAATGAATGAATGAATCAATCAATCAATTAGTCAATCAATCAATCAATCAATCAATCAATTACAATCAATTACAATCAACTAATCAATCAGTCATTCAGTCATTCTCTCTTTTATTTGTCATTTGACAGGGACGCCTAGATTACCAATCAAAGAAAGAAGACATATTTAATTTGATATTTACTCTCAGCAGACTTCGCTGTGAAGTTTACCCTTCTGTCTCTTTCTACCTTCTGATTGCGGCTTCAAAGAGGAACGAAACCCAACTATAAATTTAAGATAGATAATATAATGAAATGTGTAACACCGTAAAAAATGTTGACTTAACTTAACTGACGTTTCGTTGTTACAAATTTCATTTTATTACCTATCATTTATATCAAACACCGACGCAGCCTATACTAATTTACTCGCGCTAGTTTCTATGCCATTTATATAAATTAATGCGATTCATGACACAGTGCAATAGTAGTGAACGTCAATTGCCTAGCCGATCGCCACCACCATTAATATCACCACAACCGCCAACATCATCATCATCATTATCATTATAATCATCATCAAAATCACTGTCATTATCTTCGTATTTTGTATTCATCTAGACTGCGAGCAGTCCCTAATTTTCCCTCCGGATTCAGAAAATTTTAACTTTAATAAAACTAGCGAGTATACTTTTCCTCTTCCATAGCTCCTCCCCCTTTTCGCCCCAATCCCCGCTCGTCCGTGTTTTATTTAAATGTTCATTTTTCTCTCGTTTTCCTCGGAATCAGGAGGGAAAAGAAGGGACTGTTCGCAGTCTAGTATTCATCAGTTGAAAGAATAAAAATTGAAAATGATTCTTTATGGTATCTTTTTTGTTAATAAATTGTTTATAAGAGTAGATCACATGCAAACGTTATATCAGCGGATGACAAATTTAGTAGAACATAGTTTAAATGATTGAAAAACTGAAACATATGTGCCCCTCCCTTGTGGGGTGCATGCTCCCATGTTTCCTTGATCTTTTTGCATTTTCTCCCTTGTTCCCCATAAGTAAAATAACTGTCTCCCTAAAATGTTTTACCTTATGCTCCCATGATCCCAAAAAACTATAGTTTTATCATATTTTGTTCCCTTGTTCCCTCAAAAACTTTTTTGGGAGTATCCCATGTTCCCTTAAAAATGTAAAAATGTGCTTGTTCCCGTGCTCCCCAAAACTCCTGGGAGGGGCTCACATATAGAAGGTTCGTAACAAGGGATGTTTTTTTTTGTGATTGATCCCAATTTTTTTACACAAAAGTTTGATCCCTGATCCCAAAAGCTCGCGTTTTTTGGTCCCTGAATTTATTCATACGATCCCGATCACTCCTCTGATCCCTGATCCTAGCTTTACTCCTACCCAGACTCCGCACCGCCATCAGTCAGTCAGTACATGCGCAGTTAGAACTAAAACCCACGAGGGTGTTCGGCCATTTTGTCCTCTGTCCGAGTTTTGAGGACAAAAAACCGGCAAAATGCCCACTTATTTTCAGCGCCCGGAGAATGCATTGAAAAGAGCAAACGGTAAATATGATTTTTGATTAATTGTAGTAGTTTTTAAAGCGTTAGAACGAGTTTTTGATGGGTTTATTTGCGATTGAAATCTGCCTTCGTCGATTCTGTTGAAACACGTTGCTTTCGACTGGTGGCATATGGTTTCTTGTTCCTTTTTTGATTGAATTCATTTATATTTATCCTTGAAAATGTGACTCGTTTTTATATTGTTCAATTAAGTTTTTATTAAAATGTTAGATTGGGGTAATTCTCAAAGCGGTTTGAAGTTTTTCGTATTTTTTTGTACATTTAACCATGAGTCATCACATACATCGAAAGCCACAGTTTTTAACAGCTTTTTCAAAAAAGGTTTTATTGTAACTATTATAATTACTTTATTTTAATGATATATTTTAATTTCATTGCAATAATTCTATTTTTTGGTTGTAAAAATAGCAACGATACAAAATATGAAAAATCTATTTTTTGTAGCATAAAAAGGTAAAATTTAGGGGCAATTTCAAATCAAAATTAGTGTAAAATACGAATTAGGCAGTAGTTTTGTTTTAAATCATAACAATCGCCATAATAATTGCATGTAGCTGAGTGAATTAGTTCTGTGAATTCAAAATAGTCGCAATTTTTTCGATTCAAATTATGTTTGTAATGTTTTCACATCAGAGGACTTGTCCGATCCATCATAAGACAATTTGTCTGTGCATAGGATTTGCCTGTCTCTAGCGTATAAAACAGCTATTAACTTCAGGGCTCGTACTAAGAAAATAATATGGCCTGCAACTTGCAGATGCAGAAACCGTGAAAGTCGATTTCTAATAAATTCTGGGTGCAATTTTATTATCCATTTGGCAGTTCATAATTATTTTTGCCTGTCAAAACTTAAATTTGGCCTGATATTTGGCCATTAGCAGCTGCAGCTATTTCGAGATATTTAGTTTATTGCCTTTATTACAGAGTTCATTGAAGTTGGCAAAAAAGAGCCAGCATTAGACGTACTTTACGATGTCATAAAAAGCAAAAAACACAGGACATGGCAGAACAAAATCCATGAACCAATCCTATTCAAGTATCTAGAGCTTTGTGTTGACCTACGCCGCAGTCATGTAGCCAAAGAAGGGCTATACCAATACAAGCTGATTTGCCAGCAAGTTAACATTGCATCTCTTGAGGAGGTTATACAGTACTTTTTGAAACTTGCAAACAATAGAGCCGAGGCTGCCAAGACAGAGTCTCGAGTAGGGACTGCTGATGACGAAGATGTGGATGATTTGGACCAGATCCAGACCCCTGAAAGGTTTGTGATATTAACATGATGATGATGATGATGATGGTAATGTTGGTAATGATGATGGTGGTGGTGATGATTTTGAAATTGATGATGGTGATGATAGTGTTAGTGATGATGATATTGATGTTGATAATGATGATAATAGTGATTAATGATGTTTGATAAAGTAATACTACTGGTATTAATATCTATTCTGCCATTCTATCTCAGCTTGTGGTTATAAAAATGATAATCAAATGATAATAGGGATAATGATGTTTGATAAAGTAATACTACTGGTATTAATTTCTATTCTACCATTCTATCTCAGCTTGCTGTTGAGTTTTGTCAGTGGTGAGGACATCCAAGACCGTACTGACCGTGTTCTGCTAACACCATGGGTCAAATTCCTCTGGGAAGCATATAGAAATGTGTTGGAGTTGCTACGTAACAACTCGCGTGTTGAAAAGCTTTACCACGATACAGCTCAACAAGGTAATGTGATGATGATCATCATCATTCAAGTATAATTTAATAAACGCTCAGGGGTGTTTTATCAGGATTTAAAACCACGACATGATAAAACACGATCTGCAAGTTTATTAAACGGCCTCAAAAACTCCAACCTATATTTTGTGTTTTTGTGGAAAAAAATCAAGGATTTATGAAAGTTTATTAGAGAAAATTAAGGTTAAAGTTTATGTTAATTAGGGTGATCGAATCTTTATCTTCAGTTGAAACACTCGTCATGGTTACAATTTCTTTTCTCAATTTCTCAATTATTAATGAGTTTTTGAACTATATTTATTAAACACAAAATTTGTTAAAAACAACATGTTTGTGAATTATGAGCATTGTATGCGGTGATATTTTCATCATTTAATAATGTAACTCTTTTTATCTTCACCTTGTAGCATTCAAGTTTTGTTTGGACTACTCCAGAAGAACAGAATTCCGAAAACTCTGTGATAATGTGAGTTTACTCAATGCAGTGCTACAGATACTGTTGAAAATATCTATAATATTTTATATTATTAGATTTTAGATTTACTAGGATTAGTTCAAATGAGGCCTTGCTACTACTAATTCATGTGTTTTATTATTAGTCTGAGCTTTCGCCGTCAACTAAAGGCCAACTTCAGAAGATATTTTAGATTTTTTTTTTCATTTTTCTGACTGTTTGTTTGATGTGTTTTGCAGTTGCGTAACCATCTGAATGTGACTCTTAAACATCAAGGACAGGTTAACTCTGTCAACCTGAACAATGTTGAGAGCATTCAGTTACACCTGGAGACCAGACTGGCACAGCTGGAGGCGGCAATCAGTATGGAACTGTGGCAGGTATGATAATGAATTCAATGACAATAATAGAAATAATAACAAATATAGCAATGATGATGATCAAGTTTGTGGTTAAGAGGATGATCAAGTTCATGGTTAAGAGGATGATCAAGTTTGTGGTTAAGAGGATGAACAAGTTCATGGGTAAGAGGATGATCAAGTTCATGGTTAAGAGGATGATCAAGTTCATGGGTAAGAGGATGATTAAGTTCATGGTTAAGAGGATGAACAAGTTCATGGTTAAGAGATGGTCAAGTTCGTGGTTAAGAGGATGATCAAGTTCATGGTTAAGAGGATGATCGAGTTCATGGTAGAGAGGATGATCATAATAATAACAAGAATGTCTTTTTTTGGTCGTGTATCTAAGTAACACACTCACTCATAAAATTACAAAAATCCAAATTCCCAACCCACAAGACCAATAACTAAAATATTTTTATAACATACTATGTTATAAAAAGGTACATTTCACATGTTTTTACGACGAAGATGGATATGCTGTATATGCTGTACACTCGGCGGGTAGTAGAGTGCAGATTTTTTCTGCACTTTGCTACCCGACTACTTTGCTTGTAGGAGGCTTTCAAAGCCGTTGAAGATGTCCATGGTATGATGCAGCTCTCTAAACGTCCACCAAGACCACAAGTCATGGCCAACTACTACCAGAAGGTTGCTCTAGTGTTCTGGAAGTCAGGCAACTACCTCTTCCATGCAGCTACTCAGCAGAGGTCATATCTCTTGTTGAGAGAACAAAAGAAAACACTGACACCAGAGGAAATACAGAAGTGAGTAATACAAACTGTGATGATCTTAGACAAATTTGATCACATGAGGCAACACTATGTAATGAAATGCTTAGCGTACAAGTTTACATTCTTTCTTGGACACAAAGGTTTGTCGTAATCAAAAGCAGACAAAAAATGAAGTAGATGGTACAGAAAGTTCCAAGAAGAAATACAATCATTCAGTTAAATTCACTGAGAAAGTAATTCTTTAAATTGTATGGTTTTGCCAATTGATTCACAACGCAGCCAACGTTTAGCTAAGTGTTGTTATAGACTTCAAGAAGGAATGTAATCACGTCATTACATAGTCTCGCCTCACATGATCAAATTTGTCTACGATAGACGCCAAATAAAACTGTTATACGAATTTCAGTTCTCACTCTACTTGTATTGGTAGTAGTGAGTATGATGGATGTGACTTTGATGATGATGAAAATGATGGTGATGTTGAAAATGATAAGGGTTGATGTTTATGTTAATGATAATATTTATTTCTTCTTCCAATGGCCAAAAAGCAAATGATGATTAAGTAATCTCGTTAATCTGAGCTACAGCTTGGAGGACAAACAATATTCCTGATGCTTCATGGTCTTTCAACATCAATTTTGCAAATGAATTCATTAAACAGAAGCTTTAATTATGATCAATGTTTCTTTATTTTCAAGGATTTCATCCCATGTTACGTTATCCATCCTTACTATCCCCATTCCCGTCTCGTTGAGTGATACTGAGAAGTACCTGGAACTAGATGAAGCTTCCAGAGAGAAATCTAGAAGACTTGCAGCCTTACTGGGATTACAGACTATACCCACTAGAGACTCCTTGATACAGGAGATGGTAAGAACTGGCTGGATGATGATGATGGTGGTGAAGATAATGATGATTGTGGTGATGGTGATGATGATGGTGGTGGTGATGATGATGATAATGATGATGATGATGATGGTGGTGGTGGTGGTGATAATGATGGTGGTGATAATGATGGTGATGATGATAAAAATGGTGATGATGGTGGTGGTGGTGGTGATGATAATGATGATGATGATTGTGGTGATGGTGATGATGGTGGTGGTGGTGGTGATGATGATAATGATGATGATGGTGGTGAAGATGATGATGATTGTGGTGATGATGATGATGATTATGGTCATGATGATGATGCTTATCATGATATTGATGATGATGATAATAATTATGGTGGTGGTGATGATGATGATGATGATGATGATAATAATAATAATGGTGGTGATGATGATGGTAATGATGATGATATTGATCATGATGTTGGCAGTGATGATAATTACGGTGGTGATGATGATAATGATGATGGTGATGATAATAATGATGGTGATGATGATAATAATGATGGTAATGATGATAATAATGATGGTGATGATGATAATAATGATGGTGATGATGATAATAATGATGGTGATGATGATAATAATGATGGTGATGATGATAATAATGATGGTGATGATGATAATAATGATGGTGATCATGATGGTGATTATTATCATAATATTCATGATGGTGGTGATGGAAGTGGGTGGTGGCTGCAAGGGCTGTAGTGTTGAACAATTTAATAAAGCTAACAATGAATTGCAGCTTTTCAGTACACAATGGAGAAGCCAGACAATGTTCCTATCTTAATCTCATTGCTTTGTTTCAGATAAAGGCCAATGTGCCGCTGCACGTCATGCCTCAGCTACAATCCCTCTATCAGATCCTAGAGAAGGATTTCCATCCTCTCAAGCTCTGCTTCAAGGTGAATGAGATCTGTGAGTTTCTAGAATCCTGTGAAGATGACATGAGCCAGTACGCCAAACCATTACAAGACATTGCAATCATCAGGCTATTGAAACAGGTATTTATACAAGAAATAAAAAACATCTGTGGCTATATGATATTGATATAAACATGCTGGGAGCCGTAGAGAGAAGAGAGAAGTTGTTCTTTGACTCTTTTGAATCTTCTATAATCTATACAATAGGAAGAGTACAAATATTATACCTGTGAAACAAGTAGTACTAATTAGTACTAAATAGTGATAATTAAACAATAGAAAAAAATAGCATAAAATATCACTGTTGAATTTGCAGCCAGGATTCATATTAAAATGCAAATTGGTTTGACTCTGGCCTGATTCAAACCAATTTGTATTTTAATAAAATATCACTATTTAGTACTATTTATTTTGCACTCTTTTAATGTTTGTACTCTAATGTAATGAAATTTGTAACACCATTAAGGTAGTAGGATTGGATAACAAACTTGTCATTTTTTAACGTTTCTGAATGCTTTATAAATATTCAATTCAGTTTGGCTGGGTTAAACTTCCATTCTTTCACGAACAACAGAATAAACAGCGAAAAACCTTCTATCCAAGCATGTTATTTTTGTTGAAATTTGAGAGAAAACTCAACACTGTGACCTCTAGGGCGCGATGTTGACAAGTAATTTAGTAATCACGATATACTTAGAACTAGAAAAATCCTTCTTTTAAACACATATTTTGATTATAAAATACTTTAGGAAAGTATTTAATATCAAGCTACAAAGGTTTAAGACTTCCAGCAGTAGTTTAGGCCTTGTTTTGAACGGATAAAATTGAAAAGATCAAGTTTCAAATATTGCGTTACACGTTGTTAAGCATTACGTCATGTGTTTATACCTCGTGTGGCTTCGGAGTCGCTTCGCAATACAAATCGCGAATTTGTCGTTGATATTCGGGCTTTTACGGGCTTTTATCGATCGGGTATCGAAGCAGCATTGACTTCCTTTGACATGAAACAAAATGGCGGATATTCGACGTGATTTAAGCTTTTGACGGCCAATTTAAACGGTGTATTATGGAATCAATGGTGTTGTAATGACTGTAAAATTCATGAAACTTAACAGAAAAATTTGAAACTTGCTAAACATGTAATTTAGGGATAAAGAAAGGTTTTCACCGCAGCCCGGAATGAAAGAATCAATAGCCAAATTGTACGAGCCATTTTAAGTCAAATATCGCTCATTTTTAAAATATAAGTCCTTTTGCTCCGGGCTGCGGTGAAAAGTTTCCTTTTTTGATGTAGTTTATGGATATGATAATCGTTTGTTTAACAGAAATAATAGTATCGAGTTATTTTGAGAAAAGTCTGATTTCAACTCTGGGTTTCCTGTGCCATATTGACACCTTAGCTGTGAAATTTCACACCTTTCTTTACATTTCTGAAAAGTAAATTTTATCTTCTTTGCTGCTATGAAATTAAGTTGAATATAAAGGTTTATTTATAATTTTAAACATTTTCCATAAAAAATCAATTTTATCCAATCCTACCACCTTAATAATGTTGACTTAACTTCACTGATGTTTTGAGCTTTAGCCCTCCATCCTTCATTACTCCACGATGAAGGGCTAAAGCTCAAAACCAGTGAAGTTAAGGTAGTTCGGGCGTCTTAGATTCTATCGTTAGATCTTTTTGAAACTTCTCATGTAAAAAGAGCAAACTAAGTTAAGTTCAAAACTAAAATAAAAATAATGGGTCACCGTGCTCGTTTCGGAGATAAGGGCGGTAGACTGGGGCCCATTTTGGTCATTTTTTGTCACAAAAATTGTCGGAATTTGAAACATAAAACGCTATTTATTCTATTTTTCCCGATAGCAAACTTTTTAACAAGCATTTGCAAAAGAAAGACACTTTCCTAACAAACATATTATTTGTCATGTTTTACTCAAGAAAATCCTTTGGGCAAAAAAATACTGCGAAAAGTACGTGCATGTCGAGAATTTTGATGCAAAAATAAACTCAAAATGTGAAAAATACCACATTTTGCGCTCGAAAACAATATCATTTTTATTTCACGGAATGAAGAGTTCTGATAAGGGAAATCCATCTATAAAATAAAAATGGGGTGACACCGCGCTCTTTTCCGAGTTATAGCACGAAAACCCTTTAAAATGTATATTTCGTGAACCTATTTTTTGTCTGTGCGGGACTGGTAACTAGTTCCCTATAACATTATCGAAACAAACTTTAACATTTTTTGGTCCGCTAATATCTCTAGAATCGATGTTAAGCTGATTATGACCAGTTTAATTCGTAATTCTTGCCCAAAACACTAATTTATATGATGCATTATAGTTCCAAAAATCGACACTAAAACGACGCCGATTTGAATGTGAAAAAATCATGAATTTAACGAAAAATCTTGATTTCTCGTGAATGCGGGTCTAAATTCAGGAGATTTTTTGCTGAGACGATGTGCTTGTCTTGTGAATGCATAACGTTCCCATGATTTTCAAATCGGAAAATACTAAAAGCTAAAAAACGAAATTATGTGATTACGGCTGGGTCCCGAACTACCTTAAGTCAACATTTTTTACAAATTTCATTATATTATCTATCGTTTATATCAAACACCAATGCAGCCTATACTAGTTTACTCGCTAGTTTCTATTTTTTATGGTGTTACAAATTTCATTATATTACCTATCGTTTATATCAAACACCGACGCAGCCTATACTAGTTTACTCGCTAGTTTCTATTTTATACGGTGTTACAAAAATTTCATTATATTACATGTACCGCCCGCGAGTAAAGTACCATCCACTCGCGAGTACGCGTAGCGAGTGTGCGCGTCACTCGCGAGTTATGCATAATGTCAATAAAGTTACCCACTCGGAACGAACGAGTCTCTTGGGCTCGTATAGGCTCGCAAGTGGAATGAGTTACATACAGTATAAACAGTTTAAACTTTGTTTAAAAAGCCTGTAAATGAAAGTCATTTGACTCTTTAGACGCTAAAACTATATTTTTTCATATTGTAGATCGACAAATGCCGCTAAATACGATAACAAAACGGTAACATTACCGTAAACTTCACAATAATAAAATAGATTTTACGACTGGAACTTACGTACGGTGCCGTGTTTATAAAAGTTTATAAATGTTTTATAAAAGGATTTGAATTCTGTGTCGTAGTTTCTTATAAAAACATGAGCAATAAATAGTTATTGATATTCTAATTGCCGAATCACTGTGAGTATAAACAGTAAGTTATGAAAAGATAACTGAACGGTGCCATTTGTCTAGACGCTTTCACAAGTACGACCGGTTTTAGCCGCTTTGAACCAGTTTCTACAAAAGTAGAAATGATTGTTGTAGCTCTTTTCATTCTCAAACTAAATACAGAAATAAAGTAGGTATCATTTAAAATTGTTATCAATTAAAATTGCTGAAGAGTTAATTAAACGGCGCCATCTGTCTAGACACTTTCACAAACATGCCCAGTTTTAATGGATCTTAATGGCCGCTTTTAACCGGTTCGGCATGCAGTTTAAACGAAGTGTTCTACACGTGAATTTATAACGCAATACAGCAACAGGTAAAAAAAAGTGTTAAAGAAATTTCGAAAATTGTTCCTGGACAATCTAAGTGAATATTATGATTACAATTATAAATTTTGACTGAAAATATACACATGCATTTACTACGACAGCTTTAACTTTTCGATCAGACGATGCATACTGTAATTTGCAAACTGAAATGTTGACCCCAGAAGTAATTTTAATTATTCTAAACAATCACCCATACTTTCCAAACAGTTTTAGAAAATTTATGTACGGAACATATAATTATTTTGTAAAAAGTTTTCTCACTCGCGAGTGGCGAGTAACGAGTGTAGCGATTAACAAGCCTCATTAAGAACGAGTGAATCGCGAGCAGCGAGCCAAAACGAGTACTCGTACTCGCGAGTGGATGGTACTTTACTCGCGGGCGGTACTGTACCTATCGTTTATATCAAACACCAATGCAGCCTATACTAGTTTACTCGCTAGTTTCTATCTCTATTTTTTACGGTGTTACAAATTTCATTATATTACCTATCGTTTATATCAAACACCAATGCAGCCTATACTAGTTTACTCGCTAGTTTACATTTCTTTGATCTAAAATTATTATTATCTGTTTGTCTAAGGTTGCACAAGTTTACCAGACAATAGAGTTTGACCGACTCTTGAAGCTCATACCATTTGCTGATGAACATAGGCTTGAGAATGCCATTGTTGATATTGTGAAGAAGAACATTGTACAGGTAAACATCATTATCACTATCATCATCATCATCATTATCATTATCATCACTATCATCATCATCACTATCATCATCATCATCCAAACTTATAATCATTGTCAAAAGTAGTTGGCACGATTTTAGTATTTTATCTTATAGTGACTACTTCATCTATTTTAAGTATAAAAAATCTCCCACCCCCGTCCCCCCACATCAATGTTGGTGTGAAATGATAGCGCATTGATAGGTAAACCACCAAACAATGACTCCCTCCTCAACATTGCGAAGGGAGATGGGGGAGTAGTTGAATTTCTGCAGTGCTAAAATGACTTTATCACATTCGTGCCGACACTCATCATCATCACCATCGTTATCACCATAATCGTCACCACTGTAATCATCATCATCACCATAACCATCATCATTATCATCACCATCATTATCACCATCATCATTATCATCACTGTAATCATCATTATCTTCTTTGTTTCATAACCATTATTATCACCATCATTATCATGTTATTCTTGTTTTCCCATCGTAAAATCATTCTAACATGCTACATGTACTTTGTAATGTGTACATCTAATACTTTATGTTCCTTCTACTAGGTTCGTATTGATCACCGTACCAAGTCAGTCAAATTTGGTCTTGATCCTCATGTCGCCCACCGAGAAGAAGTCCCAGAGGGTCCCTTCTTACAGGTGAGTTTACTCCTCATTGACTTCCTATAACAGCCCACATATAAGAATCTGGGTTTTAAGAACCTGGGTTTTAAGAACCTGGGTTTTAAGAACCTGTTAGGCTAAAATTTTCATTTTAAGCCCTCTCCACATAAGAACCTATTAAGATTCAAGTACCATTTATATAAGAACCTATTTAGGCTAAATTGAAAAATTCAGGTTCTTATACATGGGCTTTTACTGTACTTTAATTGCACTGCAAATGATGATATCTAATATATTTACCATAACGTCCACCAATGTAATGAGGACGACTTTCATCACCCATAAACTGATGCAGTATTTGATCAGTTATTGAAATATTTGCCGATATTTATTATTACAAAAAACCTATTACTGATATTTGTAGAGCATGCCTTCTGAATCCCTGAGAAATCAGTTGACGATGATGTCTTTGGCGCTGAACAAATCTATGGTGATCATCACCAAAGAGGGAAATAAGGTACAGAATAACGATAACGTGTATGATTATGAACTAGACGCACTTAGTGCGTTTACTCAGGCTACGTCATAGAGAAGTAATTGATAGGTGGTTTACCTGTGGCATTATACGTCGTGTGTAATCTCAACACAACAATAGACCCATAGATAGAAAAGGTAAACCTAGACTCAGGCTCCCCTGTGGGGTAGCCTGAGTAATAACAATAACTTTATCTATCGTCATTGTTCTATTTGACAAGAGGTGCATTTGCAACAGGCTAAGCCTCGATTTGTTGTCAAAATATTCACAAATTCCAAGCAAAGCATGGTAAAATGCAACCACTACACAAGAGAAAACACATTTGAATTTACTCTGAATCGATTATCCTTGTGCAAATGCGCCTTTTGTCAAATTGTACAGTCCCTCTTTAGCAGATGTAATTACGTCTTTGATCATTTAGCACGTGATGAATAAGTAATCTCGTTAATCTGAGCTACCGCTTGGAGGACAAACAATATTCCTGATGCTTCATGGTCATTTATACAGATATTAACTTACACTTGTCACCACTCATTACATGTATCTCACAATTACTACTATTGTATCCTTAGGAAAAGAAGCGTGAAGAACAGCAGCAACTTGCACAGGCATATTTGAGGTCAGCACGGAAAGAACACAAGCTGATGTTGGAGAGAAAGACGGTCATAGAGGCACGCAAGGAGTACCTGGAATCTCTTCATGTTGAAAGGGTATGTTGTACACACAAAGATGAGCAAAGCATGATTATTCAATGCATAGACATCTCAACTTAGGATTAACTCTATAGATGGATTTCATAACAGCAATGCTTGTGGGCAAGTACAAAAGAAAGTTTTTGAATAACAAAGGGTGTCAGCTCCCTTGAGAGAAAAGCTTCATTTTGTTTGACCACAAACATGGCTGCCTTGATACCCCTTGTAGATTTTTTAAGAGTTAAGCACCTTTGATAATTATGCTACCATCAAAGATCAGATGACATGTTAAAGGTGTTTTGTAACTGCCATCAATCAAAATATAAAATGTGTTTTGTAACTGCCATCAATCAAAATATATAAGGCACTATTTATTATTTTTGATTGACAGCAGCGTAAAATGCCTTTTTCTTGTTGACATTTGATCGTCTGTGGTCGTATAATTATGAAGATGCATTAAACCAGGATTGGCAATGATTACTCCATAGATTTTATTGAGAGTTTAATAAGGATTAGCACTAACCCAGGATTAACTCTATAAGTTTCATTGAGAGTTAAACCAATCTAGGGTAATATTACCTAGTAGATGTCCTATTGTAATTTTACCTGCCTTGGCGAATTGTTAAATAAATAAACAATAATAATAAAAAAAAATTAACACTAATAATGTTTGGAATAACCAAGCCCTGCTGATTTAAACTGTGTTTGAAACAAAAACAAAATCGGGAACTATCTCTGTAGCACAGCCTAGTTGATTCCACGCTCTATTGCAAATGATGATATCAATTATATTTATCCTAACGTCCACCAATGTAATGAGGACGACTTTCATCACCCATAAACTGATGCAATAGAGCTCTACAGACTATACACTTACTAGTATTCTCTCGCCATGGGTAATTGATTTATTAATCTTTCTTTATGTAGGAGAGGCTAGAACATGAGCGTCAGAGACAGCAACAAGCTGAAAGCCTTCAAGCCGAACAGAAACGACTTGAAGAGGAGCGAAGGAACCGAGAAGTCCAGCGACGTAGACAAGAGTTGCAAGACATTGAAAAGAAACAAGCTATGGATAAGATTGCAGCTTTGAAGAAAACAACTGTTGGTGCTAAGGCATTGAAAGACTTGACGCCTGAGGCATGTATTAGAATTATCTTTGTTATCGTTGCTTACAGTATAAAGACCTGGGCAAACAGCTTCAACATTTGCTTCAACATCAGTTCAATTTTGTTGAATGGCAATGTTGAAATGCTTTTAAACTCTTTCAACATCAATTCAACATCGATTCCACACGTTTGAACAATGTTGAGAGAGTTTAAAATCGTTTAAACATTGCCATTCAACAAAATCAAGCAAATGCTGAAACCGTTTGCCCGGGCCAAATGGAACAACATTGTCATCATTATCATCATAATATTATTCTCATCAAACCATCATAATTATCATTTCCATCATCATTACCGGTACTGTCATCGTTGCTGTCAGTTATACCACAGAAAATTATTGTCGTCATCATCATTGTCGTCATAACCTTTGTCTCCATCATAAGAATAAATGCCATTGTGCTCATCATTATCATTGTTTGTATCGTCATCATCTTCATTATTATTATGATAGTCATCATCAATATCATCACCATCCAATCATCACCATCCAATCATCACCATCCAATCATCACCATCAATGTTATCAACATCATCACTTATCATCATCATTATTATCATGATGGTGAAAGTCATCATCATCACCACCATCAATGTTATCATCATCATCATCACTTATCCACCATTGGTCCATTGGTTACCCATCAAAGATAACACAATTGCAAATGATGATATTCTATTATATTTACCCTAACGTCCACCAATGTAATGAGGACGACTTTCATCACCCATAAACTGATGCAATTGAGTTATTTCTACTTCATCATAGTAGTATTATAGCATGTGTTCTAAACCTGTTTTAAACCTGTTGTCTGTGCAGGAAATAGATGCTATGAACCCTGATGACATCATTGCTCGTCAAGTTGAACAGCTTGATAAGGAGAAGCGGGAACAGCAAATAAGATTGAAGACTGGCGAGAAGAAGGTATATTATACAGATACAGATGATGATAATCACGCCCCACCGGGGCTTTTCAGTAATGATTTACAATTAAAATGTGGAGGACTTATTGGATTGCTGTAAGGGAGTGGTCATTATTTATGGTGGGGTAGGGGGTGGGTGATTTACAAATTGTCACAACCCCTCCCTTGCCATAAACATGTTTTTCATGACCCTTCCTTCAAAATGTCTTAATGTGAGACTTTTTTTTTGGTTCTGTTTAGGTGGATTTCTGGGCTCGTGCAATGAGATTGGAAGAGATTCCTTTCCTTAAAAAACAATATGAAGAGAAACTGGTTGAAGATCAAGAGTTCTGGGAGAAAGAAGAAGAGAAAAGGGTAAGACATTAATATGTACTGTTTACAACATAGCGGCCGTGTTGTGTTGGCATATACAATCACAAGCCAAAGGCATGGCTGTGATGTATCTACAGATGCTATCACAAGCTGAAGGGGAGTGATTGCATGGTCGACGCAACATAGACTTTACAGCAAAGAGCCCAAAAGTGTGACCATCGTTAATGTATTCCCATACTTTCGTCTATGCTGTTATCCAATCAGCATTACAGGATTGTCTTATATTATCTCTAATCTAAATGCTAATTGGAGGATGGCGCTACAAAAGTATGCGAATACATTATCAGTGGTCACAGTCTTGAGCATCTTGCTGTAATGCCGTAAACAACTTATGACATAAAAATCAGACGACATGTAAAAGGCATTTTTTAACGGCTGCCAATAGCTCTTATTGCAGTTGAGCACGTGAGTCAAACAAACCAGCGGTATCGCCGTGAACGTACCATGAAAACGAGGCTATCGGGCCAAGCTTCGCTTCGCTAGCAAAGAGTTTACTGCAGATCAACACATCATCGCATCGTTTTCATAAGTATATTTGATATAGAAAGTTATTTCTTCCTCCACAACTATGGTCAACCACTTCAGAGTCTTTGGATGCATGGAATGAAGTTCTAACGGCGTAGAATAGAGTGGTTTGTCATGGCATTTACTACAGTTATCAAACAAGAAGTCAATCGCTGAATGACACGTCAAAATACGTCTGCATTCTTACTTTCAAAGCCAACATACGCAGTCTGAATGCTTTATTAAAGCACTAGTTAACTCTATGCTAGCGAAGCAGACTGCCTCCACAACTATGATCAAACACTGCAGAGCTTTTGTATGTATGAACATATAAGTTCTAAAGTAGTTCTAAACTCGCTGAATGACTGGTCAAAATAGTCGAGAGAACACTCTGGCTACCAAACATTCCTATATTTAAAGCCAACATTCTCAATCTGAATGCATTATTAAACTAATTGAAGAACAGAGAATCCATGAAAACCACTAACTATGCACAAACAAAGTTCGTGTTAACAGTAGAAAACGTCGAAAAAAGCATTGTTACCGGGCAATGCGTATTGCAACACAAAAATATTACAATTCAAGACGGCTTCAACAAGAACTCAGGTTTCATACCTCTCATTTTACAGAGTTCGATTCTCAGGTAAAAAAAAAAACAATCTAGTCCTGAAGAAACTCTACACAAAGTGATTACATTTAGCTAGATTTAATAAGTCAAGACTTAACGATGAAAAGCTAGAACCTGCGATAACTACAGTTAAAGGAAGATTAATTAAAAAAGAAAAAGGAAGCAACAGAAGTATTTCCTCGCTTCTGACAAATTATCTGGCCTCCAAGTGGTTTAATAAAGCATTCAGACTGCGTATGTTGGCTTGGAAAGTAAGAATGTTGACGTATTTTGACGAGTCATTCAGCGATTGACTTCTTGTTCGATAACTGTAGTAAATGCCATGACAAACCACTCTATTCTACGTTAGAACTTCATTCCATGCATCCAAAGAATCTGAAGTGGTTGACCATAGTTGTGGAGGAAGAAATAACTTTCTATATCAAATATACTTATGAAAACGATGCGATAATGTGTTGATCTGCAGTAAACTCTTTGCTAGCGAAGCGAAGCTTGGCCCGATAGCCTCGTTTTCATGGTACGCTCACGGCGATACCGCTGGTTTGTTTGACTCACGTGCTCAACTGCGATAAGAGCTATTAAAAATATCAAAAGTACCAACTGGTAGTTCTTATTGATAGCAGCGTAAGATGCCTTTGTCTTGAATGCTTGTGGTTGTGTAATTATTAAAGATGCAGTTAGAGTACAAATATTATAACTGTGAAACAAGTAGTACTAAATAGTGCTGATTAAACAATAGAAAACAATAGAATTAGCATAAAATATCACGATTAAGTACTATTTATTTACCTTACATGCTTTTAATGTTTGTACTCTAATCAGGATTGGCAACTAAAACTATATATACCCATGTTCATATCAGGCTCTATTGCAAATGATGATATCTATTATATTTACCCTAACGTCCACCAATGTAATGAGGACGACTTTCATCACCCATAAACTGATGCAATAGAGCTCTACAGACTATACACTAACCATTATAAAACATAGGTTACCTCTCTCATTTTACCAAAATTTTCAAGATAAAACTTTTTTGACACTTGTTTTGTATTAGAACCTTTTTGTTTAAATCACTTTTGAAATGCAAATAAGGTCCTGGGCAAACAGTTTCAGCATTTGCTTCAACATTCGTTTGATTTTGTTGAATGGCAATGTTGAAGCGGTCTGCCCTGCTCTGTTCAACATTGTTGACTACACTCATGCGCATTTAGTTGTCTTTCAAATACATAACACGCTTCAAGAATGTTGAAACGGGGTGGCAAAGGGTTTCAACGTTACCATTCAACCAAATCGAAAAGATGTTGAAGCAAATGTTGAAACCATTTGCCCGGGTATATGTGTAAAACATGTGTAAAATAGCATGCTAATGAGGTGTGCCTGGAGCATAACGCTTCAGTGAGTTGCGCTCTTGGCTGAAAATAATCAAAATAAAACATGAGTGACAACGAAAACATTTATAGATTTACTTGATACTATTACTATCACAGTGGCTTGTGGCTCAAGGAAAGCAAATAGGTACACGCACACCTCTGTAGAATGTTATTTCACAATTATGCTCATTTGCATGTTAAAAGGGCTTATACGAAAATGCTTTATTAGATTTACAACAGTTTTAAATTTCTCTTAAAAGTTTCATGAGTATTACAATACATGTCATGCTCTGATGCAGACTGTAAAAGGTAATTTCATTATTTTTCAACAAGAGATATTGATAGCGCTAATAATGATGATGGTTTTACTAGATTAATGATGCCATTGAGGAGCATAATAAACTTGTTGAGACCAGCAATCGCCTGCGCAGGATGGAAGAGAACAGGAAGGCCTTTGTGGAATCTCTCATGAGTTCACGTAATGAGAACTATCAGGTAAGTTATGATGATGATGATGATGATGACAATGATGATGATGACAATGATGGTGGTGAGGGTGGTGGTGATGATTATAATAATGGTGATGGTTGTGATGATGATCAATGATGATGACAATGCTGATGATGTTGGTAATGATTTTGGGGTTGATGATGATGGTGAAGATGAATGTTTATCATTATGAAAATAATAATGATGCTGGTGATGATGATGTTGATGACAATGATAATGATAATAATGTTGGCGATAATGATGATGATGAGGATGACTGACTGCTCTTGTGTTTTTGTAGGCCAAGCATAAGGCATTTGAAGAGACGTTGGCCCAGACACGGCAACAGAGGCTGCAGGAACGCCGTCTTAAGAGAATGCATGAGAGGAAAATACAGAATAAAAAGGACACGGAGGAAGCTATCCTTAGAGAGCAAGAGGAGAAAGAACAACAAGGTTTGTACAAACAGACATTTGGTGAAACAAACAGACATTTGGTGAAACTAACAGACATTTGGTGAAACTAACAGACATTTGGTGAGCTTGCATGAAACAGCAGGCTTCCCACTAGCTATAGACGAAAAGTATATAGCCTGCTTTTAAAAAATAGAAGATTCATTCATTTATTCATTCATTCATTTATTTATTCATTTATTCATCCATTAATTCATTTATTTGTTTAATTAATTGTTTGTTTGTTTAATTAATTAATTATTTGTTTTTTTGTTTTGTTTATTGAATGATTGATTTACTTATTTATTCATTTTTTTACTTATTAAATACTCACCCTTGAAAATGACCCCCGATGGCGTCGAAACATCAAGTAAAAAGAAAAACCTTGTCGCTTTAAACTTTATTATCAAAACTACAAAAATAAACATCTTATTTACTAATTCATCTATTTATTTATTTATTTATTTACTTATTTATCCATTTACTTATTTATTCATTTATTTACTTATTTATTTAATGATTGATTGATTGATATATTTAAATGATTATGGTAAGAATACATACATTATATACAGGTGAGAGAACAAAAGTGTTCCCTACATGGTTATCCAGGTTATCCGGGTTTCCTCCCTCGGCAAAAATGAACATGTGAGCCTAGTTGTGTGCAAAATATTAAAAATGTGAGGTAGTGAATGTGAGTGAGTCTCCCGATTAGTAGGGCGCACTGCGTCCAGCTATATAAAAGATTGAGATGTTCATACACCTGATTTGTGCATCCAAGTTTCAAATTAATAGAATCTACTTTTAAAAAGAAGTTATTCTTCAATATTATTGAATCTTATATTAGATTATAAACAATATCTTGTCATTATTTGTAATTTATAGATGTTTGATAACTACTTCCTAGCTCTATTTTTGTACCTATTGATTTCTTTTCTTTTTTCCATTTTTTATTTAATCATTTGTGTGTGTTTTCTATATTTTTCTACATTTTTCTAAATTTATATGTATATATATTACTCCTGACCAAAATTTTGTAAAAAAGATCAAATAGCTAATTGTGTAGTTCAGCCTTGTGGTTGTTACAATTAGCGTGTGCTTAAAAATAGGGAATAACAAAAACTGTACAAATGCAATATAAATTATATATGTACATAGTAAATTTTATGGTCAAATTGTACATTGTAATTTAAATTACTTAATCTTATAGCACTAAATAAACTGATTGTATTGTATTGATTGTATTGTATCTCTTTCTAATATGTATTGTTTGTTTACAGAGAAAGAAGAGAAGGAAAGAAAGATACGAGAAGAGAAAGAAGCAAGAGAACGAGAGTACCAAGAAAAGAAGGCTAAACTAGATGAAGTAGCCAGAATACAGCGTGAAAGGGAAGAAGAAATAGAACGACGTGAACGAGAAAGCCGTGAACCTCAGCAGGATACAGATCGACGTAGTAATATGGACAAAGGTATGCATCAATATTGCCATCTAATTTTCATTCATTATTCATGAAGAAAAAACCTTGCCTTTTTTTGTCCGTTGAAGGGCTAAAACTCGAAATGTCAGTAAAGTTATGTCAACATTTTTTACGGTGTTACAAATTTCATTATATAACCTATCGTTTATATCAAACACCGACGCAGTCTATACTAGTTTACTCGCTAGTTTCTATTTCTATTTTTTTACGGTGTTACAAATTTCATTCTATTACCTATCGTTTATATCAAACACCGACTCAGCCTATACTAGTTTACTCGCTAGTTTCTATTTCTAATTATTCATGAAGGTAACAACCAATCCCATAAACGTATTTGTACCACATGCTGTACTTTGAAACTTTATGAAAATGACTCGACATTGAAATCTATTTCTGCTGCACCTCAGCATTTAAAATTCCACTCGAGACACCCCCAAAGATTCGCCTCTGCTTTATTGAGACTCCTTTTGAAGGCATTTCAATCACAATCTTCGATGTATTAACTTTGTGCTATTTTTTGTAGGTTGGAATGACGATGAACGTGATAGTGGCGCATGGAGACGTGGCGGTGGCAGAATGGATGGTGATGGTGGTAGAATGGGTGATGGTGGTGGAAGAATGGGTGGTGATGGTGGTAGAATGGGCGATGGTGGGTCGTGGAGAGGTGGTGCGGATGATCGTGGACGTGATGGTAAGTCAAGTCGCTACTCTTTCTGTACATTTGCTAAACTTACGCACCATATTTGTTGTCATGATTGATATCATTATCACATCAGCATCATTATCACAATTATTTTTATCTGTATTATCATTATTAATTTTGTTAATTATCTTAATTATTGAAATCATTACCATTATATCATAATCACCAACATCATCATCATGATCTCATCATCATCATCAACAACATCATCATGATCTCATCATCATCAACAACATCATCATCATCAACAACATCATCATGATATCATCATCAACAACATCATGATCTCATCATCATCATGATCTCATCATCATCAACAACATCATCATCATCTCATCATCATCATCTCATCATCATCTCATCATCAACAACATCATCATCTCATCATTATCATGATCTCATCAACAACATCATCACCAACATCTTTATGATCTCATCGTTATCATGATCTCATCATCATGTTCACTATCATCATCATCATGATCTCGTCATCATGATTATGATCAACATCATTATCATCATCATTGACTCATAATTGTCAATGTTCACTAACAGCTCCACCAAGACGCGATGACGATGTTTGGCGAAGACCAATGGATCGCGGACGAGATGATTTTGGACGAAAAGGTTAGATAGAAACTCATCTTACTTAGAAATAATTAGTCGGGCTAGAGGGCCCGACTCTAGGTTTACGTTTTAGCCAATCTATGTATGTATGTATGTATCTGTCATGTCGCGTATAGGTCCCCATGATGCTTTGCGAACGAACACAGGAAGCCCAAAGTCACGTGTTAAATCAAATTACCATGGAATGTTCATTCTATCATAAAATTAGAATTGTTTAGCCTCCTGTGATGATTTTATGACTAGCCCGACTTCACGCTCATAGAGTGTCTAGTTACATTTGAGATGGGCTTTCACCTAGTTGGAGCTTGCTCTGTAGTGACTGTCCCTCGCTGATGTTTTCTATTATTACTATTATACAATGAGTTTTCCCTACTTTTCTTTCTTATAATTGATTGTTATTAAGCTCAGTGAAAGTTATTGCATTTGAGAACTAACATGACAATGCTTACTATCTTCCAGACATGGACAGACGTGATGATGGAGAATGGAGACGAGACTCTCGTGGCCCACCGCGTGACGGTGCTGGTGGTGGCGGCGGAGGCTGGCGTGACAGGGAAGGTGGTGACAGAGGTTTTGGAGGTGGTGGTGGAGGCTGGCGTGACTCAGGCCGTGACCGTGGTGGATTTAACCGTGACAGGAACGTTGACCGTGACAGTGACAGTGGTCGTGGTGGATTTAACCGTGACAGGAACATTGACCGTGATGGTGACAGTGGTCGTGGTGGATTTAACCGTGCCGGTGACGGTGACAGTGGTCGTGATCGTGGATTCGACCGTGACAGTGGTCGTGACCGTGGATTCGACCGTGACAGTGGTCCTGACCGTGGATTCGACCGTGACAGTGGTCGTGACCGTGGATTCGACCGTGACAGTGGTCGTGATCGTGGATTCGACCGTGACAGTGGTCGTGATCGTGGAGGCTTCGACCGTGGAGGAAGAATGGATCGTGGCGGAGGAGGTGGAGGAGGCAGTTGGCGAAGTCGTGAATCAGAACCAGAGCGTGGTGACGGACGGGAGCAAAACGCATGGCGATCGCGTGGCGATCGTCCGGAGGATTCTAGCAGTTCTCAGCCTCGTCCAGAAGGTAAAGTTAACTTTAAATACAATAAAATACAAACGTTTACATACAACGTTGACTGTCTTAATCTATATTCATACTCACTCTGTTAAAATATTTTTTCTGTTTTGAAAATGACGCTTGATTCGTCGACTCGCACTTATATTAATATTTATTATAGTAAAAATGGTTAGCAAATTAGTATCACAATACTAACACTTGTAAACACTACGCCCACCTATTGCCTTTGTATACAAAATATTGATGTTGCCATTGTTTTCCAGGAAAGTCCTGGTCGGCTTCGAGGCGTGGTCGTGACCGACCTGCAGACGGTTCCGAGCCAGACGGATGGACCACTGTCCAATACAAATAAACCAATTGAAACGAGGCACAAGAATGCTCTGTGGAAAACTGGATCTTACTTGAGAATCAGTAGTTAGAAATACATTCATTAAATGGAGATTCTCTCCCCCCCCCCCCCCCCCCCCTCCTCTCTATCTCTCTCAATTGTTATTGAATTGTAAACCTACATTTGTCACTATAACTTATGCAAGTGATCTCAGAGACAAGCCACAAATATTGAATGTTTAAATTGGTCTCATATTAGTATTGAAATCATATTAGTATTGAAACAGTGGTTCAAAATAAATGCATTAAATTAGAACTGTCTTTTCTCATTAAGAACATTGTGTGAGAGTATAATCTAACGCAACAAGCGTACACATGTAGAATGTTCAAAATGGTCTTATCTAAGTATTGAACACAATAGCTAGAAATAAAAGGATGCGAATAAAACTTTCTCCTGTCCTGATTCAATTATGTTTCTGTTGCTTTATAAATACACTTTATTGGGTTAGAGTGGTTTTCATTAACCTGTGAAACACACTTTAGCGTATTACACACTATTACACTTTGGTTGTTTTGTATTTTGTTGTCTTTACATGACTATTACGATCTATTACACTTTAGCTATTACACTTTGTTTCACGGGTTAGAGTACAAATACTAGAGTACAAACACTAAAAGTGTGCAATACTTTGTAGAGTACAAACATTAAAAGTGTGCAACATAAATACTGCTAAATTATGCTAATTCTATTCTCTATTTTTTAATCAACACTATTTAGTGGTAAATAGTGCAAAGTATTGCACACTTTTAGTGTTTGTACTCTACTACTTACCACTAAATAGTGTTGATTAAACAATAGAGAACAAAAGAATTTGCATAATTTAGTGGTATTTATGTTGCACACTTTTAGTGTTTGTACTCTAAAAGTGTGCAACATAAATACTGCTAAATTATGCAAATTCTTTTGTTCTCTTTTGTTTAATCAACACTATTTAGTGGTAAATAGTACAAAGTATTGCACACTTTTAGTGTTTGTACTCTAATGAAAACCACTCTAACAGATTAAGACCCCGTCTACACGGATCCGGATACTTTTGAAACCGCATACTTTTTGATGTGAAGCGGCCTATCGTCCATACGAATCTAGCGAATCCGGTCACCGAAACTGCATACTTTTACTTGAATCCTCCGGATACGCGGATTCGTGTGGACGCAAATATTTCTATGCGGTTTCAGCCGGATCGGATTCGTGTAGACGAGGCCTAAGAATATACACTTACCAATCTGGCCCGGAAACTGAACAGTAAAAGTTGTTAGTAGTTGATCAATACAGTATACTATAATTTAAACACAAATAGAAACTAGCGAGTAAACTAGTATAGGCTGTGTTGGTGTTTGTTACATCTATTTCAAAAATCAACCATTGATCAATTAGAGTAGTTTTCATTAACCCGTGAAACAAAGTGTAATAGGGAAAGAGTAATAAAGTTTATTAATGTGTAATAGTTCTATTGAACAAATGATTATAAAACAAAGTTAAAGTGTATTGAAAAACTCATTAATAATTCATGAGACATTTTCAAAAGAAATCATAACATGAAAGAGTGTTTTAACTGAAGATATAGATTCACCCTAATTTACATAAACTTTAACCTTAATTTTCTCTAATATACTTTCATAAATCCTTGATTTTTTTTACAAAAACACAAAATATAGGTTTGAGTTTTTGAAGTCGTTCAATAAACTCGCAGATCGTGGTTTTAAATCCTGATAAAACACTCCTGCTCGTTTATTAAACTATACATAAAGCATATTACGCTAAAGTGTGTTTCACGGGTTAATGAAAACCACTCTAACACCAACCTTCAAGACAAAAAGCGAAGGGAATCAACTGAATATTAAACGTTAAATTATCCAACTTCAGTTTGAGCTATGCTGCAATATGATTGGCTGAAAAGATTGCACATTAAAATATTTTATGTCGGGATTCCTGTGTCACCACCAAAAACACGAGAGCCATCCTATATAGAAGAAGGTCATGCTCTTCAAAAATGTATAGTTTGGTCGTGCTTGCTTTGTTTCTCACCATTTCTTTACCTCTACCATGTATTTCATCCAAACCGAATATTGTTATTCTAATGGTGGACGATCTAGGAGTTGCAGATCTAGGGTGCTTCGGTAACGATACTATCAAAACACCCAACATCGACAAATTGGCTGCACAAGGCGCGAGGTTGACTCACAGTTTATCAAGTGCGCCTATTTGTACGCCGAGCAGAGCTGCTTTTCTTACGGGAAGATATGCTGTACGCAGTGGTATGGCAGCGAGACCTAATCAAGCACGAGTTTTGGTCCACACAAGCGCTCCAGGAGGGCTGCCACGAAATGAAACTACTTTCGCGAAAATTCTCTCAGACATTGGCTATTCGAATGGTAAGTTTGCTGGGGTGTTTGTAGGAAAGTTAGGAGATAGTTATAACATAGTCTCCTTCGCAGCCGTTATTAGTTTCGGGATCCCTGTGCTCCACATTTGTATTTGGCTCTTTTCTCTAGATATGACTTTACACTGATCAACTCGCCTACTAGTTATAAATGTACGTGAATTTGATAGGGTTTTGTGTTTGGCTAGACGCTACCCTGCGAGGGTAGAGCTCTACACACAGGCTGGGCAGATCTCCCTCTTATGGTGTTGAAAAATCTCCATATATTGTCCATTTTGTGTCATACACAGAGTCTGGGCTACCTGTGTGCAGGATTATGGATTATTAGGGGTTTTTAGAGCAGGGATATGGATAGGCTCAGATTTCAGCCGTTGGGGTTTCGTGCGCCCGCGATACTCTCCCCACTAACGGCTGGGCGCATCGGCTTGGCATTGTTTTTCTCAGCCAATCAGCGATTTGCCCCTCGAAAATCGAGGGGCATAATATTAATAAATTAAAATTCATCGTGAACATAATGGCGGATAAGAGTGACTTCGAAAGTGCTTGTTCAAATGCTTTGAAATCGTTTGGTTTCGAGAAATCTAAGGATATTCAACGAAGGAATAAGTAAAAGGCAAAGATGTTTTTGTTTATCTACTGACTGGCTCAGGAAAATCATTGATTTTCCAAACAGCGCCGCTTGTTTTCGACCATGGAAGGGTCGAGCGGATCCATTGTTTTGGTTATTTTACCTCTGGTTTCTCTCTGACATGAGAGACCAAGAGAACTTCTTAACATCCAAAGACATTAAGACTGCCTTGATAGGCCAAGAAGAGGATGGCGAATCAGTAATATGCTAGCAACTACGAAGTTTTCATTTTAAATTACGGCGGTGATTGTAAGTTGTCATTTGTATCGAAGCTCGTAATTATCGTCTTTATTACTTGATTTTTTTTTCTCAATAAACCTAAAATACACAGCTATATTCTTAGAATAACTACACTTAGATCCAAAATGTTTACTTTCAAAATTAAAACTGGTTTATTATGCGCGGTTGTAACATATACTCAAGCGGCTCTCTTAACGAGTCAACAATGTGTATCGAAACGACTCTAGCTGTAATTTTCTTCTTTATTGTTTGATTATTCTCAAAATCCTATAAAAATGGACTGATATACTTGGAATAAACAAAACGTTTACCATTGAAATAGCTTTTGCGCTGATTTGTCTCGATCGTTCTTATGACAAATAACATACCCGATGGAATTGCTAAATGATATGCAGGTTTTGCTAAGAGTTGTTTCGAATTGAATTCGAATTCAAATTTTAATAAAAGACTTTTTGACAATCAGGCCGTTGGAAATTTTATTTACATTAGCTTACATTTCAACAAATTTTATTTCCGTTTCCGTTTTTTTATGCTATTAGCATAATTACGTCACGGACATGCGCGACACGTTTCGAAGCCGATGCGCCCAGCCGTTAGTGGGGAGAGTATCGCGGGCGCACGAAACCCCAACGGCTGAAATCTGAGCCTAGGATATGGATTATTGACCCAAAAGTAGTATTATGGATTAGTTTTAGGATTACTCGTTTGTAATATATTTTTGGTAAATCATTATTTACAATTTAGGATTACCGATTATTTAATTATATGAACTTCAATCATGATTATGGATTATATTCAGACCAGGGTTCGTACGGGTTTTGGAAAGTCTTGGAAAGTTTTGGAAATTGGTAATGCATTTTTCCAGGACCTGGAAAGTTTTGGAAAATTCCTTTTTCACCTGCTGGGCTATGGAAAAGTTATGAATTTTTTGTCGGTTGCCCAGCTCCTACATTGCAAAGAACTGTTTTCGTTGTAATTAAAAAACAGCTGATAATTTTTTTGCCTGCCGCAATCAATGCCCGTTGGCACTTTTCGCTTGTGTGGTTTTGGAATTTTGAGTAATAGGCTGGAACAGTTTTGGAAATTTAATCTGAGGATTCTGTACGAACCCTGTCAGACCCCACCTAACATAGCCTCCTATGCAGCCGCTCCTTTGTATCGTCACGCAATACGAGTCTCCCCACGGAGTGTCTGCTTACTTGAGCAGAACATTCCTTAATAGTCCAGTCAATCTGTGGTTTGAGTCCAAACAAATTGCAATAGAATTTTTCTCACTGTAATTATGTTAGGATAGGTGTTCTAAACAACATACTAAAAATCCCAAAAAATCCCTTCGGTGGAACATCCTCAAAAATTGAATTTAAGATTTCATCATTTCACCACAGGGACCCCACAATTGGAAAAAATTGACCAAGCTGTTAAATTTTGTCAAATATGAAATAATAGAAATATTTCCATTACATTGTGATAGAATAGTGTTTCTGTACATATATTTTCAATTTCCAATCAAATTCGTTGAAGTAACATGATAAAAATCAATATTTAGAATACTTCTCACCACAGGGATCCCGCATCTCAAAATTGAAATTTTAAAATTTCCGAAAAATTTCTGAAGGAATTTCACTATAGAAGTAAAGATAAAAATCATTATTAGAGTTTTGTTTTGTTGTGAATTCAGAACATTAGTCTTTTCCTCGGTTTAGCAAGTTTGCCGTTTTAGGTCCCGTTGACGTCCACACTAGTGCGTTTTAGTTTGAAAACGCATACATTTTGATCCGTTTAGGCTTTCCGTCCACACTAATACGCTGAGCGTATCATCGAAACCGCATCGATTTGAAAACGTTCTTGAAAGTGGATCAAAATGAAAACGCATACATATCGTATTAGTGTGGACGGTCGAAAACGTATAGAAATGAAAACGCTTAGGTCAAATATACCACATTAGCATGCACATGTTGTCAAACTCACGCAACACCATCGTTTCGATTGTTTTTGAGCGTATTAGTGTGGACGGTCGAAAACGGTGCAAAACGGTAGTGTGGACGCGAATCGATCGATGCGTTTTCAAATCAAACGAAAACGGGTCCAAACGAAAACGCACTAGTGTGGACAGTGCCTTAGTTGAAGGTTGGCCGTTGGCCAACCAGTTGGTATAGTTGGACAAGTGCTGGGCTATCGTGCTGGAGGTGTGGGATTCGCGTCTCGGCCAGACCAATACTCAGGGTCTTTAAATAATTGAGAAGAAGGTGATGTAAATCGGCATTTGCTAATAGTTAGACTTTCACGTCTTCTTCACGATAAGGATGTAAAACCGGAGGTCCCGTCTCTCCACACACCACATACAACTGTTCGACTAAGAGTAGGGCACTGAGCTCATGGCGGTGTGGACAGGCTTACAATTCTAGCATTTAGATCGTCTTTGCGGTAGGTATGTAAAAAGGTTGCTAGTAAATAAGACCTCGTACTTAAATACAGCCACTAGCAACCTCATGGACTTTGCCGAGTGCTGGAACTACATAGACGAAGAGTCCTTTTATAACAAACGGTATGGTATTCAAGAAGCAGTGTTACCAACCGCATGATATTGAAGAAGTAGCCTAACTAAATAAGTAAAGCTCCATTTTCAAATTTATACGGGGTAGTGTGGACGGGCCTTTAGAAGAGCAAGCCAATGCCAGAAGAGCTTGTAGATAGTGCATGAGGTGCGACAAGTACTAGTGGTTCATATTTACACTCATCAGATGAAAAAAACCCTGAAAATTCAAGAAGTGCTTTATTCATGAAATGTCTAAAATAGCGCAAAAGAAGGATCATGTAGGATCAATTCACAGATGGAAAAAGTGACCAGCAATCGTAGCCACTTAAGAGATATAGAAACCACTTAGTTCGGCAGTCACAGTTAGTGCAACACTGGAAACCACTCGTACTCTAGACGTGCCGTATATCTAAATACAGATGATGGAGGTAACTCTGCAGGTTAAATAATCTGAAATTTATCGATCCTTTCTATATACGAATCAAACCTCGTTAAACGCGCCTGCTGCTATGCCAAGCTTTCACGAATTAAAAATAGAACCAGTATTCTCATGCGCAGTGTGAATACCACTGATAGACTCAGGATGCGTGGTAGAGAACTGACAGAAATAATGCTGAATCCCATTGCAAATGGCCCCTCTATATAGTATGTTCAACCGTCTTGCCGCTTAGCATATGTACATATGTACTACAGCGTATCTAGTTAAATTATAACATTCAATCTCAAAGTCGTGACGAGGGATGTGGGATCAGGGATCACATGCCTAGGATCAGGAATCACATATTGTCAGAATCAGCTGGAATCAGGGATCACAGAAGAGGGATCGGGATCATATGAGTAAATTCAGGGGTAAGGGATCAAAATAAGCGAGGCTTTTGGAGCAGGCCAGGATCTAACTTTTGTGTACAAAATCGGGATCAATCACGAGAAAATGTCCCTTGTAACGACCCATTAACAAAAATTAAAATAAACAAGTCTTGCTGCTTCGCAGCTCAAAATACGTGTCAGGGAGTAAGTTAGGCAAGCCTCTGGTGACCAGGGTATATCAATAATAATTTTCAGCCAATTACAGCTTAAAACCTTCAGACGTCAGAATTTATTTCGGAAATCAAATATGCCCTTGAAATATTACATTTTTGAGATGCGGGATCCCTGTGGTGAAAAGTATTCTATATATTGATTTTTATCCTATTACTTCAACCTATTTAATTGGAAATTGAAAACATCTGTACAGAAACACTATTCTATCATAATATAACGGAAATATTTCTATTATTTCATATTTGACAAAATTTAACAGCTTGGTCATTTTTTCCAATTGCGGGTTCCCTGTGGTGAAATGATGAAGTCTTTAATTCGATTTTTGAGGATGTTCCACCGAAGGGATTTTTTGGGATTTTTAGTATGTTGTTTAGGACACCTATCCTAACATATTTACAGTGAGAAAAATTCTATTGCAATTTGTTTGGACTGGACCCAAAAAAATCCGTAGATTGACTGGACTATAAATCTGGACTTTGAACCATGAGTTATAACCAGAGTAACATTAGTAACAGCAGTCGACATACCATTTCCGTTTGAAAATCTTGTTGAATTGCGCTAGCTTGAAGTGGAAGTCAAGTTCTGTAATGGACTGAACGATGGAAGAGAATCAAGCAGTGTCGATGATGAATCATTATCTTGATTTAAAGTACAAGTGGTAGGAAGAATACTAGCAGACTGACATCGTTTGAAAACGATAGTTCTTTGGCGATGCTAGTCTATATCAGCTTGATCTCCTTTGTTTTCTCGCCTTAATCGTTTTGTTTTTAACTTGATATCAGTTTTGATTTTGTCCCAAGAAAGTCTAGTCCTCTCATAGCGAATCATCTGAATCAATCGCTTGTAGTAATTCTTTATCTTACTCGACGGATATTTTAAAACATACAAAATTTTATACTTAATTATATAATATATTTATACACTGATCGTTTTATATTGTATATCTTACATACATATTAATTCAAATAAAAAGATTCAATTGTTTTATAAAGTCATTATTTATATAAATATAAGATAGAAATATTTAACTCCAGAGCATTGTTAATTAAACCTCAAATATCATCAGAACTCTTTCCGCTTTTAAAACACAAAGAAAGCAGTTTAATATAACTTTCTTTGGGTAATTTTCTCGAAGTTAAATTCATGCACTCAATAATTAGATTTATTGAAATACACTGCACTCATGGCTAACATCCTTGGCATCAATTTACATGTTATTGACAGTAGTGTGCAATTTTCTATCAAAGCTTTTGATTGGTTCTTTGAACACTCACTAAAACAATGGGAAAGGAATGTTCTGCTCAAGTAAGCAGACGCTCCGTGGGGAGACTCGTATTGCGTGACGATACAAAGGAGCGGCTGCATAGGAGCCTACACCTAACAGGGCCTCAATAAAAAAATCCTCAACTCGCATAATGTCTGAACCACAATAGCTGTTCTTACAACCATACGCAAAATAATGTTTTTAAACAATGGATTTAATTAAGTCATGGCTCTCCGGCATAAACAAGAACTTGGCATGAAATTAAGCTTCAATGTGAATCCTTTGTTCTAAATCATTTGTATATATATGTTGTAGTTCAGGTACATATATTTATAAAAGTCATAGGTAATATAATGAAATTTGTAACACTGTAAACAACGTTTACTTAACTTTACTGACATGTTGAGCTTTAGCCCTTCGTCGGAATAAAAGAGACGAAGGGCTAAAGCTTAACACGTCAGTAAAGTTAAGTAAACATTTTTTGACGGTGTTACAAATTTCATTTTGTGACCTATCGTTTATATCAAACACCAACACAGCCTATACTAGTTTACTCGCTAGTTTCTATTTCTAATAAAAGACATTGAAACCTCCCTGGAACATCATGAGCTTGTGAGAGGATTAAATACTCATTACCGCATGGGACCCGCCACAGTTGCTCTATACTACATTGTCTGGCTGCTTAACCAGCGTGGTTGGTGGTGTAGTGGTGACACGTCGGACTAGAAAGCTGAAACTGTGGGGTTCAATTCCACCAAGGGCTTATGATATTTTTCTCATGTATCTGTATTTCACTTATACACTGAACGCATTTCAATTCATAACTCAATGACATTATTCATTTATTAATATTTATTTTTACTCCAGGTTTTATTGGCAAGTGGCATCTTGGCCTGAATAAAAAGTATACTAATGACTTTCACTATCATCCTATAAACCATGGCTTTGAATTCTTCTACGGCATACCATTCACTAACTACTACCCATGTGCTCTATCTTCATCGCCATACGATAACCTATGGTACACTCTCTACCCTATACTACTAGTCGTACTTCTTACATGGATCGCAAGCTTGTTCCTGAGTGCAAAAGCAATCCTGAGTATCATTTCTGCATTGCTATTTTCATGCTTAATTACACTATATCATGGTATCAATGTTAATAGATCAGGCTTCACAAGATTTCAAGGTCAAATGGATTGTTTTCTAATGAGAAACATGAAAGTTGTCGAACAGCCAATATTGCTTGAAAACATGACAGCCCGACTCACAAAAGAAGCTGTTGGGTTTATATCTGAAAAACAGCAATCTTCTTCGCCGTTCTTGCTCTTTATGTCATATCTGAAAGTCCACACTCCACTCTTTACATCAAAGGCCTACAAAGGTCACAGCGGTCATAGTCGCTATGGTGACAATGTTGAGGAGGTGGACTGGAGCGTGGGAAAGATCATGGCGACATTAGACAGACTTGGTATTAGGAACAGTACATTTGTGTACTTTACATCGGATCATGGCCCTGGTTTGGAACAGATTATCAATGGGGAATACCATGGAGGATGGAAGGGGCACTTTAAAGGAGGTTAGTTTGAATATATATACCAACTATATACAGTCAACTTGTAGAGCGCTAACACTATATCCACGAAACAAAATCAAATTGTTAGTATAGTTCTTATTTAGCGACTATTAGTTACTATAAAAGACAAGTAAAGTTGTAATGAGGTATTGTTTCCTTTTGTATTTGATGTTTCTGGTTGAGTGATACTGACTAAATAGTCACTAAATAAAAACTATTAGTTAGTAACTATTTTGTATTTATTTCATGGTTCTAGTGTTTTCACTCTAGTGTATTAGGAATATTGATAGGGCTTGCATGTTTTACGAGAATGTAATATAGACTCAATGAACCACTCTCTCAAGTTCTTTATGAAATCAACTTTTCTAAGTACTCTATAGAAAACTAGACATGTGTTTAGTATCTTATTATGTGCATGCTTTTGGTGTTTGTACTCCACAACATTTGGCTATTTGACTGGATACTAGTTTCTAGAATTTATGCAATTAATAAATAAACTTCATAACATGAAAAAGCACATCAAAATATACCATATCACAAATTTTGATGCTATTTGGTTGTATATTTCCATTGCAATAGTCTCTCAAAGATCCATAAGATTACAAAGGGACAGCTGTCCCTCCAAACTATACATTTCTTTATAATTTTTCACATATTTGAAAGGCTGCTACTTGGCCATTATTCAACAGAATGTAACTCTGCAATCTTGTATATTTTGATGTGCTCTTTATTTCTTAATTGCATGAAATCTAGAAACTACAATCATTGACAAAAGTGTTGGCACGAATGTGATAAAGTAATTTTAGCACTGCTGAAATTCTACTACTCCCCCCACCCCCTTTTGCAATGTTGGGGAGGGAGTCATTGTTTGGTGCTTGTGTGGTTGACCTGTCAATGCGCTATCATTTCACACCAACATTGATGTGGGGGGAAGGGGGGGAATTTTTTTATACTTAAAATAAATGAAGTAGTCACTATGAGATAAAATACTAAAATCGTGCCAACTACTTTTGACAATGATTGTAGTACCAAGTCCCCCCCCCCCTCCCCCCCCTCATTTAAAACATGGCCAATAGAGATAACACTACTTAGCACTAGTTAGTCCTATAATTATGTTGCATGCATGTAATGTATGTAATACATAATGTAATACAATATTTTAAATTAATATAATCACAAACATTGTTGTTTTCCAGGCAAAGGTCAGTGTTGGGAGGGTGGTATCAGAGTTCCATCAATTGTTTCCTGGCCATCCCATGTACCGGCTGGCATTACCATCACAGAACCAACGATCAGTGTCGACATGTTTCCAACAATTTTACACATTGCTGGTGCATCACTACCTACTGACCGTGTAATTGATGGCCGTAACATAATGCCATTGCTTAAGCAACAGGTTCAATACACACCCAACAAGTTTATGTTCCACTATTGTGCAGAAGCATTGCATGCGGTACGCTATCGACCTCCTAATGGTGCGACTACATGGAAAGCTATGTTTATAACACCAAAATGGCTTCCTTCGACAGACCACTGTTTTGGTTTGAACTGTGGTTGCTATGGAGAAGATGTTCAATATCAGAACCCGCCATTGCTTTATAACATCACTGCTGACCCTTCAGAACTGAATCCCATCAGTATTCATGACCCATCGTATAATCTTGTGATGCCAACTATTGCGCAAGCAATACAGGAACATAAACAAACTGTAACATCAGTTCCTAACCAGCTGGAGGATAATTACTGGTTTCCATGGAGACAGACTTGTTGCAATTATCCTTTTTGTTGGTGTCGAGAGTATTGATTACTGTTCGTACAATTATTTTGATAATATAATTTTATATAGACCATAGAAAAGACACTTTGATTTGTTAAATCGAACATAGAAATGACGTAAGAAAATGGCCTAAACTTTGCGCTCGTGGTTCCACTTGAGTTTTGACCATTTCCTTACGCCATTTCTATGTTCGATTTAACAAATAATTAAGGTTCAGCCGTGTGTTCAAATGCCAAGCGTGCGGTTATCAGAGTATAAACCAAGGCTGAACCTTAATTATTTATTTTATTATATAAATTTCGATTAAAAATTGTTCAAAAATCGTTCAAAAAAGTCTGTTTGATTTCGAAAACTTACGACCGTGGTTTATACTCTCATAAACCACGCTTGTTTGGCCAATCAGAGCGCGCGTTAGAATCAATCTATATAATAAAAGAGTATAGACCATAGAAAAGAGTAAAATGGTAATATTTACCGGTATATCGAAGACGACAGTCTTTGTCAAAAAAACATTTAACTATAGACCAACAATGTAAACAACATGTAATTTTACCTTTTTATATTTCACATAACTTAGATAATATTACAGAAAAAATTAACAAATATTTACAGTTTGGCAGCATTTTAATTAATTTTAACAATAAAAATATGTTATTAGTAGGTAAAAACGTAAAAAGCATCCCTAAATGTATAATTAGTTACTTATATATTTACTGTAAAAAAGAGTTATACTTACTTAAATAATTAACCCTTTTTTCTATCGTGCAAAAGCTACTAGCTTAACTGCTATAGTTATCATACATTTTTACTCCAAGTGTTTCCTTAGAAACATCAACGCAGTCCACACTAGTTTAACCGCTAGTTATCGTACATTTTGACTCCAATTGTTTCCTTAGAAACATCGACGCAGTCCACACTAGTTTAACCACTAGTTATCGTACATTTTTACTGCAATTGTTTCCTTAGAAACACTAACGCAGTCAACGCTAGTTTAACCACTAGTTATCGTACATTTTGACTCCAACTGTTTCCTTAGAAACACTGACGCAGTCCACACTAGTTTAACCGCTAGTTATCGTACATTTTTACTCCAAATGTTTCCTTAGAAACAGTCTAACGCAGTCCACACTAGTTTAACCGCTAGTTATTGTACATTTTGACTCCAATTGTTTCCTTAGAAACACCGACCCAGTCCACACTAGTTTAACCACTAATTATTGTTTCTTGTCCTGGTTGTCTATTTTCACTTCTTTACGACTTGATGCACCGTTTGCCCAGGGCTGCTTCGTGCCTGAACACATGATTCCATATAATACAACAGTAACGACATACACAATGAACGTGATCCAGAACACTATTCTCCATTCCTCTTGTTTCTGAAAAAATGAATGATTGGGAATTGAAATCAGGAACGGGAGGGAATGGATGAGAGGAATTGGAAGGTTTTAGTTGCCTAATCAATGATGTAACTTACTGATTGCATATTCTACTTACTTACTAACTTATTTGTTAACTAGTTGACTATAAACCTTCATTGCTTACTTACTTACCTACTTGTCTACTTAGAGTGAAGGCATTTAACCCGTGAAATAGAAATTGCTTGCTAAAGTGTAATAGTCAAATAGACACAAAAGAAAACAATGGAATTAGGGACTGCTAAGGTGTATTAGTCTAATATTTATTTCACGAGTTAAATGCCGACTTCACTGTTCCTGTCTAATAACTTGTTTGATCTAGTGTATAGTCGCCTACTGACTTTCTTAAATTCATTGCTTATGAACTTTCTCAATTACTTACTTACTTACCTACTTGCTTACTTACTTGCTTACCTACTTGCTTACTTACCTACTTACTTACCTACTTATTTACCTACTTATATTTACCTACTTATTTACCTACTTGCTTACTTACCTACGTACTCGCATACTCACTAAGGCCTAGTTCATACGTTGCATCTCACTTGTGCCGAATCTAATGCAAATTAGCAAAACCTATTGTTTGAATTCATTTGCATTAGATTCGGCACATTTGAGATTCGGAGCCGTTTCAACTAGGCCTTTAATACTTACTTATATACATACTATTATTTCTTCATGATTTTTTAAGGTCTGACTGACTGACTGACCCACTAGCTAGCAGTTCATTACAAGACTTACAATATAGGTGAGCGTAGTGTTTACAAGTGTTGATATTGTGATGCTAATTTGCCAACCATTTTAAAAATAGATGTTTTAATTTTCTTTGTTCTAATAACAATGGTTGGTTGGCAAAACCATAACAAAATACGTCACTGTACGCCCACCTATAGGTGAGCGTTGTGTTTACAAGTGTTGGTATTGTCATGCTAATTTGCCAACCATTTTAACAATAGATGTTTTAATTTTCTTTGTTCTAATAACAATGATTGGTTGGCAAACCATAACAAAATACGTCACTGTTGATCGTCCACCTATTGATCTACCCATCTCTCACCTTATTCTTAGTAACAAAGCCAGTGATTTGGGGACTAATAAACCCAGGGGTCGAAGCGAAGGTGTTAGTCAGTCCCATAAGAACACCTGCGTATCTAGGTGCTATATCCAAGTGGTTGACAGCGTACCCTATAGCATTAAGACCCGAGAACCCGACACCCAGAACCAGGAATATGACGCAGATATGGCGCTGATCAGTGTAACTTGTAGCAACGATAAAGACGCCAGCTAAAAGACATCCTGAAATAATAGAAAGTATACATCATATATCATATATCTACTTCAAGAAACGTTGTCGATGGTGATGCATAAAAGTGAGTCTAACAGCTATATGGTCTTCAAGCAGATTTTGTGGTTCCCTGCGCATCGAAGCGAGACGAACGTTGAGATTGCAATGATAGAGACCTTTCAACACCTTACCGGGCAATTATTCACGTGTCTCTATCATTGCAAGCTCATGCAACGTTCGCCACGCTTCAATGCAAAGGCCCGGCTACCTTTCAAGATGGCGCAGAACTGTGAAGGGAACTATTGACAGTTTTCATGTTTGCATACTGACGTTTTGGGCGTTAATACATTGTTGGAATGATTTATTTGCGGTGAATAGATTACCACTTTTACTAAAAGTGTTTTATGTTTCGAACCACTCCACATTATAGTTAAACCGCTAGTTATCGTACATTTTTATTCCAATTGTTTCCTTAGAAACATCGATGCAGTCCACACTAGTTTAACCGCTAGTTATCGTGCGTTTTTATTCGAATTGTTTCCTTAGAAACATTGACGCAGTCCTCACTAGTTTAACCGCTGGTTGTCGTACATTTTTATTCAAATTGTTTCCTTAGAAACACCGACGCCGTTCACACTAGTTTAACCGCTAGTTATCGTACATTTTACTCCAATTGTTTCCTTAGAAACACCGACGCAGTCCACACTAGTTTAACCGCTTATTTATATCGTACATTTTTACTTCCAATTGTTTCCTTAGAAACATTGACGCAGTCCACACTAGTTTTCTAGGATATGTCATACTCACCAACTGCAAAGTACAAGGCTCGTACTGTTTTTATTCTAAGTGTCTGGTTTTTTATCATGTAATCAGCTATTACACCACCAATGGGAGCTAGTAACGCCTTGAATAAATACGGACAAGCTGCTAGAAAACCCGTCTGAAAAGAAGAAGGAAAAGCTTTAACAATATATTGTGTAAGCCGCTTGTTGTATACTCGTCAAATAATAGCCTGTATATATAATTTATTTTAATATAAGCAACATTGAGTCGATGTGAAATATGCTTTCATATACTAACCCCTCATGATAATAAGCCGCGTGGCTGTGTGCGCCTTAAATATGGCGGTCCGTACATTTAGTTGATTACAAAGCTCATAGATACGTTTTGAAATGAGCTATATAAGCACACATTACATTACATATACTAACCCCTCATAATAAGCCGCGTGGCTGCAGTGTGCGCCTTAAATATAGCGGCCCGTATATTTAGTTTATTACAAAGCTTATAGATACGTTGTGAAATGAGCTATATATAAGCACACATGAGTTACAGTACATATACTAACCCCTCATAATAAGCCGCGTGGCTGCTGTGTGCTCTTAAATATAGCGGTCCGTACATTTAGTTAATTATTACAAAGCTCATAGATACGTTGTGAAATGAGCTATATATAAGCACATATTATATTACATCCTGGCCCACATGATTTTCGTGTGCGCTTTATGTGGCCATCCGTATACATATAATATAATTCATCAGTTGCAAAGTGCATTGTGACGTTGTGAAATACAAAAAGTAAGAACACATTATATAATTACATACTATATAGCCGTCCGTATACATATATAAATATCTGATTAAGAGAGACATTAGGGATTGCGGTGTTAATAAATATTTGTTGGAGTGTGGTCAAAACATGTGTTGCGGTGTTGATGAACACCCAACCCCTCCCACCCACCCCCAACCCCCCCCCCCCTCCCTGCATGTCCCCTTCCTGATTGCATTGTATAGCACATAGAGACGTTGTTAATGCGCATGTATGTAAGCAAACATTACAAAAAGGTTGCATATATAGAGGATATTAGAGTGCTTACACTATGTCCATGAAATAGAATCTAAATAGTTACTAACTAATAGTTTTTATTTAGTGACTATTTATTTATTTATTTATTTATTTATTTATAAAGATTCTGGATAAGATTACAATATCCACGGAGAAAACGACAATAGGACACGAAGTCCCTTACAAAGTTCGTTCTCAAATGGTCAAACAAAACAAAACAAAACAAAACAATAAGGCGAGAAATACAATGACAACACTAATAATCAAAAATTATAATAATCAACAAGTAAAATTATAGTAAAAGTGAAAGCAAAGCAAAGCTATAGAGAAAAGGGAAATGGGCGAAAAATGGGATAAGAGAGAGAAAAAAAAAGATTAACAGTGGAGTAGATAACACTAACACGTGCATGCCGAAGACAGGTTAGAGCGGCGACACAAGGGACAGATTAAACGCCAAGTGCGAATGTTATGCACATCAAAAACATTGTTGAGGCGTTTAGTAAAGAGAATTTTAAGATGACGTTTAAAGGCAGAAGTAGAGTTAGAGAGGCGGATATCAGAAGGAAGAGAATTCCAGAGAGGACAGACACGCACAAAGTAAGAATCTCGAAAGGTAGAGGTGCGGGCAGGGAGAATACAGAGGTCAAGTCCAGAGGAGCCACGACGAGTTTTAGAAGAAGAGAATGTGACAAACTGAGAGATGTCGAGCGATATCTCGTCTTTTAAGCAGCGAAAAAGGAAGAGAAGGTCAAGGTATTCGTAGAAGTAGGTGAGAGGCAGAAGCTTTAATTTAACAAGTCTTAGTTTGTAACTGAGGTCCATTCCACGGGTGATAAATCGGGTAGCTCTTCTTTGTACTATTCGTCACTATCACTCAACTGGAACAGCTTTAGTAACAATAGACCACAATACACAAGGGAACTCAAATACTCAAAACCATAGAAAGTTAAAACTTTATTCATTGTGTATTGTTACTAAAGCTGTTCCAGTTGAGTGATAGTGACTAATAGTCACTAAATAAAAACATTTAGTTAGTAACTATTTAGATTTTATTTCATGGTCATAGTGTAAGCACTCTACACGGGCGAGCGGAGACAAATTTTATCTTCGTGTGTTCAATTGATATCTCACGAGTGAGCGCAGCGAACGAGCTGTGAGATATCATTTGAACACGAAAAGATAAAAATCCGTATCTCCAAACGCCCATGTAATGTTCTGTTTATTATATAAACTCATGGCAAATATATGAAATAGCAAAAGTTTTATCAAGATACGCATCAAAAATTCTTAAAAATGTTAACAAATAGATGGTAACGTGTTATTTCACAATGTGAAATAACATGTTATTTTCACCATGTGAAGATATCACTTTTTCGCGCGGGAGATCAACTGATATTTCACTGAAGTTTATATGATAAGCTATTATACTATATTGGTTTACCTCTTCTAAGTCATAGTTCAATACATCTTTGAAGTATGTAGGCATGCCGGTAAATAGTGTGTAATACCCCCAGCAAGCACCGAAGTGACCAATCACAATGCCCCATACTGCTCTGGATCTTAGAATATCGTACCAAGGTAGACCGTCAAACTAAACAAAAACATGAATGAGATACAGATGAACGATCATGCCTAATGATCATTATTTATGGTGGGGGAGGGGGAGGGGGGGGGGGGGGGTGATTCTGAGGAGGGGTTATGGATTCTGAAGGAAGGGTTACTAATTTTCCTAGGCAACTGAAGGAGGGATCACGATTTTGGCAAACATCAGAAGCAAAAAATCACCCACCCCTACCCCACCATAAGTAATGACCGCTCCCTATTGGTGAGCGTAGTGTTTACAAGTGTTGGTATTGTGATGCTAATTTGCCAACCAGTTTCACAATAGATTTTTTAGATTTTAGATTTAATAATTTTTTTTTTTTTTTTAAATTTTATTCTACTGCTCGATTTTACTTATTTGCTTTCTATTTAATTCGATCCATTTAAATCCATTAAAATTTGTTATATATATATGCCTTTTATCTATTTTAATCATTTATACATTAGTTTTATGTTATTCAATTGTATTTGTTTATGCGCTGATGAAAATGTACAGTGATATATGGTGCTTTATAAGTTATTAGAAAATGATCACATCCATGCACTCAGCCAATCACATGACTGTATTATAGTGTTCTTAGACTATATCCCATAGTATCTAAATATAGTATTCCACTGGCGAGGCCTTTTGTTATTTATTGTTTTGCCCACCTCGTCAGTGAGATACTATATAGAAGTTCACAATGCATTACAAGTACTATATAGTAAGCCATTCTTCGTGGGTATGGTCATATTCTAAGACAGTTAGATAATGAACGCTCGTGTCCTATGGGACATATAGTCTCTCGCATTATGTAGATGCCCACTATATAATTAATGCTTGAGACTCTATATCCGATAGGACACGCGCGTTCATCATCTAACCCTTACATAAATTATTATTATCATATTATTATTACCTCTGATTTGTCACCAGACGACGCTATACTTGTTTCTATAAAGTCTTTTTCTTCTGCTGATATTGTTGGATGAGTGTCAGGGGAGTCGTGGACGATAAATTCCCATGCTATGTACCATATAATACCAGTAATACCTACGAATATAAGCACCACATGACATGACATGACATCACACAACACAGCACAGCACAACATCATAGTTCCCTGCGCCATCTTGAAAGGTAGCCGGGCCATTCGCTTTGATACAAAGGCCCGGTTACCTTTCAAGATGGCGCAGGCCGCGAACTGTGAAGCGGATTATTGAGGAGAAACACTGATATGGATAATCTCTCTTTCACGAAGCATATCACATATCACCGCACAAATGAACATGTGAGCCGAGTTGTGTGCAAAATAATTAACGTAGAGGTAGTGAGTGTGTGTCTGAGTCTCCCCAATTAGTAGGACACACGTGTCCAGCTAGAAAGATTGAGACGTTAAAAAGGTGATTTATTTTTTATTTACGAAGCATATCACTTACCAAAACAATAGAATACAGAAGGCCATCCGCCATCAAAGCCATACTTGGTGAGAAGACCCGTTAGAGGTATTGCTACTATATTACCAAACGGACAACCTGGAGCAGGCACATACAGTTGAACATTATCACCATTATCTTTACCATTATTATTATCATCACAATCATCATAATTATTATAATAGTCATCATCTTTACATCATCACCATCATATCAGAGTTATCACTTTAAATAATACATCACCAATGTCATCATCGTTACATGCATTACAATCATTATCATGATGAATATCATATTCATCGTTATAGTCATCATCAGCATTATAAACTTTATTATCATCCACCACAGTCATCAAAGATCATCATCATCATCATCATAAACTTTATTATCATCCACCACAGTCATCAAAGATCATCAGCATCATAAACATCTTCAATTTTATCTACAACTGAGTCGTTTTTACCTGCTATAGATACTGCAATTAGTGTACTTCTCTCGAAGGGCGGTGCCCATTTACTCCATATTGCGTGGTTACATGGAAACGTTACACCCTGATATGAACAAATCAAATATTGTTATCATTATGAACATAATCATTACTAGCTATCACCAGTTGCTACATCATCATTAACATCAACATCATCATCGTTATGATCATCTTCATCATCGTTGCCATCATCTTCATCATCGTTATCATGATCATCACCATAATCATCGTTGCCATCATCTTCATCATCGTTATCATGATCATCACCATAATCATCGTTGCCATCATCTTCATCATCGTTATCATGATCATCACCATCATCGTTGCCATCATCTTCATCATCGTTATCATGATCATCACCATAATCATCGTTGCCATCATCTTCATCATCGTTATCATGATCATCACCATAATCATCGTTGTCATCATCATCATCGTTGCCATCATCATTATCGTTATTTTGATTATTACCGTCATCATCATCACCGTTGCCATCATCGTTGCCATCATCTTCATCATCGTTATCATGATCATCACCATAATCATCGTTGTCATCATCATCATTGTTGCCATCATCATTATCGTTATTTTGATCATCACCATCATCATCATTGTCATCATCATCACCGTTGCCTTTATCATCATAGTCATCATCTTCATCTTCATCATCATCATCATACCATCATCATTGTCATCATCATCATCATACCATTATCATCATCGTCATCATCATCATCATCATACCGGCATCATCATCATCATCATCATCATCATCATCATCATCATCGTCATCATCATCATCGTCATCATCATCATCATCCTTAACTGTTATCAACAGCTTCTTACCAGGAAGAGTCCCTGGAATATACGCACTCCAATAAGTCCCCATACACTATATCTCGTAGCGACCGGCGTGAGAAGAGATAGGAACGAGGTCAATACTACCCCGTAACCAAATACCCGTGTACCCCCGATACGCATAGCCAGCCATGCACCGGGGATTTGTAGAACCCAATAACCGTAGAAGAACGAACCTAACACCATACCTGCCAAAAAAAAACAGCCAAATGAATGAGAGGGATTCCTGTGTTGAAATATTTGGCAGGGAAGAACTGAGGACAAGTGAGGAAGAGAGCAAATGCTTCTCCCCCTCCCCAACTGTTTTTTCTCCTCACCACAGGAATCCCTATGAAAATAGATATAAGAGATGCCTGCAGCAGAGGAGGTTAGGTCTGCACCAAGATGTCAGCGATGTATATGCTGTGTTATGAGTGAAGATTACTTCCACTTCGGAAGTCGAAACGTCAGATAACAACAGTCAAGACAACACAAACGATCATAACACATCTACAATAGACCTCTTTACCTCCGTATGCATATTGCCCATTTCAGACCACGTGTCGTTCCCTTGAGAATTGTTCTTTTATGATGAACGTGTTATATCATTTACATATGAAAGAAACAATTCCCAAGGGTAGCATCACGTGATTTGAAATGGGACAACAAACAAGGAAGGTAAAGAGGTCAATTCAATATTGTTAATATATCTTTTGTAACTGATGTTTATGTTACCTTGCAGTGTCGAACTCCAATTGAATTCTGCTTGCTGAAAACAATAGGAAAAGACGACCGCTTTTATCAGTATAAAGGTGAAATACATTCGATGCATGATTATGTACCTAATGCTATGTCTCTATAGTTAATTACCTTTGTAAAGAGGACTCCATTTTTCAGTATTTCTTGATCATTTACCATGCCAACGATGGCAACATTAAGATCAACTCTCATCGCGTAGATACAAATAAACCCTAACCATGTCATGAATAACAATACATATCTCTTAGGTATCGCTTTCCTGAGAAACGATGTTTTAGATGCAGGAGGAGAACCATTTTGGTTTGTTTTGGTGTCTTTCTGTTCGTCTTTAGAAGGGCTTGAGTTTTTAGCCTGCTCGCTACTTTTTATATCATCTTTTTCTTCGTCCATCTTAAACAAGGTATTTTAATTTATTTAGTAAATCATTGCGCGAATACAGCGCTAACATTATATAGCGGTTCTTATTAACCAGTGAAACACACCCGGGGGCAGGGGGACTACCTTATAAAAGGGGGCGGGAGTCCTCGTCGGAAATTCTGAAAATGACCCCTAAAAGGGACCTGTATTTTGAGATGATGGGCGTGGCAGTGATGAAATTTTAACCCCTAAGAGGGACCAGAAAGGGGATTAAAATAGAAATCAATCTTTGCAAAGTAGCATTGTTGTTGATCAATTCCCCCCCCCCCCCCAAAAAAAAATGCTGCAGATGAATATTGTGAGAAAAAAAATACTGCAGGGGAATATTGTGAGAAAAAAAAATCCTGCAGGGAATCAAGACCCCCCAAAAAGGCTTGAACCCAAGAAAAAAAAAATACAGCAGACATTTGTCTCCGAAAAAAAAATCCTGCATAGATTTTTTTCTGCTCCCCACCCCTTCCCCCCCCCCCCCCCCCCGGCCCCTCCGGGTTTTTCTAATGGTCCGTCCCTAATGAAAACCCACTCTAGTGTTTCCGCTCTATATCATTTTTACTTTAGTTCATTCTTGCTGGGTTTCCTGTGCTAAACATGGCGGCGAAGGTCAGATCACGAAAACCTAAAATATCTCAAAAACTGGTCCAAATTTAAACTGATTATTCCATTTATAAACTATTAGCTACTGAAAAAAATCACTCCTTTTAAAGTAATTCGCAAAATACTATGAATTGCGCATCAACCTCCAAAGGATTTTTTAATTTTTTGGAATTATTTGATTTCCAGAAATCAAAAGACTAACTGAAAATATATATATTTATAAAAATTTTGGTATCTAACGCGCGCTCTGATTGGTTGATGGCCATGTCTATATGAGAGAACAGAGAATGAAAATGACGAATGCTAGCTGTCGCGCGCTCTGATTCTAACGTGTTTACGAACATTCGGTAGAAAAGTTTTATCTGCATTTTTTTTGCGAAAAAATTTCATAAAAGAAATATAAAACGGCCGCTTGTGTCTATGTACTGTGATATAAACACTCTGGGAGATGTAGAGCACTCAAGAAGCAAGAGAAACACTCGCTGCGCTCGTGTTTCTAAGCTTGCTTCTCTCGTGCTCTACATCTCCCAGCGTGTTTATATCACAGTACATAGACACGCGCGCCGTTTTATATTTCTTAAATATATTGTTCCAAAAAAATCATAATTTTACAGAGAACCCTATACTGATTATTCGTAGTTTTGCTGAAAAAGAAAACAAATATAAAAGCATTCTCTTGTTTTATTGCTTTTATTTTAATTTATTACTTCCGTGTTGTAATTTTAACCAGTAAAGAAACGATATTTATTCAATATGGTTAGAAAACAAAACGATATTTCAGAATCCTTAATTCCTTTCCCGCTTCTCTTTCTCGCTTCTCTTTCTCAAACTATACATTTATTCATTCTCAATTTATGCCGTTTATTTTGCGGTGTCGTATTTTATTTCAAGTTATGAAGTTTATTACTACGAATTGTGACCAGAATTCGACAGACCATTAAATCAATAAGTCAATAAAAACAAAATAACAACCGGTCATTAATGAACGATAGTTTATATAAATCATTGTGGAATAAATATTCCACTTAGAAGTTACGGGAGATGGCTGCAGTTTTTCACCTGAAATATGGAGAAGTTTTAGCTTAAAAATGTTTTTTTTTTTAATTATATTCTCGCTATCTTGTTCTATGTAAGACAGCTCATCCCCATAAATACTTCACAAAACACACAATATTTAATTTAGTTTATTTTGTCAATTTTTATCATGAATTCGAAGTTCAACTGTTCAGCTCAAATAGCTTGCTATATATATACAATTTATTTTCCGTATTTTTGAAAACATCTCCAGTGCTTGCATAAAATAAACTCACTGGTAAAATCTTTGATTGTATAGGTACTTAAAATTACAATATTTTACCTGTTATATGTGCAAGAAATCTTACTACAACTGAACTACAATAACATATCACTTACCTTTTAAAGTAGTGCCAGAATAAGCTACAACTTCTGCATTTTGAAGATTGAGTTATACGATGAATTTTTGTGTCCTTTTCGTATTTGTTTTTTGGTTCGTTGCTTGTTCAACCCGGTTCGCTAGTTCTTCATCACATCAACAGGTGATACCAGTAGAACACAAAACTACAGAACACAAATTCAAAACGAACCAGTACTTGTTGCTTTAACACATCACAAACACATCAAAAACGCTCAATAACTGATTCAAAAAGAGTTTTCTTGCGAGGTGATTTTCAAGCCAAAGTTTGACTCATACAACACTCTTGCAGTTCTGGTGTCCAGTGAAAGAACGGATCGAAATAACTATGACGTTATGACGAAAGATCAGTACGTTGTCATGACAATACCGTCGCAGTTCACTAGGGTAGACAAAGTGTTTGTTTTGTTAGGGGGCGTGTTTAATATCCGTGAAACATACGTTTGAGTGTTATTTGTTTTTATTTTATTTGTTTTTGCACCTAGCAAAATGTCGATATTACATTTCTTTCAGTTCTAGTTTTTTATAATTTATTCTAGTAAATTATTAGTTTAACAGGACACTAGCTATCGACACAGTCCACACTAGTGTAACCGCTAGTTATAGTACATTTTTACTGTAATTGTTTCCTTAGAAGCACCGACGCAGTCCACACTAGTTTAATTGCTAGTTATCGTACATTTGTACTCCAATTGTTTCCTTAGAAGCACCGACGCAGTCCACACTAGTTTAACCGCTAGTTATCGTACATTTGTACTCCAATTGTTTCCTTAGAAACACCGACGCAGTCCACACTAGTTTAATTGCTAGTTATCGTACATTTGTACTCCAATTGTTTCCTTAGAAACTTCGACGCAGTCCACACTAGTAACTACTAGCAACCGCTAGTTATTTGTTCCTCCACAGGAACCCCGCTACAGTTGTCTCTTTTTCTATAACATGCTAGACGGGCTCGCTGCAGGATGTGCCATGGTTCGCTGGTCGATCACTGGTGTTGCAGTGTTGGTAAACAGGTACAAAGCAACGAACGACTTGAAAACTCCCTTAAGGCTGCAAAATGTCGAGAAAATACTAAACCAAACCTCTTCCCAAGGTAAATATAATCTAAATCATATAATTCACCACGAGGCACATGTATTAATTTGTTAATATAAAATGATTTATTGTCTAAAATACCTATATGATGTGGATGAACTAAAAAGACGAATACGATAAGGTTCAAGTACATGAAATTTCCACTTTAGATTTACGAATTTTCAGAATTTTTTCAACTAAACGATCACCGATCATTGTAGTAAGGTTTTGAGATACCCAATGTACAATTGATCATAGTGGAGTGTTTGTTTGGGTAATGAGTTTGAAAGTTCATATATTTTGGGTTTTATATTTATGCTGGTACATCAAAATATTATGTTGTTGTCACATGTATACTATAAGTTAAGTGTTGAATTCAAATGCGTTAAATACAATAATTGGATATTTGCAGCTTTTAGTTCTGCAATATTTCATCAATATCATTATCATTATTAATAATAAGTCGTTTGAAGTAAATATTGGATATCATCATCATCTTTATTTTTATATCCTCATCACCACCATCATCAACATCACCACCATCATCAACATCACCACCATCATCAACATCACCACCATCATCATCATCACCACCATCATCATCATCATCACCACCATCATCAACATCACCACCATCATCATCATCAACACCATCATCAACATCACCACCATCATCATCATCACCACCATCATCAACATCACCACCATCATCAACATCACCACCATCATCAACATCACCACCATCATCATCATCACCACCATCATCATCATCACCACCATCATCATCATCATCACCACCATCATCAACATCACCACCATCATCATCATCAACACCATCATCAACATCACCACCACCATCATCATCACCACCATCATCAACATCACCACCACCATCATCATCACCACCATCATCATCATCACCACCATCATCATCATCAACACCATCATCAACATCACCACCATCATCATCATCACCACCATCATCATCATCACCACCATCATCAACATCACCACCATCATCATCATCACCACCATCATCATCATCACCACCATCATCAACATCACCACCACCATCAACATCACCACCATCATCAACATCACCACCATCATCATCAACATCAACACCATCATCAGCATCACCGTCAATTATCATGATTCTTTATTGTTTCTGCCATATTACAAGGTATACACATATTATATAATGTTATATATAAGAAAATTACAATGCAATAAGTATAGATAAATACAAATATTAAATGGTGTGATATGGCAAGAGGACCCGTCTGGAAACCGATAGGCTTATGTGAAAGAGGTCTCCTTAAGATTATTATATATAATTTACATAAATATAAATAAATCTGCAAAAATGCTTTTCTGTTTAAATTATATAGGCAAGTATATATAATAACGCATTAACCATAACATGAACCACCACCACCACCACCATCATCATCATCATCACCACCACCACCATCATCATCATCATCATCATCAACATCACCACCATCATTATCATCATTATCATCATTATCATCATCATCATCATCATTATCATCATCATTATCATCATCATCATCATCATCATCATCATCATCATCATCACCGTCATTATCATTATCATTATCAACATCATCATCACCATCATCATCATCATTATCACCATCATCATCATCATTATCACCATCATCAGCGCCATCATCATCATCATTATCACCATCATCATCACCATCATCATCACCACCATCACCAACATAATCACCACTATTATCAACATCACTTAGTACTTTGTTATTGTAGTACATTGCTAACTGTTCTAACTTGTCAGTAGACCACGCTGTAATTAATGACGCACTCACCCGATGTTTCGTCCCAAGATGATGAGTCACGAAGTTCATCACAAGCAAGCAACAAAGACGACACAAAGGTTAGAAAAACACTCGATTTGAAGCCTTTTAAGGCTTTTTAAAATACCTGGGGTTATACTTCCGCTTTGTCCAAGTAGTTGGGGTGATCAGATCTCCTTTTATGGTTGAATTATTTCATGTACGTACCTTTTAGAGTTCTTCCTCAAAACTCAATTATACAACATTAACTTTTTAGTGGTATTTTTACTTGGCCCTGTTACTTATAATAAGCTTAGATGCCAAGAACATATCGCACAGTCGTTTTAAGGATTGACTTCAGCAGTTCTTTTAATGCTTTAATCAGTTTAGGCATACCATTTTGGGGTCAATTTCAAAATCGACCACTGGCCCTACCTACTTCTTTACCGAGGAAATCCCCATTGATCTTAAATTAAAAGCTTTTAAAAATACATTTTCTTTTTCCTAGATTCCTGGCTTCCCCAAGCGATATATTACTGTTATGCTGTGTTTCTTTGGTCTCTTTCAAATGTATGCTATACGAACCTGTCTTAGTGTAGCCATTGTGGCTATGGTCAGTAATAAAACAGTCATCAAAGATGGTAAAATTATGCAGGAGGTAAATACAAAAAACAGTAGAATAGTCTTCACAGTACCCTGCGCCATCTTGAAAGGCAGCCGGGTTTTTGCATCGAAGCGAGACGAACGTCGAGATTGCAGTGATAGAGACCTTTTAACACTTTTTACGGGACAATTATTTACGTGTCTCTATCTTTGCAAGCTCAACGTTCGTCTCGCTTCGATGCAAAGGCTCGGCTGCCTTTCAAGATGGCGCAGGGAACTGTGAAGGGGACTAGCTGTTATTATTTATTTGTTAATTAGCGATTTCATTTGCATTTCGTTATATATATAATTAATGTTTGAACAATTTCTTTTACTTTAATTGTATTTTAGAAAGCCGAGTTTCAGTGGAGTTCCGAATTGCAAGGTGGTGTATCAACTGTTGACTTTATATACACCTGTTGAAATAATCGTTGTCGCGATCAAACCTACAGTCCACTCTCTAAAGCCTGCAAAGGATGTCGGTATTTCTTCTCTTGTTATCGATTTATTCATAGCATATGTTGGTTGTTCGTGTTTGTGTTATATGACCATAACAAGTTGTTGCAGTGGTAGATGATGAAACAGATATTTCTTGAAAATGCGTCTTATATAAATCTCAAATTATGTTGATATTACCGACATCCTTAGCAGGCTTCAGAGTGTGGACTGTAGTTTTTATTACGCCAACGATTATTGGAATAGATGTAATATATAGTAGCTAATGAGCAGTTGTGAGATCAGAGTTGTGTGTTAAAGTATGTAATAATGTTGGACGGGGTAGCAAGTGTTGGTCTAAGTCTCCCCAATGAGTACTGAGGACTTGTGATCTGGCTATAAGGAGAAGGACATAGGGGTGTCCTCAACACCACAACATCGCAAAAAACATTTTCAACAACACCGCATCACAATATCTCGCACCAAACACTACGAATACCAATGCAGCTTTAATATTCACCACACACCGCAGCTTTTGAAAAGCAAATACAGCACACCGAAGACATTTACATCACCGCAACACTGCACTTTGAGATTTTTTTTAACCGCAACACTGCTCTTTGAGATTGTTTTCACCGCAACACCGCAATAAATATTCATCAACACCGCAACACTGCAATCCAACCATGTCCCACTCTATAAGATTGAGCGTTATAATCTTTAGGTAATATGATGAAAGTTGTAACACCGTAAAAACATGTTGACTTAACTTTACTGACGTTTCGAGCTTTAGCCCTTCGTCGGAGTAAAAGCTAAAGCTAAAGCTCGAAACATCAGTAAAGTCAACATTTTTACGGTGTTACAAATTTCATTATATTACCTATCGTTTATATCAAACACCGACGTAGCCTGTACTAGTTTACTCGCTAGTTTCCGTTACAATGTTTAGATGTGTTGACTTATTTTTATACAAACGTAAATATCAATCTTATTCTTTCAGGTTTTATTCTTGGCTCGTTTTATTACGGGTACGCTATATTACAAATCCCATCTGGTCTCCTGGCTCTTAAGTATGGTGGAAAACCTGTTTATGGGTTTTCGATATTAATAGCTTCGATATTGACAGTTATAACTCCTCCTATAGTTAGGTACAGTTTTAAACTCTTCTTGGTGGTAAGGATACTACAAGGATTTGTGTTGGTAAGAGACATTGTTTTGCACTTTGTGACACTTTGTAAAACTTAATAAAACTTTGTTGCTGTTTCTGTTGCTGTTGTTGTTGCTGTTGATGCTGCTGTTGCTCCTGCTGTTGCTGTTTCTGTTGCTCCTGCTCTTGCTCTTGCTAGCTGTTGCTGTTGCTGTTGTTGTTGCTGTTGCTGTTGCTGTTGCTATTGCTGTTGCTGTTGCTGCTGTTGTTGCTGTTGCTGTTGCTGTTGCTGTTGCTGTTGCTGTTGCTGTTGCTCTTGCTCTTGCTCTTTCTTCATCATCATCCTGTTGTTGACCTTAGCTTCTTCCATGGCTTCTTTCTTTTATATCAGTCTTCTTCCCTTTTCTTGCTGGTGGTCTTATTTCGCTTTAACTGTTATGTTATGTTAAGGGTCTGATAGCTGCAGCTCATCACTGTATATGGGCGACATGGGCACCTATCTTTGAACGAAGCACACTGCTCACTATATCTGGATCAGGTACGCCTTACTATAGGTCGCCTAAGATCGCCTAAGATCGCCTAAGATCGCCTAAGATCGCTTAAGATCACCTAAAATCGCCTAAGATCACCTAAAATCTCCTAAAATTGCCTAAAATAGCCTAAGATCACCTTTGATTTTAGGAACTTTTCGCTAAAATCGCCTAAAATGATTACGGCGATTTTAGGACCCGGAGTAGGCCTTAGTATACTCATCAAATCACTGATTAAGGTTACTAGGCTCTTGTCCCGCCGCGCTGAATTGCATTACTAGGCGATCATAGATGATCTAAGAAATGATAAGCAGAAATGGGGCGAAACATAGGTGATATATAGGACGATCT
>OX459107.1:15287678-15447627 GCA_949775045.1 Metridium senile
CAATGATGCAGAGAATGCGATTTTAAGGCTTATGTATTACACAGTACACACCCTGTAAATTATCAAAGTCGGCTTGTATTTAGCGTTTGTAATTTGTCCCCCACAAACGTGTTGCTTATTTGCAATCTGTCATATTTACAAATGTCTCAAAGCAAGATAGGAAAATAACTCTGGCACAAGAGTACAAAACACCGAGGATTTTCTTCCAAAAAGAACTAATCGAAAAACTTCCTAAACTCCGGGTTCTAAGCATTCATCCGCATTGTCAAATTTACGTGGTAATGTGGCGCAATGCGTTAATGTGGGGCATTTTGATCCAACGGTGCCAGGATATAAGCTGATATATTAATCACAGGTAGCCCAAGCTCACTATCTTTGTTGATTTACTATAGAATATATGTGGATTTTTGAACGTACGATTTTTTGCCTTAATCCTTAATAAAATAAAATGAAACTTCCACCGTGTCTTCTAAAATCGCTGAAACTCAGTCAGACGGTTGGTGAGAGCAACAAGAAGACGGTTAGAGTTTCATTTTATTTGATTAAGAATTTTAAAGGCAAAAAATCGTACGTTGAAAAATCCTCATATATTAACAACACAGATAGAGCTTGGGCTACCTGTGATATACTCTGCTAGCTATTATGGGCTTCCTGTTTAGAGAAATGGAAGAGGAGAGAAAGCTTTAAGCGATACCATTACAGAGGCAGCCCAGAGGACAAGTTGCCAGATCTAATCCAACTTGCGCCAATTATTTTGTATGGCTATTTGTCACAGGAGACCATTACTGTTTGTCACTATCAGCACTATCAAATCGAAAAAACAAAATTTCAATCAAAGCTATTGAATAATATTAAACGGGAAAAAAAAGACCCCAAATAAATTTAAACACCTAAAAGTCCATTTTGGGCTTCCTGTGTTAGCGCGTGCGACTTTGCTCTACGCGTCCCGTCAACAAAATACGTAAAAGCGCGCGCAAAACGTTTGTCCAATCACAAGCCGTTATCTGACTTGACGTAACAAAGATTTCCGACAGTTTCGGAAAATCACCATCCTCGGGAACCCAGGGGTATTCTTCTGTCGCTCGTTTCTCGCTTCCACAACATATACCCCTGGGAACGTAGTCTGTTGGAGCTTGTTCCGGAAGTCAAAATTCAAACTTATTTAACGACTTTCTTTGAATGGTTATCTTGATTTTCATTGGTCGACCTAATAAGGTCGACCAATCAGGAAAGAGCTGAGTTTTGACTTCCGGAACAAGCTCCAACAGACTACGTTCCCAGGGGTATATGTTGTGGAAGCGAGAAACGAGCGACAGAAGAATACCCCTGGGTTCCCGAGGATGGAAAATCACTTGCAGAGGTCAGAAGTCGTTGAAGAAGTTGTGGGAGTTTCAAACTCAAAGTTTTGATCTTAAATTACAAGCTTTTTAGTGGTAATTTCTTTTGAGATCATGGCTTGTTTGTGGACTATGTGTTTGTGCGCAAAAATTGGTTTAAGGGTAACTTTTGGCTTGGATATACGGCTTGAAGAGTGAGTCCCGTCAAGGTGAGTGCCGAATGAATGAATATTGTTTGTTTTGAACCGTTTAAACTTATTTCATTTAACTGCTAACTTACTTACTGAAGTAGAAAGAACTTTGAAGCCTAAGTTATAAGTTAGAATTGCTGTTTTGTCTGTTCAAGTACGCATTCTTCTCCGAGCTTCAACTTTGTTCGTTATATTCAAGTTTATTCATAAGTCACTGATTGATAACTGGAATTCATATAAATATCCGTTTTGTGAAAAACAGAAAAAACACATTTTCCGTTTTGAGCTATTTATCTAAATGTAATAATAGCGAATCCGTAATTTTAACATTAAAGAAAAGTAGTTTCGTTTAAATTTTCTTGAATTTTTTTCTGTTTGTATTCCTTCATAGACCACTTTTATAAATACCATAATATGTACAGGAAAATAATTTTTCAAGTAAACATATTTTAATATTTTAGCACTGTCATGAAAGAACCACCTGAAATAGGCATGTTTGGAAGGTTTTGATGCTCTGGCTAAAATACCAAAGACGTTATGCTCAATGAAAAATGTAGAGATTTGTATGTAATTTTCTGCTGAGGCCTTTGATGCCTCGTTTTGGTGTTTTTCTGATTTTTCAAACTCTTATAGCTTCTTGCAAATTTAATTGTTTTGTTCTCAAACTTTCACAAGTTATTGTTATGGTGAATGTCTATCATATGTTATATATCAACAACAAATTTTCCTCCACTCTCATTGGTCGAGGGGCAATCAGGTGACTTGAAAGTGCCCGCCGCGGAGGGATACTATCAGCGCATAGTGCCCGCTGAGCTTTTTATCTGCTTCGGAAAATTTTGTTGTTGAATAATAAAAACAATAGAGCAGTTAAAATCTCTGGCATAATGCTGTGATAGTTGCCCTTGGAAACTGGATGTTCCTCAGAACTTCATAGCTGCCCTCGAACTGTGTTCTCGGGCGACTATTTATTTTTCTGAACTTCCAGTTTCCGCGGGCAACTATCACAGCATAATGCCCTGGATTCAACTACTCTATTGTTTAAATAGCTTTTGTTTTCTTAAAACATCAATTTTAAAAATTGTGATAATTATATGTAGTGGCAGCCATTTATGAAAGTCGTCTATTGTTTGCTACCATCGGCAACAAAAACAACAACAATCCACATCAGTTAAATTACAACATGATTAACAACAGCATCAACATTAGCCGCAGGAGCAACATCAATGACAGCAACATGAGCAGCAATAACAACAACAGAAATGAACATTTAACATCAAAAATAGCAGCATCAACATTTACCTTAGCAGCAGAAGAAACAATAATAACAGCAGTTATAGCAACAATAATATCAACAACATCAATGACAGCAATATGAGCAGCAATAACAACAACAACAACAACAACAGAAATTAACATAACATCAAAAATAGCAGCATCAACATTAACCTTAGCAGCAGAAGCAACAATGATAATAGCAATAGAAACAATAATATCATCAACATCAATGACAGCAATATGAGCAGCAATAACATCAACAACAACAACAAAAATTAACAAATCATCAAAAATAGCAGCATCAACATTAACCTTAGCAACAGAAGCAACAATAATAACAATAGCAACAATAATATCAACAACATCAATGACAGCAATATGAGCAGCAATAACAACAACAACAACAACAGAAATTAACATAACATCAAAAATAGCAGCATCAACATTAACCTTAGCAGCAGAAGCAACAATAATAACAATAGCAACAATAATATCAACAACATCAATGACAGCAATATGAGCAGCAATAACATCAACAACAACAACAACATAAATTAACATAACATCAAAAATAGCAGCAGGAGCAACAACAATAACAACAACAGCAATAATAATAACAACAATAGCAATAATAATAATATAATAATACTAAAATCACTGTAAAACAAAAACACAGCGTATTGAGCAGCAATAACATCAACAACAACAACAACATAAATTAACATAACATCAAAAATAGCAGCAGGAGCAACAACAATAACAACAACAGCAATAATAATAACAACAATAGCAATAATAATAATATAATAATACTAAAATCACTGTAAAACAAAAACACAGCGTATTGAGCAGCAATAACATCAACAACAACAACAACATAAATTAACATAACATCAAAAATAGCAGCATCAACATTGAAACGCTGCAAAAGCAAGTTTGACTGCCTGGTGCATGAAATGCTGTTTATCAAGGACCTGAAACCATCAATAAATACTCTGACTCCATTCAATCAAAACTATTCTAAACAATGACTACCAATCCCAGGAGGTCAACTTACATTATTCAAATTTATTCAAAATTGTACTTATTTGCTTTGATTTGTAATAAATTTTCACTCTTGAAAATAACAAACGTCGAGAAAAAAGAAAAACCTAGTCGTTTTGAATTTTATATACTTAAAACTACTAAAAACAAACATCTTAATTACACTATCTTAACATTAAAAATTCAGCAACACAACAACAATGTAAGAACGCTGTACATGTAAACTGCCAACACACATTTTTTCTCTTGCACACAAATGAATATGATTTTTGTGACAACAATTAAACTATATTAAAATAACATTAAAAATGCAGCAACACAACAACAATGTAAGAATGTTGTAAACTGCCAACACACAATTTCTTCTCTTGCACACAATTGTACAGCAAATGAATATGATTTTGTAACAACAGTTAAACTATATTAAAATAACATTAAAAATGCAGCAACACAACAACAATGTAAGAATGTTGTAAACTGCCAACACACAATTGCTTCTCTTGCACACAATTGTACAGCAAATGAATATGATTTTTGTAACAACAATTAAACTATATTAAAATAACATTAAAAATGCAGCAACACAACAACAATGTAAGAATGTTGTAAACTGCCAACACACATTTTCTTCACTTGCACACAATTGTACAACAAAGAAATATGATTTTACACACACACACAATTATAACAATGCACACATATGTATGACATTTCTGCAAAGGAATTAGACAACAATTGAAAACACCATTAAATGATATATTGCAAATATGATTTTAATGATAAATTAGAATTTAAGTGGTTAATAATTTTCATTTATCTCTATAGATATGATTTTTCTCTCAAACTATTATTTATAATATTTTGTGAATATACATGTATATGTTTAGTTATTTAGTGACATTCAAACTGTATTTCTATAAAGTTTTTTGAGAACTAGTCACATAGTTTTATTTGTTCTTTATCAATTCATTTGTTTTCCCAATTATTATGCTCTGCTCTTATTTATAATAACAAATATTTTTACCTTTACCTAATTTTAAAAACATTTTTTTGTATTTATTATAGAAATATTATCAAGAATCAATAAGATAAAGAAATATTTATTTAACTTCAGTTTTATTTATTCTATATTTTTTGTATTGTCATTGAAAATATTAAATATCTGTACATCTAAAAAGTCAAGTTTGAAATCTAACTTTTCACTATATCTTATCACATTTGAAGATGACTCTTTAATTTCTAAATTGAAAGCTTTTTAATAGCACTTGAAAGTGTAATTAATATAACTTGATCATGACTGTAAAGGGAGCAAACTTGTATAGAATGCGCCGGTGTTTGATATAAACGATAGGTAATAGAATTGAATTTGTAACGCCGTAAAAAAATGTTGACTTAAATTTACTAAAATGGAAACTAGCGAGTAAACCTCAGTATAGGCTGCGTTGGTGTTTGATATAAATGATAGGTAATAGAATTTAACTTAACTTAACTTAAATTTAAATTTACTATCAACACTGTTCAGAAATTATTGAATATACATTATTTACTGTTTTAACTTATATTCTCTTTGAAAAACATGTATCTCTAAACAGATTGGCAACTTATATAAGGATGTATGTTTTCTATTTAAGGAATATGTTTGGATATATTCCACAATGAAAGCCAGCTAACATCGAGTCATGAAGGCATTGACTGATAAACTTCCTCTTCAATGTTATATGACATTGTACACAAACCACATGCTGAGAAAAACTTATAGTAAGACAAAACAATTATTTAATAGCATAGTAACTGAAATGACTAAAACTACAGTTAAACACAACAAGCACAAGTTATTTCTCTTAATATGTAATTGTGTTATTCAACATGCAGTCAAACATTTTCAAGAATTCAATGTATAGTAAGAAGTTTGCCTCTGAAATGTTTTAGACATGCATGCAACTACAGCTTTCTACTTCTTTTCAAGTTTTTTTTTATTCATTACTTCAGACATCTATCTCTGAACTTTCTTTCAGTTTTTAATCCCTCTTTCTCAATCTTTCTTGATTCATTCCTCTTCCTTACTATACAATGTATAGTAAGAAGTTTGCCTCTGAAATTTTTTAAACATGCAACTACTGCTTTCATCTTCTTTTCCAGTTGTTTTAATTTATTCATTATTTCAGATATCTATCTCTGTACTTTCTTCCAGTTTTTAATCCCTCTTTCACAATCTTTCTTGATTCCTTCCTCTTCCTTAGAACTGAACAGTTCCTATTTTGCAGCTGTTTTTATTAATGAATATTCCCTCTTGGTAAAAACTCTTAACAGCCAAAGGCTATTTAACTTAACACTAAACTCGGTAGACTGTAGTGAACTTTTCATGTGATTCCAGAAGACATAATATAAACACCACATGTAAAGCTGATACCACAAGAAACAAAGTGAAATGTGTAGGATTTACATGATAATTAATGAATGTGAAATAAGAGTGTGTTTACACCTTGAAACATTATTGAAGATACCTGTAACATTTATAATTAGAATAAGATGAAATTGATGTGATGAGACGAATAGAATGGAAGAATAGATGGTGGGAAATTGGGATATGTATGAGATAGTATACAAGCATTACACCTTTGAATTAAGTAAATCAAGGGTTACACCATTAAGATCATATGGAGTACAAAGACAGAATGGATGGGATGAATAGAATGGAAGAATAGATGGGTGGGAAATCGGAATATATGAGATAGTATAAGAGCAACACACCTTTGAAATAAGTAAAGGGTTACATCATTAAGACCATATAGAATACAAAGACAGATAGGATGGGATGGGATGAATAGAATGGAAGAATAGATGGGTGGGAAATTGGGATATGTATGAGATAGTATAAGATCATCAAACCTTTGAATTAAGACCTTATGGAATACAAAGACAGATAGGATGAGATGGGATGAATAGAATGGAAGAATAGATGGGTGGGAAATTGGGATATGTATGAGATAGTATAAGATCATCACATCTTTGAATAAGTAAAGGGTTACACCATTAAGATCATATGGAGTACAAAGACAGATAGGATGGGATGGGATGAATAGAATGGAAGAATAGATGGGTGGGATATGTATGAGATAGTATAAGATCATCAAACCTTTGAATTAAGACCTTATGGAATACAAAGACATAGGATGGGATGGGATGAATAGAATGGAAGAATAGATGGGTGGGATGTGTATGAGATAGTATAAGATCATCACATCTTTGAATAAGTAAAGGGTTACACCATTAAGACCTTATGGAATACAAAGACAGATAGGATGGGATGGGATGAGAATATAAAATGGGATAGATAGAATAACAGAACTTAGAATAAGACAGGAAAATACTTTACATGAAAAATGCAATGGGAAAGCGAATAGAAAAGAACAATTGTCAGATGATATGGGATGAAAAGAGAATAGAATAATTACTTTCCCATTTTAAATTGTGTTTTTTTTGTTAGTAGTATGTTGCATTCATATTCAAATTTACTTCTGTCTTCTAAATATCCCTTATTCATTTATTCAACTATTCTGCTTTTTCAAGTCGTAATTACCTCAAAAATGAAATATTGAAGTTAAATGCCTTTAATGACTTTTTAATCATTACTAAAATCGTTTTCTTGAAGTTATTACTGAAATTAGAAATTGCATATTTGTCCACTAGTAGCACTATTTTTAACAATCCATCTTATCATCCATTATTCTGCCTACAGCAGAAAATTCTCCCTTAATTATAACAACTGTCGTCTATGAGATAGTATGGCATATGGCTCTCTGATATTTTACAAGATACTGCATAATTGAAAAGTTAGCTTTTAAACAATAATCTAATAATTATAACGACAGCTATTTGTCTGGTTTAGACATTATGCTCAATTTGCAGACATTAAAGTACCTCTTCAATATACGAGTGGTTTTACTACAAGACATGCTATCAAAAAATTTAGATACATGTTCAAAAAGAATGTTACTTCTTAACTTAGATACAAGAACCTTGAAAAGTTAACGATAATTACGAGTCAATTTTCATTATACTAGTGAAACATTGAAGCCCCTCAAACATACATTTTTTTCCAAATTATGCTACCAAAACTCATGCTATCAATAATTGTACATGTACAAAACTAATGTTACTTCTTGACATAGATAAGAACCTTGGAAAGTTTGCGATAATTACGAGTCAATTTTCATTATACTTGTGAAACATTGAAGCCCCTCAAACCCTCAAACATAAGGGTTTTTTTCCAAATTATGCTACCGAAAACTCATGCTATCAATATTTGTAGATGTACACAAAACTAATGTTAATTCTTGACATAAATAAGAACCTTGGAAAGTTTGCGATAATTACGAGTCAATTTTCATTATACTTGTGAAACATTGAAGACCTGCAACCTTTTTTTCCAAATCATGCTACCATGGCCAAAAGTCATGCTATTAAAAAGGTAGATATACAAACTGATGTTAGTACTTTCTTTAAGATTGATATAAGAACCTTGGAAAGTTAACAATAATTCTGAGAGTTGGTTTTCATTATTTGTTTATACTAAATTGAAGGCCCTCAAACCATAAGTCATGACAAGCTTGATTGTACTTGTATTTACTTTTATTCAAATCAAGCTACCAAAGTTACATACCTGCAACACTGAAATAGGACCATTGGTTTAAAGTTTAAAATTAAAGTGATCTACAACTGTATCTCCAGTGTTGTCCAAAGCGTTGAATTCGAAAATGGTAAAAAAGTTTACTAGGTAATGCTGATTTTTACAAGCACGATAATTATTTGCTGACTCCCTTTTATTATTTTCATCTCAGACAATCTTCATGAAAACAGGTGGGGGAAAACTCAAGTGTGAACTTTTACAAGTGAGCGTTTATTTTGCACATACATTGAAACTTCAAAAATAACTTCCTTATGTTAATACAGGGATAAACACTTGAAAAAATCTCTCAGCAAGTCCTTATATCAAGACAATAGTATACTTAATAATATGTTAACACAGGAGAAATCCACATTACTTAAATACGACGAGGCGACAAGAACTTTGATAGTAATGGTAAATATTGTACTAGTCGTGTTCGTACGTGTTTTTCACGAATTATTACCGGTTGTGTAGGACCTGAAAACAGCAGCTGTTTTAACCAATGTTATAAAAGCCCGTTGGGGATATTAGTTTAATCAAACAAAGCGAGTAGAAGGCGGGAACTCTGACGCCTGCATAACAAATACACAACTTATTTATCTTGATTAGACTAATTTTCTAACAAGAAAGAACTGAGTACCTTGTGCTAGACTGCGAGCAGTCCCTACTTTTCCCCGGATTCAATCCCCGCTCGTCCGTGTTTTATTTAAATGCTCATTTCTCTCTCGTTTTCCTCGGAATGTGGAGGGGAAAAAAGGGAATGTTCGCAGTCTAATCTTGTGGGTAATAATATTTTTTCCGTTTATTGCTTAGTGTTGGCTCGTCTGCATGATCTGTTCATTTGAATATTTTAGTCACTAAGGGGAACTTGTTTTGTACGTACCTAAAAAGGCACTAACAGGGACATTTCTGTGTCATTTTTAACAATTCAGTTTATTTTTTGCTCTGCTTCTAGCAAGCAGTGACGCTTGCATTTATCAATTTTCTCCTGTTCTTTAACTGCAAATTAATTGAAAAATGTTTATGCCTGCGTGATATGCCTGCGTGATACGCAGTATTTACGTTTGTTCTTGCGTGTTTAAAAAAAGAGCAGACGTCATGTTCCATATGTATTTCAAATACAAGTTGATTCGTTGTTCTTTTTCCATGTACTTTTTGATCGGTTTATATCTTTTTGGATATTTTTTCAGATTTTGGGTTTTATTTTCAAGTATTCTAGCCCCCTTACTCGATATTGATGAATGAATTTGGAGGAAATGGTTTATATTTGATATTTTCGTTGACTTCTAATATTTCTTTAAAAGATTAATTATTTTTTTGATACTTTTACAAAAAATTTAAATATCATAATTCATCCTATTAAAATAGAACAATATTTGAAATGTCCATCATTTGAAACAATTATTTAATACGTTGATTAGTTTTCATATTTTCTTTAAAGGTTATTTTTATCTTTATAATTGTAATTCTATTTTTCCTGAATATATTAACACTAGGCTTCTTGAAATATTTTGGCTGGTTTAAAATCTTACACAGAAAGAAACATTGACTTTTGATATTTACTCCAAAAATTTGATATTGTTTTCCCGCGTTGAATGTCATCGAATAAAAAATGATCGTTTAAGCAAATAGATCTCACTTTACCTCTTAAGATCCTATTATAAAAACCACACTGATATATCTTAGAGGCATAATTAGCCTTAATCACTTGGACACTTTTAGACTGTTGTTTAACATGCATGAAGAAATCGTGAGTTTGTGCACGTTGGTGAAAATTTGAAGAAAATTCAATATCTACTACAAGTTTGTTAATTTTGCATGACTACTTTGCTTGAGTTTGTATTGCTGGACTTGTGGGGGGCTCTTTATTTTGAATTAACATTACAATTTTAGCTTGAAAGCTTTGAAAGCTAGACTACTACTAATCGTGTATCCCTTTTGCCACGCTGTCAATAGCATCACAAAGCAATATAGCGTCTAGGTTTTTTATGTTTGCTCTGAGTTATATCTCTCATATATATAAGTTTTCAGTTATTTAATCAATGTATTTTTGTTCAAAAATCTTATTTTTATCATCTTAGGAAGAGAACAGTTAAAGATCTTTGAGAGTTACATCTACGTTGTAGTTTAAAAGATAAATTTCAAGTGTGTATTTTCAAGAGCAAAAAAGATATTTCATATATTATAAATTACCATAAGAAGATGGCTTTAACCGCAAACTGACTGTTGGGTATATTTAAAAATTTCCTGTTTTTGCCTATAGAATCTACATGATTTTTACTCGTAAAAAATATAATTATCACATGTGTATTTTAACTTGTAACAAACCTAAGGTATGATAAATAATGAATTTCTCGGTATAACCCACAAGTAGCTTTTCATAATCTAGAGAGGTTCAGAGTGATTGGGTCACAACCCACTTCAGAGGGGCCGGTCTTGTCTATCTGTCCAACATGATTAAACACTCGAAATATTTACACAGACCATTAACAGTGTAAACATATTTCTAATGTCCTCTTTACCTCTCGAGGAATTACTATCCGTGAAAGGGTTACCCACTCGCGACGCGTGTCACGCCAAGTCACGTCGCGTCACGCTAAGTCAATCATATGACGTCATGATATTGGCTTTTGAAAGTAACTTTTTGCCAAGTAAGGGCAGGAGTCCCTTGTTTTGTGTTTCCATCAACGTCATGTTTGCATTTTCTTAATATTTTTTAATGTTTTTTTTAATATGAATGTAGGTATGTTATTTAAAGTTAAAACCTACAACAGTGGAAACTATCTATTAAACTAGTATTCCTTTACTCTTAAGCATTATCGTCATAGTTTGTCAAAGTTTTTCTTTTACAATCGTTAGCCTATGTATAAGTTTGTACTATAGTAGATAAAGGAGAACGAAAACAATCGTTTTTGAGGTTTACTGAAGCTGATAGTTTTAACAACTTTTTCAAGGAGGGATATAAATACCTCGACATAATTGTGACAGCTAGTAATATTAACGATTATTTGAAGTATCTTTCTATTTATATCTTGTTGTTTTCCAAGTGGGCTGCACGTGCGGCGAAGGGCTTACTTGTGCAAAACCTCTTCCTGTTTACATTAAAACTCATTCTTTCTCCGCTAAAACTGCACTTGATCAAACTGCAACTCGTTTCCTTGGAGCTTTCGCTTAAAGGTAACGATTCTTTTGTAGTCTAACACTCGATCGAAGTTCAGCTCTCTCTGCTAAAAGCATCTTCTATCTCGTTGTTTGATTTTCCGGACAGAGGGACTATAATTAGTGGTAGGACACTCCTGAAAAACACGATTGTGAAGTACATAATTTAGGCTGACAACAGTTTTTCTCAAGACTACACAAACCCATGCAGAGACGGTCATAACGCATCGAAATAGGCTTTCTGAAGAAATATTGAATTATTATTATATTATTACCATTAAATTTTATTTCGTCTTGTTGGTCTGAGCTCCCTCGTAGATATAGTAACGTTTTTCAACAGCGAACGATACTATCGACAGGTAAAACATGGTTCTTATAATTAGTAATTATAAGTAGCTCTCAAGTCAACTTTATCAAACAATGTCATATTGTTCTTGATACTTCAAGCTTTGAACGTCTGTGTGTCTTACTCACTAGAAATTGCTGTTTAGAAAAATCAAGAAGGATTAGTTTTAGAGTAGTTTTGTATATCCTTTTTGTTTTATTTAAACTCAGTCAGTCACTTAGTAGCATAGGTTACTCTCTGCTAGCTGTGAACATTTGGTTTATAGGTAGTCGAACTTGTTCAAAGTTGAAAGTTTTTGAAGTGGAACTTTTTTTGGTGTTTTTATATTCATCATCGGTTGATTTGTTTTTGTCTCAAAGTTGAACTCATGTTTTTCAAGTTGAACCTTTTTTTTAAACGTCTCCCCGTCTCTCCAAACCTTATCAGTTCCAATAATCGCCCCCCTCGTGGAAATAAATTGCAAGAATCAGAATTTTTTATTCTTGTTAAGCAACGCGTCCTTGAAACGTGAAAAAATGCGTTGTTGATCAAACTGATAAAACGCCCTCGCAATTTGCGATTTCAAGTCCACGATCCAGTGAATACCAGAGCTAGTGCAACGTAACGACTGCGAAGTTTCCTACAATGACACCTCAAAAACCAGCTCCCTGTATAAATATAAATACTTGGGTTCTCTCGCATGTTTTCCCCCCAACTGATTTTTGTTATTCTGACAAAACATGGCTCTTTTCAAATTAGCTCATCAATTCGTACCCTCGGGGCCCTTTTAGCGTCTTTTAGAACAAGACTTTGAATATTCATTGTTATAATTAGCCTTCGTTATGAATCGCCTCGGGCGATATCAAGACGAATCGAATTGTTAAGTAGTTTGTCATTAATTCGAAGGGTTTGTTAAAAGCTAATACAGCGATTTTTATTGTTAAAAGAAAAGGGAGATCCTGATGAGGCTAATGGCACATTTTTGTTTCGAACAGCTTGTCGTTAATTTACTAGGATCAACACACTAAACAAAGTAACTCTTGTACAAAATATATATTTCCAATAGCGAGTTTTATTGTTGAAAGAAAATGGAGTTCCTGCTGAGGCTAACATAGCCGTTTTGTTTCGATCAACTAGAGCTTGATATGTTGATAGTCGACACTATAAAATGATACAGTAACAAAAAGTACCTTTTTCTTCACGTACATGCATGCACCAATTTCTATTGTTGATGAAAAGAATACAGTTTCCCAGCTATACTTTTCGTTGAACTTGTTCGATATCATAACAAATTAAATAAATATATATACTCCTTTAAAAAGTTAATAAATATAGATAATTTTCTAAGTGGAAATACTCAAAAAAAGGTTTTGAGTTCTCTAGGCTAGCTTGGTTGAGTCCTAGTTATTGAAAGACTGAACCTCGCCAAAGATTTTTTTTCTTCAAAATGCTAAAAACGCAGGGAAAGACCATGTTTATGGAAAAAACTGTAAAAATAATTCAACACTGATTTGTTTAGTATTCTATTAACATAAGAAAACACTTTCATGCTGAGAATAATTGCACAGTTTTGTTTAAAGCAGTTGGAGATTAATGTCCTAAGAATTAATTTGTAAACTACAATTGTTACTCGCCATCTTATGAATAAACTACCAATTTGGAGGCTTTTTATGTTGTGCAATTATCAATGATATTTTTGAATATTTTTTGTACCCAAAGAAATTGAGATTCCTTTAAAGAAAAATGTACATTTTTGTTCAATGTTTAGGATTTTATAAGTAAGGATTAACACCTCATATAATATTCAATTGTTGAAAAATAAAAACCTTCAGTTAGTCAGTCGGCCATACAAATTTGAATAAATAAAAGAATTTTTTATTTCAATGTTTGCGCTTGTAATATATTTAAGAGTGAACATATCAGATATATTAAAAGAGGATATAAGAGGGTATATAAAATATTCAAAACAAATTTGAATAAATGAAAATATTTTATATTTCAATGTTTGAGTTTGTGAACATATCAGTTATATTAAAAGAGAAAATATGAAGGAATAGAACACATTAGTCAGTGTTTAATAGCCCTTTCCGTGAATAATCAATAATGGTTTCTATTAAATTATTCTCTTCAGTGCGTACTTGTGAGATTCATGAAGGATAAAGTGAGTGACGATTTGTGCGCAGTGCACGCGAAGTGTATGACTTTAAGGACTCTTTAATTTGACGTTACATTCCTATTAAGGATCTGATCTGCCACGAACCTGTCGATTTCCTGTCACAAATCAGGAATATGGCTCTTAAAGGTTATCATTCCTAGCGATATCATTCATTTACTAGTACATAGGTGGGCATTTACTGAAGATTTCGCAATACAACGGAAATAGCCGCTAAAACGCCTCTAGGCCAAAAGGCTTACACGAGGGCCTGTTTGTTCCTGTGATATCTTTAGAAAGTTTTGATATACATAGTAAATTTTATTCACGTTTCCTTCGAGTGAGGGTTGATTGAAAATGTATCCTTGTTGATATTGATAGTGGCGCCTCTTTGTCAAAACCTGTCATCGTGCTGTATAAATGACCCGTCATCTATCAATCAAAATCAATCAGTCGATTCTAGTTTGACATATTCTATCAATAACGTGTAGCCCTCAAGGCTTGCACTTATCTTAAAAATAATTCTCTAGTCTTATTTTCGATAAAATGTCTTATGTTGTTACTTATTAAGCCAATTTTGTCATTTCTCAGAGTTATAAATATTGCTAATTTGCTTGCGTGTTTGAACGTGAAAGGTAGCTCTAAACATTGTCTAGGTTATCGCCAAAACCTGTCAAAATCGTAAACGTGTTTTTGTTCCGTTGTGTCTTAGTTTATCCGTTTTTGGAACAATGCATGTTGAAACACGTTCTATTAACTTGCAAAAGACACGAACAGAGAAACAGGTAGTTTGCAGTATCAGCTTTTGACACGTGGCTGCCAAAAACAAACTGGCCTCTACACGACACTAAACCGTACATACATCCAATACTATTTTTAAGTAAAAACTGCGAGGAAAAGTATAGAAGCTAAATATTGATTTTAATACTTCAAAGGTTTTTATTTCCACAGATTTTGAATAATGTATATACATAATAATTATAAATAGAAACTAGCGAGTAAACTAGTATAGGCTGCGTCGGTGTTACCCTGCGAGCAGAGTCTCCTTTGCCTTCCCCGTGAGAGAGAAAGGAAAGAGAGACTCTGCCGAAAGCCTGTCGTTTTTCATTTGAGCATGCCCGCCGGTTGCTTAGAAACTGAATAATTTCCACGCCCACTTGCTATAAAATAACATTTCCGTTTCCGGTAACCTTCGACCTCGTACAACTTGTGGGCTATCGGAATAGCGAACTGATAAATGAACGATTTGCCGTGCACGGTCGGTAAAGAAACAAAGGTATCTTGTCCCAAGATAAATTCTGTTATTCCTCTCTCTTGATAAGTCGATAATTGAAATTTCTTCAAGGAAAATAGACTTTCAAACACGTCAGTTATAGCCTTACGAACGGTCGCCGCCATATTATTAACACACTTGCAAAGTTTGCAAAATCATATACTAGTACTAGTAAAAAAAAGTTCGCAATTTATATGATTATGTATAAATAACTATATAAAATATTCACTATATACTAGTAAAAAAAAGTTCGCAAATGTATCAACTTGAACAAATTGCGAACTTTTCACTTGTATACTAGTAAAAAAAAGTTCGCAAATCTATCAACTTTAACAAATTGCGAACTTTTCACTTGTATACTAGTAAAAAAAAGTTCGCAAATCTATCAACTTTAACAAATTGCGAACTTTTTACACGTATACTAGTAAAAAAAAGTTCGCAAATCTATCAACTTTAACAAATTGCGAACTTTTTACACGTACCTATAGGATAATATAATATACTAGTAAAAAAAAGTTCGCAAATCTATCAACTTGAACAAATTGCGAACTTTTTACATGTATACTAGTAAAAAAAAGTTCGCAAATCTATCAACTTGAACAAATTGCGAACTTTTCACTTGTATACTAGTAAAAAAAAGTTCGCAAATGTATCAACTTGAACAAATTGCGAACTTTTTACACGTACCTATAGGATAATATAATATACTAGTAAAAAAAAGTTCGCAAATCTATCAACTTTAACAAATTGCGAACTTTTCACTTGTATACTAGTAAAAAAAAGTTCGCAAATGTATCAACTTTAACAAATTGCGAACTTTTTACACGTACCTATAGGATAATATAATATACTAGTAAAAAAAAAGTTCGCAAATCTATCAACTTGAACAAATTGCGAACTTTTCACTTGTATACTAGTAAAAAAAAGTTCGCAAATGTATCAACTTGAACAAATTGCGAACTTTTTACACGTACCTATAGGATAATATAATATACTAGTAAAAAAAAGTTCGCAAATCTATCAACTTTAACAAATTGCGAACTTTTTACATGTATACTTGTAAAAAAAAGTTTGCAAATCTATCAACTTTAACAAATTGCGAACTTTTTACATGTATACTTGTAAAAAAAAGTTCGCAAATCTATCAACTTTAACAAATTGCGAACTTTTTACACGTACCTATAGGATAATATAATATACTAGTAAAAAAAAGTTCGCAAATCTATCAACTTCAACAAATTGCGAACTTTTTACATGTATACTAGTAAAAAAAAGTTCGCAAATCTATCAACTTGAACAAATTGCGAACTTTTCACTTGTATACTAGTAAAAAAAAGTTCGCAAATCTATCAACTTGAACAAATTGCGAACTTTTTACACGTACCTATAGGATAATATAATATACTAGTAAAAAAAAGTTCGCAAATGTATCAACTTGAACAAATTGCGAACTTTTCACTTGTATACTAGTAAAAAAAAGTTCGCAAATCTATCAACTTTAACAAATTGCGAACTTTTTACACGTACCTATAGGATAATATAATATACTAGTAAAAAAAAGTTCGCAAATCTATCAACTTTAACAAATTGCAAACTTTTTACATGTATACTAGTAAAAAAAAGTTCGCAAATCTATCAACTTTAACAAATTGCGAACTTTTTACATGTATACTTGTAAAAAAAAGTTCGCAAATGTATCAATTGAACAAATTGCGAACTTTTTACACGTACCTATAGGATAATATAATATACTAGTAAAAAAAAGTTCGCAAATCTATCAACTTTAACAAATTGCAAACTTTTCACTTGTATACTAGTAAAAAAAAGTTCGCAAATCTATCAACTTTAACAAATTGCGAACTTTTTACACGTACCTATAGGATAATATAATATACTAGTAAAAAAAAGTTCGCAAATCTATCAACTTTAACAAATTGCGAACTTTTTACATGTATACTAGTAAAAAAAAGTTCGCAAATCTATCAACTTTAACAAATTGCGAACTTTTTACATGTATACTTGTAAAAAAAAGTTCGCAAATGTATCAATTGAACAAATTGCGAACTTTTTACACGTACCTATAGGATAATATAATATACTAGTAAAAAAAAGTTCGCAAATCTATCAACTTTAACAAATTGCAAACTTTTCACTTGTATACTAGTAAAAAAAAGTTCGCAAATCTATCAACTTTAACAAATTGCGAACTTTTTACATGTATACTAGTAAAAAAAAGTTCGCAAAAGTATCAACTTTAACAAATTGCGAACTTTTCACTTGTATACTAGTAAAAAAAAGTTCGCAAATGTATCAACTTGAACAAATTGCGAACTTTTTACACGTACATATAGGATAATATAATATACTAGTAAAAAAAAGTTCGCAAAAGTATCAACTTGAACAAATTGCGAACTTTTCACTTGTATACTAGTAAAAAAAAGTTCGCAAATCTATCAACTTGAACAAATTGCGAACTTTTTACACGTATACTAGTAAAAAAACGTTCGCAAAACTATCAACTTTAATAAATTGCGAACTTTTTAAACGTACCTATAGGATAATATATACTATCTACATGTATGATAAGAAATTAATGCAGATGATGTGGTCGGCTGTAACAATAATTATGATAAACTTACATACTTCAGATAAAATAATAACAAACCTTTCTTGCTTTTCACGCTGAGTTTCTTTCTTTTTCTTAGAAAGGGTCAATTTGAGCATATTTATATGATTTGAGTCAAGAAAAATCCATTTCTCACAATTGAAAAAATTAAGAGAGAAAATTAAGAAACGTTAAATGTTCTATGCAAATCGTTCGTTTATAGCACAGCCTGTTTTGTAAATACGAGCAGAGTTGATACTGATTAAACTCCCTTAACAACGAAAAGGACAACAACGTTACTGACCAATGCAAGAGCCAATCAGAATGCGTATTGAAATCAAGTTGGCAGGTGATAAATCCCGAATATTGCGAATAGTCGCGAATTGTGACGAATTGTTGAATATTGTGAGAAAAAAAAATCCTGTAGACATTTGTCTCCGAAAAAAACAAATCCATTTGTCTCCGAACTCGAAAAAAAAATCCTGCACAGAATTTTTTCTGCCCCCCCCCCCCCCCCCTCTCCGGGTTTTTCTAATGGACCGTCCCTAAAATACTTAAGGGACGGACCCACCCCACCCCCACCCCCCTCCCCCTCCCCCATCAAATATCAAATGGTCCGTCCCTAAGACTTACCTAAATGATTCCGCAACAAATCATGTAATCAGTATCATATTACTGGTCAACGTGCAAAGCAGTAAAAGTTACACATCGCAAAACATTGTACTCAGTCAACAAATCTACGCCATTTCAAGCCACTGGACTCATAGCTGCAAGTTCAATAGCTATATTGTCTTTTCAAGAGTTCATATTGTGAATATCAGGTACGTATGTTACTATTTATATATAAATGCCGCGGCGCACATAGGACGGGAATGTGGATGACTTTCATGATCGTAGAGCGGGGGGGCTCTAGATGCTACTTTTATAATCAACCAAATAATCTTCTAACGCACTACAGTAAAATAAATGTTATCGAGCAAAACCGCGATTTGTAGTTGTATACAATGCAGTTGGCCAACAATCGAAGGCCGCAAATCGGAGGTGACAAATCGGGCTACTGAGAAAACGCGTTTTCTATTTTAATCAACGCTTTAGCAGCCTTTTAGGCCTGTTGCTTTTAAAGCAAAGTTTCTGCGTTTTTTCAACTAAATATTTTGTCAGCCCACTATTTTTGGAATAAAAAGACTAATGTGGACGCACACGTGGAAGATATGATATTCGATACTCTGCCTCTATACTAATCAATATTTATTCCTTTTTTAATTCATAGAGTACAAACACTAAAAGTGTGCAACATAAATACCACTTAATACTGCTAAATTATGCAAATTCTTTTGTTCTCTATTGTTTAATCAACACTATTTAGTGGTAAATAGTACAAAGTATTGCACACTTTTAGTGTTTGTACTCTATAAGTTATATACACCTACTTGCACCAAGGTTGCCATACAAAAATAGAACATTTGTCATAAAGAAAATAGAACATTTGTGATTTAGTGTGTATCGTTATTGTAATAAATGACAAAACTTATTGTGTATCGTTATTGTAATAAATGACAAAACTTATTGTGTATCGTTAATGTAATAAATGACAAAACTTATGAGAAAACTTAAGATGTGTTAATTTGCTGTCTTTTATTATAAAATACTGCATGATGAATTGTTAATTGCATGACAGAGTTTAGAGTGAAAACACTTATAATAATAATAATACTAATAGTGCTATCTTGTAAAAGTAAGTACTATTTCATGCTTTATTACTTATAGTAATATTAGGAGTACTATTTCACGTGTTTTGTGTTTGCACTGTAGCTAGGGCCATCATTTTTATTTACGCGCTATCGTCATTACCGGATATATGCATAGCCATTGTCTTTCAAAGATTGTCCTAAGTTGATCGATTTGCAAACTATCTTTTTTTTACTAGTATGCAAGTAAAAAGTTCGCAGTCTGTTGAAGTTAATAGATTTGCGAACTTTTTTTTACTAGTATACAAGTGAAAAGTTTGCAATTTGTTAAAGTTGATAGATTTGCGAACTTTTTTTTACTAGTATACATGTAAAAAGTTCGCAATTTGTTAAAGTTGATAGATTTGCGAACTTTTTTTTACTAGTATACGTGTAAAAAGTTCGCAATTTGTTAAAGCTGATAGATTTGCGAACTTTTTTTTACTAGTATACAAGTGAAAAGTTCGCAATTTGTTAAAGTTGATAGATTTGCGAACTTTTTTTTACTAGTATACATGTAAAAAGTTCGCAATTTGTTAAAGTTGATAGATTTGCGAACTTTTTTTTACTAGTATACATGTAAAAAGTTCGCAATTTGTTAAAGTTGATAGATTTGCGAACTTTTTTTTACTAGTATACATGTAAAAAGTTCGCAATTTGTTCAAGTTGATAGATTTGCGAACTTTTTTTTACTAGTATATTATATTATCCTATAGGTACGTGTAAAAAGTTCGCAATTTGTTAAAGTTGATAGATTTGCGAACTTTTTTTTACTAGTATACGTGTAAAAAGTTCGCAATTTGTTAAAGCTGATAGATTTGCGAACTTTTTTTTACTAGTATACAAGTGAAAAGTTCGCAATTTGTTAAAGTTGATAGATTTGCGAACTTTTTTTTACTAGTATACATGTAAAAAGTTCGCAATTTGTTCAAGTTGATAGATTTGCGAACTTTTTTTTACTAGTATATTATATTATCCTATAGGTACGTGTAAAAAGTTCGCAATTTGTTAAAGTTGATAGATTTGCGAACTTTTTTTTACTAGTATACAAGTGAAAAGTTCGCAATTTGTTAAAGTTGATAGATTTGCGAACTTTTTTTTACTAGTATACATGTAAAAAGTTCGCAATTTGTTAAAGTTGATAGATTTGCGAACTTTTTTTTACTAGTATACGAGTGAAAAGTTCGCAATTTGTTAAAGTTGATAGATTTGCGAACTTTTTTTTACTAGTATATAGTGAATATTTTATATAGTTATTTATACATAATCATATAAATTGCGAACTTTTTTTTACTAGTACTAGTAGATGATTTTGCAAACTTTGCAAGTGTGTTAGTCCCCGGCGCAGTTTTGGTAATCGGAATAAATCATTAATTCAACCGTGCGCACAAAAACAAGTTTGACCGCAAGCAAAACAAGTTTGACTAGCCCCGGGTCTTGGGCTAGCGGTACATGAAAGAAACGACAGGCTTTCGGCAGAGTCTCTCTTTCCTTTCTCTCTCACGGGGAAGGCAAAGGAGACTCTGCTCGCAGGGTACGTCGGTGTTTGATATAAACAAAAAAATGTTGACTTAACTTTACTGACGTTTCGAGCTTTAGCCCTTCATCGGAGTAAAAAATAATATAAATGTTTATAAATGATAATGGAAGTTGTTATGGTGATATAGCGCAGAAATACAACCCAAATGAATGGTTTCTGTACCCTAGTAGTATTTATATAGAATATTGATTCAATTGTGCGAAAAAGTAAAGTTTTGATATATGAAAAAGTGAGTATGTATAGCAGAAAGTGTGTATAAAGGATACACAAGCTAATACCTGTACAAGCCTACGGCCTATCAACGAAAAACTAAATATTTTTTATTTCTCGACCAAAACTTCACTCGAATTCTCGAGTTTTCACATTAAAGTGAGGAAGTCTGTTTCGCATTTTAAAAACCATCCATTACATTGAAGCATAAGTTACCCACATAGGCAACTCAACTCTCTAGTATCAGTTTTACCATGTCCTGATAAAAGTTGGCTCTATTTTTGCCAGAATTTGTTATCAGTAGATAGGCGTTACTCTCTTGTCGTAATAAATAATATTTAGTGTTTGCCAATCACGTTTGACAAATATTGAGATTCATATGCACTTAGAACTTTGTAAAAAAAATATTTTCTCATGGTTAAACTTTTGTATGTTTCTAGCCTCTCACCTCTGTGGTCCAAGTTCGAGTCGGCCCGACTCGGGCCTGGATTATATGTGAGATTCTTTTTTGAAGTTCTTTTTTCCATTTATATCTGAGTAAAAGGTAATGGACTTTTTTTATTTAATATTTGCGCACAGTCTTGATCTATATGAAGAGATCATTGTTGATTGACTTTCCCAAAATCTTATTTCAAATTTGTTAAATGACTTTTATGTGTAGAATATTTTTCTCAACTTACAATTTACTTATTTTTACGTCTTGCACATTCCAACTCTTCTATGAAATGTTTCATACTAATGGTGAATTTGTGCATGACACTGTATTATTGTAATAATAATAATAATAATAATAATAATAATAATAATAATAATAATAATAATAATAATAATAATAATAATAATAATAATAATAATAATAATAATAATAATAATAATAATAATAATAATAATTTAATGTATTTCTATGGCGCATTTCTAATCTCAATGCGCCTTACATGTACAATTTAAATAAAGGTGATTTAGTCATGCAAAATATTGTGAGAAATGAAAAGATTTAAGTAAACGTTTTGCCATGCAGTTCCCTTTCCTCTTTGTGAGTATTAGCTATTACACTTTTTCACTTTCCCAGGGCGGGGCTGAATGGTTATTGTTTTTAAAGAGCATGGGATAGTGAAAGAAAGAGAAACAAAATGAGAAAATACACGTCAAGGAAATCATCATAGCTTTAATTTAAATGCTAGTGTCAAAAAAAACAACAATCTAGTTGTAACAATATCATCATAGTTTATTATTATCTAAATTATCATCATCATCGTTTATATCATCATCACCACTGATCACTACATTATCGTCATCATCATTATTAGTATCATCATCATCAACAATACCATCGTTTTATATCATCACCACTGATCACTACATTATCGTCATCATCATCATTAATATCATCATCATCAACAATACCATCGTTTATATCATCATCACCACTGATCACTACATTATCGTCATCATCATCATTAGTATCATCATCATCAACAATACCATCGTTTATATCATCATCACCACTGATCACTACATTATTGTCATCATCATCATTAGTATCATCATCATCAACAATACCATCGTTTATATCATCATCACCACTGATAACTACATTATCGTCATCATCATCATTAGTATCATCATCATCAACAATACCATCGTTTATATCATCATCACCACTGATAACTACATTATCGTCATCATCATCATTAGTATCATCATCATCAACAATACCATCGTTTATATCATCATCACCACTGATCACTACATTATTGTCATCATCATCATTAGTATCATCATCAACAACAACACCATCGTTTATATCATCATCACTGATCACTACATTATTGTCATCATCATCATCATTAATATCATCATCATCAACAATACCATTGTTTATATCATCATCATCACCACTGATCACTACATTATCGTCATCATCATCATCATTAATATCATCATCATCAACAATACCATCGTTTATATCATCATCACCACTGATCACTACATTATCGTCATCACCATCATTAGTATCATCATCATCAACAATACCATCGTTTATATCATCATCACCACTGATCACTACATTATCGTCATCATCATCATTAGTATCATCATCATCAGCAACACCATCGTTTATATCATCACCACTGATCACTACATTATCGTCATCATCATCATTAGTATCATCATCATCAACAATACCATCGTTTATATCATCATCACCACTGATCACTACATTATCGTCATCATCATCATTAATATCATCATCAACAACAACACCATTGTTTATATCATCATTATCATCATCATCACCACTGATAACTACATTATCGTCATCATCATCATTATTATTATCGTCATCATTATCATCATCATCAACATCAACACCATCGTTTAGGCATTATTAACACCATTATCATCATCATCACCATAATCATTATTATCATCATTATTATCACGAGCAGCATCATTATCATTAACACAGGCCATGTCATCATCTGATCGTCATTTTTATCATCGTTTAAAATTTTGACGAACATCGATATCGCCATCGTTATCTATATTCAAACGACTAGTATTTTCTAGTTTTATCGCGGGCACCTAAATTTTACCAATTGTACTTGGAGCCCCTTTCTCCCATTTCCCTATTCATTTTTCCGTTTTAATTTCTCCCATCTCAAAGTCCATTTCAAGCTATATTTTTCCCTACTGTAGTTGGAGTCCTATTTTCTCCCGATTGAGTTTTCCATTTTAATTTCTCCCATCTCATATTCTATTACAAGTCATATTTCTCCTCGTTGTACTTGGAACGCTATTTTCTTCTCCCTTACTCAGTTTTCTGTTATAATTCCTCAAGTTTTATTACAAGTCATATTTCTCCTCGAGCTCGTTGTACTTGGAACGCTATTTTCTTCTTCTTCTCCCTATTCAATTTTATTTTATAATTCCTTAAAGTTTATTTCAAGTCACGTTTCCTCTCGTTCACTTTTATCCTTTATGATATTAGTCATACTATAAAGTCACACAACAAAATAGTCAAGGCAGTGAAGGTGATTCAATTTTTTATCAGCTAGTAATGTTGTATGTGTTATCAGTTGTTTTTACCAAATTGACAGTTTGAAACAAAAATACCGATCAATGAGACGAGATGGCAGACTTAAAGTGGTTTTGTTTTATTGTAGGGTACAATGTGTCGGGCGATGCACGTCCAAGCTGTGCATTAAGGCCAGTTTTAGATCTAAAATCAATCACTTTGCTTAGATTTAATCCGTTCATCGCCAGTTTTTCTGTAATCGTACGATTTAATCGATAAAAACGTCTTTGCTTTAATGACAACACAAGTTAACATTGATCAAATATTGACACTGTTCTTAAGTTGACATAACTGCAAATATCGACGAAGTCGCGTAGACGACGGGCACGTTGATATTCAAGTATATATATACATAGAACCATAAAAAAATATATTCACAGAATAAAATATGAAGAATATATATAGACTATGAACACTGGCTTTTTCATATTATTTCTTGTCTAGACCAAATATATTGTTAGATTATTTCATGTCATGACCACTTTTCTTTTCAGTCATGTCATTCTAGTTTTTTCATTGTTTCCACATTTCATTTTATTCTCACTATTCCATTTCATTCCCACTATTTCGTTTCATTCCCACTATTTCATTTCATTCCCATTATTCATTTCATTTCCTCCATTTCATTCCCACTATTTCGTTTCCTCCCCACTATTTCGTTCAATTTACCTTCTATATTACAACGACATTAACATGTACAAATATAGCTCATCAAAATGATACTTTAGTTACCGCCAAGAAGCTCGAAAAAAACACCTACGAAAATACTTACAAATATGTCAATCAAAATCGTAGACATTTGTCAATTATTTCATCAACGTAAGTTCTTGGTGATTACTCCATTAAGTGGGAGGGCAAGGTATATTGATTTATTGCAGTAATCGCTGATGTGTACTTAAAGTTAAATTGAAACAGACAGAGTGTTAAGAAAACATTTTCACTGGCTATTTGTACAACAGTACGTATGGCGCCTAAGAAAAGATCACGATAGTTGTGCCTAGTTTAAAATCGAATGATTATTTTTTTTTTTAATTAGTTATAACATAAGCCATGGAAGGGAATGCAGTGTTGTGCAATTAAGATAAAAAGAAATATACAGTGTTATTTTATTGATTATAATATGATTTTCCAGAAACTTCTTTAAAAGTCATCAACCAAAATAGCCATACAGCCAAAGGAAACACTTTTTGATTTTTTTTTTGAAACAAAGTAAATAAGACATCTGCACTTATATAAATATTAAAATCCATTTTCATACGGTTTCTTTTCCATCCACTTTTATTAATTTATTTCATTCTATTCCTGTTAGTTTTAAGTTTTCATTTCCAACCACTTCTATTCACTTCTATTCTTTTATTTTATTTTATTTATTAAGTTTTATTATTTTTATTTCCAACCACTTGTATTTACTATCCATTTCTATTCATTCTGTCAGTTCTATTCTATTAACAACTATACCCATCTAGTTCGTCATATTATTTCGATTTATTATATGTTATTCACTTCTATCTGTATTTAGGTTTATTCATATTTATATACTGATTTGGTCAGTTTTATTCTCTTCTTTCTGCCCATTCAGCTTATCATATTCATTTGAATTCACTTGTATTGCTCATTTAGTTTTATTCTATCCATTTCTATCCATTTAGTTTCAGTCTTCTTTCTATTCAATGCCCCAATCTATTCCCTTGTATTCATTTAGTTTACTCTATCCACTTCTATCCATTTAGTTTCATTCTATCCATTTCTATCCATTTAGTTTCAGTCTTCTATTCAATGCCCCAGTCCTAGTGTTTTCTATTCCCTTGTATTCATTTAGTTTCATTGTATCCACTTCTATCCATTTAGTTTCATCCTTCTATTCAATGCTCCCAGTCCTAGTGTTTTCTATTCCCTTGTATTCATTTAGTTTCATTCTATCCACTTCTATCCATTTAGTTTAATTTTTCTATTCAATGCACCAGTCCTAGTGTTTTCTACAATGTATTCCCTTGTATTCATTTAGTTTCATTCTATCCTCTTCTTTTCATTTTTCATTTTTCTTTATTCTATTGATTGAGTTTCAGTCTTCTATTCAATGCCCCAGTCCTAGTGTTTTTCTATTCACATGTATTCATTTAGTTTCATTCTATCCTCTTCTATTCATTTTTCTTTATTCTATTGATTTAGTTCCATTCTTTTATTCAATGCCCCAGCCCTAGTGTTCCTAATTGAATGTCGTGTGCACTGCTTCCTGAAGCTTCTTCTAATTCGTCCTAGAACTTGACAATGCTAAGGATGCGATCACTCGAAATCTTCCTAAACACTAATTTAAATTGCTTTTATGTGCATTTCCTTGGCGAGAAAGAAAATCCTCATAAAGAACAGGAAACAGGGTAAAGCGGACACATTAGCGTGCTATGTTCAATGAAAACAACGCGCTGGTTTTTCAAAGGCTCTTCATTCCAAATTGAAATCCTTTCTTAAAGCCATTAGTACATAGAATTTCAAGTTTGATTGAAATGCCCACCTTAACCTTTATTTTATTATATTTTAATGCCCACCTCATACTTGGAATTTTGGCGAAATAATCATTGAAATTCTCGTATTTTGCTTTGAATCAGTGCATTGCAAAGTTGACTGAAGTTTAAAAATTGTGATATTGGAAACACATTTTAGAAATGAAATTCTCAATTTTGACATTGAATGCTAGTTGGAACTTTAAGTATTTCACATTTAATTTTCTGCATGGTTTTCACTAGAAACTGCTGTGTAGTACTTTTCATGCTATTAATTTCTCGTAACTCCATTTTTGTTCAGTTTGTTTTCACCGCAATTTCTCATTTTTCACATTCAATTTCGTTTGTTCAACATAAACATTCAACTTTAGGTACGCACTCGTCCCATTTTCAAGTTATCTTTCTTGATCGTCGAGTTTATTTGAATTTTATTGACTTCGTTTATCATACAAAATCTGATTCAACAATTGAACTCAATATCGCATCTTTATTGATCTTCATGTTTGCAGTATAAACAAATAAATGAAACAACAAATAAGTAAGTAAATGAACATATAAATAAAAATGTATATATGAATGAATCGGAATGAATAAATAAATAAATATATAAATAAATCATATATATAAAAAATAATACAAATATATATATATATATATATGTATATATATATATGTATATATATATGTATATATATATGTATATATATATGTATATATATATGTATATATATATGTATATATATATGTAAATAAATGAGTAAATACATATATAAAAATGTATACATATGAATGATTGAATAAACGAACAAAGTATATATATATATGAATGAATAAGTAAATAAATAAGAATGTATTTATGTGAATGATTGAATAAATAAATATACATATAAATAAATAAATCTTCTGTCATTTTCGTCACAGTTATACTTCTTATACTTGTCATGTTCTTTTAATTTGTGTCTTTGATTCACTTCAGTTGCAGCTTTAAAAGCTATTAAATGTAATTCCTTTTTGTTACTTTATTATAAAATCAATTTAGTGGAGATATCCATTTAAAACTGTCACATTGTAGAGCATGTTAAAAGTCTTCTTTTGTCACAGTTATTATAACCAACCAAATTAAACAGAATTACACGGAAAATGCTATAAGTTTGTACGTATCCGTGAAAGTTCCCTCGTTCAGTGATAATATTACATTCAAACCGTCCAAACATCGGCTCAAAAAATGACAGCACTTTCGAACATATTTTTTTACATGAAACGTGCGCTATATAAATTCCATATCACACAAATTACTTTCCACTCTCATCGTCTTGTGAATCATCCTTAAAGACATAATATATTAAGCTATAAGTTTGAACTTACTTCATATTGAAACTGCCTGCGCTTTATAAATTCCATATCATAATACAAAACAACAACACAGTTACAACTAATGCTTTATAATTGTTAATGGTCTGAAATTCGCTCCACAAGAAACTAAGTACTTTGTAAAGCTCATTTGAAATTTCCTCATAAGCGGAAAGTGCGCTGCATAAATGTCATATAATAAACACTAACACACACTAACTAATAATAAATACTCATGCAAAATCATAATTTGTCCAACAAGATATACTAACATTTTTCTATTCCTTAAAAAACTCCATAAATATTGTAAAACAGTGCTGTGTGATCTCCCACGATGAGCACAGCTCTCGGAGAAAACAGAGTAAAATATATGTTTAAAAAAAAGATATACATGCACTTTCATGAAGCGAATTCAAAAGGAAAGTGCGCTAAATAAACTGATTAAATATCATTATTATAGTTACTGTTATGACTGAGTAAAGTTGCTTTTTTCGAGACAGTTTATATACTTCTAGAAAACCTGTAAAACACGCAGCAATTGCGACGAACGTTTGTGTAATTATATACAATTTTTTGTGTCTGATAATAGTAATATACCTCGTTTATATAGCGCTACGTTTATATAGCGCTATAGTTATGAATAAGCAATATTGAAAATGTTGAGATCAAGATGTTACAACTGTTATTACAGTCTTTAAAGTAAGCCCTAACGTTTAGCATTGTATTGTTTAGTGCTCAACGAGTGTGAATATAGTTTCATACATAGAACACCTAGTAATGGGAACGAACACTTCTAATTTACTCGCTCTTTCAAATAGACTGGCGTTATTTTCCGCCCATTAGACTCGAACTGTTCATCATTCTCTGGTCGATTTTCTCTTTTATTCACAATGAATCCCCTAAGTGCATATACAATAAACTTTTCCACCAATAATCTAGCTCCATTACCAGTAATTTGTAAAGATTTTTCGGGGTTTAAAGTGCCCCATCACAGATGGCCTTCGACGCTTTTGTTTAGATAATTTTCAAGGGATGTTTTTGTAAAAGGTGGAGTCTTGTTGTCTAAATCTCCGCCCCTGTGTGTCCATATGTACAATTAGTTACATTTCATGTACACCGGGGAACGTGGAATTCGTTAATATGAGAACCGGTGTCGAATATCTTGCTTTTAAGGGAACACTCGTTACAAATTCTATAGTATATATTTCAAACGATTTGTAGGATGTAGTGTTATAAGTGATGCGTATATGTAGCTCGTTTCACACACGTTTTAAATAATAAATGTTTTAAGAGATATTTTGATTTACAATTATGCAGTATTCATAATAAAATATATGTTAAGTTAAGTAACATTTTTACGGTGTTACAAATTTCATTAAATAACCTATCGTTTATATCAGGATTATACAAGGATTTAGGAATATTTTTTCCCCCTGTGATTTTCAAGCTGAGGTTTTGCCATACGTTTAGTCTTAACAAGATATCTACATAATTACCAGAAGCGCGCAGTTGCCATAATTGTAAAAATAACTCTGCTACAAACTGAGAGTTCAATAATTATATAATTATATTAAAGATAGTAATACTCCGAAGACGAAATATCTCCAGGGGCCGGTTTTATAAAGGGTGGATAAAGTTATCCGCGGATAAAAAAACTGCATAGGTTTTTTATAGATTTTATCCGGTGGATAGCACTATTCACCCTTTTTACTACCGGCCCCAGAACTTTAAACAAGTAAAGTTGAAAGCATTTGTGGTTCTTCTTGTTTTCAGTTGTAACATATACAAAATCTTAGATTGTTCCTAATTAATTTGGTAATATTGTGTATTTTAGTCGATCATGGATTACTGTGCAACAGTTACAGTGCATCGAATCGAAAAACCGTGGGCACCCAGAAATATTTTAGAAATCGTCTATTGTTCGTGGAACAACTCACAAACAACTCTTACTACAAAAAGTTTATCATACTACACATCAGTCAAACTTCTTGCGGTGATATAGTTGTTTCTGAGTTGTTCAACGAATAATAAACGATTTCTCAAATATTTCTAGGTGCCCATGTTTTGGGATTCGCACGGTAAGATTGTAGTATAGTGTAATGTTAGTTCATTTCCACTTAGTAAAATAAACTGAGATAGTAAATTTAGAATTTCTAGAATTTCGAAAATCTAGAATAGTCCTGTAACCGCAGTTGTATTTATTAGGAACTTGACGTAAAATGAAATCCAATCAGCGAGTTGAGTGTCATTTGTGGCAAGCATACCATTAAGGTTGTCTCGATAGAGGATCGCTTTACCCTTCCACTTAATGTTACAACTGTCTAGTATACAGAATGGCAATGTCGCCCTTGTGATGGCTTGTAGATGTGTACAATTTATAATTAGCTGGGTTTTTTTTACTATATTCTTTTTTTCTACTGTATTCTTTTTTTCTACTGTTAAGGAATAAAAAAACAAACAATAACAAACAAACAAAACATACAAACAAACAAACAACTGACATACAAACAAACAAACAACTGACAGACAAACAAACAAACAAGCAACAAACAAACAAAAACTTAAAGGAAACAAACACAAACAAACAACTGACAGACAAACAAACAAGCAACAATCAAACAAAAACTTACAAAGGAAACAAACAAACAACTGACAGAGAAACAAACAAACAAACAACAAACAAACAAACAAAAACATACACAACCTACAAAACAAACACACAAACACACAAACAACTGACAGGCAGACATACATACATACATATAAACGAACAAACAAACAAACTAGTACATCATCTTATCTATATATGTACCTCTCCTAAGTCCCTTCCTTATTTCCTGAATGTTACAAAACTGCATCCTGGTTGGCACAGTAAACAGAGGGTCGGATTTCCATGGGTAGAACTGAACAAGGTTCGCGTCCCTGCCTGACCGACACTCAATCTCTGAGACAATTACTCAGTCATGATTTAGGAAAATGTGCTGACTAAATTCTATCTGCGATCGAGTTGTTTTAAACTTTCTTGTAATCTTGGATAAGGGCGTTAAACTGGAGGTCCCGTCTCTGCACACTACACTTGTACTCTCACTAAATAACCTGCATTTAGGGACGTAAAAGAACCACTGCGGACTAACAAACCCTGGCTTTGACTACGCCCTAAGTGACTTATTCCAACTAACACTATATTCACTGGTGACTTGCGGGATTCCCAAACCAATATCAAGCACAGCTTTAACCCTGTGCACAACAAAAAACCCGACAAAATATCGTACAAAGCTGAAAAAATATCCGAACATCCTGCACCGAGAAATTGCCCAACCCCCCTTCAAGAACGTTTTAGAATGTAGTTATTTATTTATTCAGTTCTTATTGTAGTACTCAAATTCTAAAGTCATTAAACACATGTCATGAGTGAGTATTCAGTTAATTAGGCGTTTCTTTAGACATTTAGAAAGTATCTTTGTACAATTATCTCCGCAAATTAAATTAAATATTAAAGCAGTGCATTTGTCCAACGTGTCGCTCATTATAAAAATAGATTAATGCTGGAAGTCGTTTGCTATTGTATTATTGTACTTCAATTAATCCCATGAAATATGCAACAGTTTAAGTCATTGTATTGTTGGAACAAAAGAAAACAAATGTGCCCCGTGTACATAGATAGAAACTAGCGAGTAAACTAGTATAGGCTGCGTCGGTGTTTGATATAAACGATAGGTAATAGAATGAAATTTGTAACACCGTAAAAAATGTTCACTTAACTTTACTGACGTTTCGAGCTTTAGCCCTTCGTAGGAATAAAAGAGTGTCCCGTGTACGATAATGCCTCAAACCGGCCGTTCCGTGAGCGCTCTCTTGCAGTTCGAATTCTTATTTTGAGCGGTATGAGACTTATCTTGCTAAGTATATACAACTTAGTGCCAAAAGTTTAGAAAGTAATTAATAAAAATAAGGAAAAGACAACGGCTATTCAATGGGGTGGTCAGGTGTCGGTGCTAATTAGCGAAAAAAGAGAAAAGTCGACCTAGTAATCTAGTAACTAGAATAAACATATTTCTCTAAAACTTCGCATTTATCATTATTCGAAGGAGTTTTTTTTTTTCTTGTTAACTTGACAAGTACAAATATCAAAGAACACTTTTTACAGTGTACAATTTTACTCAAACAAAAGAATACCGTCCGAAACATCGATAACAAACACTCTTTTTAACGGTGCTTAAGTTATGATTTCTGCTCTTCGAAAAGGTTATTGTCCGAAACGTAAGTAAATCACGTTCTCTTTTTATGTTTGTAGGTCACCATTTTGACTTCGATCAAGGATTAGAGTCCGATACGTCTCTAATCAGTAAGTAACCGGTAAGTAAACACTATTTACTCAATGTGTCACTGTGGCTTCAACCTTTATTATTATTGTAATTAGTAGTCCTTTGCTGGTACTTGTATATTCTTATACTTAAATACACATCAAATGGTAATATTCTTACATAAGGAGTTCTTTAAGACTCTATAAAAATAGCCATTTACCACAACCACTTCAAACTTTTCTTTTTTTCGCCGAAGTTCAGGGTTTTCTCTGAAAAAAGCAATAACAGAACATCGTACAAGAACAATTCTTTGAAAACAAGTAGAGTTGTTACAAAGAGATCTTTGCAAACTATAATTAAAACTCATTTTGTGTTGTAAAAGTTGTGTTGTTTTTACTAAGACAAAGGATTGATGTTCGTAACGTTAGTAAAGGTACTTTTTAATGGCGTACAAGCTACTGTCGTTACTGCTGCACTCTTTCATATATATAAAAAAATTATTATTTTTACTCCGATTTTAAAACACTGTTTTATTAGCATCTACCTCTTTGTTCGCATTAACATCCGTTAAGTCAGAAAATAACACTTTCGTTTTGAAAAAGATAGTCCCAACTTTATGCCTCCAAATATTTCAAGCTTTGATAACCATGTTTATTGAACCCAATTTTCTGTATAGTTCTGATATAGAGTAAGCGATACTGATAGTTTGACCTGACTAAAGAGGGCGATATATCAAATTGATCGCTCCATCAACACCTTGGTAAAAAGCAATTTTCTTATGCCCTTGAAATGCTTATACTCTAAGTATATTTGAAGAGAGTGCTTTCTATTAACGAGTTCGTTTGGATAATGACTATATGTGTAGTACTTTAGCAAGGGTCGATAGTGGAGAGGTTCATTTTTGATTTATCTGTCAATCAGTTCATTCCGTGAACTAAATTTAAACGCCTACCCACCGACACTTTAATCCTAAGCACAATATTTAGCTTGCTGTTGTGATTTGAAATCTCTTCTCCCTTTATCCCGTTGCAATGCCGATGTGTTTGGGCCTCGAAATTCGCATGAAAATCCTAAGATCGATGAGCACACCTCTGATGAACATTGTCTTGGGAGAAGGCCCTGAGATCGGGTTGTCTCGTTCATGTTGATTGTAGAACGAGTAGGGTCGCATTAAAACGAGCAAAAACAATGCAAGATGAATAGATAAAAGAATGGGTGGAATTAATAGATATAAAATTGTCCTAAAACTCCATTTAATTTGTTATATTGTAAATAATATATAGACCCCCTCGATGAGTTCTTGCTCTTGGGTTTAATATGTGAATAAAATATGTTTATAACAAAAAAGATATAAAGTTGAAGGAATAGATGAATGTTTGAATAACTTATATTAAAATAAGAGATTAAATGACTGAATAGATGAATGGGAAAAACTGACTAACCAACTGACTAATGGCTAGCTATAAAACTGACTAAAGGAACAAAACAGGACAAAAAATAATAAAATATTTTATCATTGCCGACGTTCCTCTGACTCCTTTAAATAACAAAACCTCAAGCTTGTTTTTATTAATGGTATGATATGGTTATTAGCAATACAAGGGGTCAGTACTCCCTATCAAGTAAGCAATCACACGACTATTGAAACAGGCTACGGTTATCTCTTGACCCATAAAGGTTGCAGCATTTGAAAGACAGTTAAAAAGCACACGATTAATTGCGAAATCGAGGTGATAACAACTACAATTGATAACGCAAAGACGGGCCATTCATGCATTGTGTTAAGGTCCCCAGCAAAGGTCTAAGATAGTGTGTGTTTCTCTAGGGATATATGATGTCAATCACGTACAAAATGGTGACACTTTGTACAAATACAATATCGATTTTTACTTGCATCTTATTCCTGTAAAATAATATAGAGTTCTTGAAAATGCATCTTACATGTATCTATACTTTAACAAAAAGATCAGACAGAGAACAGGTTATAATGCACGAGTAACTAAAAATATATAGTTCAAAAACTGCTGTTAATAAAGGCAGGAACAGAGTCGGAGTGCTGTAAGGCGTCAGGTAGTTTATTCCAAAGTACTAGTGCAGCTAGAGTAAAGCTTCTGCTACCAAATTTACAAGTTCTTGATATTAGAGCATGAAAAAGAAATTTCGTGGAAGATCGTAGGGGACGACAAGGCTGGTACAATGTGAAGAGGTCAGAGAGATAAATACCTATATAAGCCTCCCTATCCCCGGGGTCAATATTTTTGCATCTGCATGTCGACTAATTGTATTTTGGAGCAAAGCACCCCAAAAAGATACGGAATTTGATTTGTATATAAAAGGGTGTGCCACAATTTTAGCCTCTAAGAGATACCACATAATAACTTTCAGTAAATTTAATAAATTTCCCTGTGTTTACAAGTGTTGGTATTGTGATGCTAATTTGCCAACCATTTTCACAATAGATTTTTTTAATTTGTTCTGATAATGGTGGTTGGTTGGCAAAACAATAACAAAATACGTCACTGTACTGTCCACCAATGCCATAGAGCGGTTTTCGTATGACTGTGAAAAAGGCACGGTCACCGCACGGCACGGATACGGCAGAAAATTCGAACGTTTTTATAGAAACCACGGCAGTGACGCAGTCACGGCACTACACGTCCGTTTCACAGTCATACGAAAACTGCTCTAACAGATACCAGGAAATGTCGAAAGTTTAATATCCTAAAATATACCAAATCGCTTATTTTCACCTCTAAGAGATACAGTAGAATAGAATCTTTATTTTGCTCTTTGTAAAGACTAATTACATTATACATTATACATTTTTTCTTTTTATATTCGTTTGTATCGGAGAGTGCTTCTATTATATATGTGTTAGAGAATATAGAAATTGAGCATGGAGGCTAAATAAACTGGGAAGTTATCGAGTTAGCCTCCATAGAGATACGACCAGCCTAACCCCTAACCGATACTTTTATCACTGAGACCCCCCCCCCCCCCCTCCCCGGGAGTGACATGGCCTGTCCTAGGCACTTCTAAAAGTCGTGTACCTTGATATGTCCACTCAATACTATTGCAGTCATTGTTATCTTATCATTGACCTTATCCATCAGTTTTGACTCCCCTTGTCTTGCATCCAAGACAATAAACATGTTAGGCTAGAGATTGTAACACGACTGCCACACAAGAGCAAGAATGACCAATTATCGTAAAACAACTTGTTGATCAAAGATTCCAATTTATTTTTAAAGAAATAAGGGGACACTGCAACAATTTATGGTCATTTTTAAATCTTGAAATTAAATCTTGAAATATTTGATATTACTTTTTCAAATAATGACTTACACTTCTTAAAAATGCCACTTGCATGCTTACAGTACATCCTTTGTCAGAGTACGTAAAAATGGTAACTTTTACACCGTATAAAAGCGTACTTACATTTCGGACGTTAAGGCTAATTCACTACCATGGAAACCAGAGGGTTTCTTGATCTAATATTTTAATATTTTCCCGTCAAATTTAAAAATGCTAAGGCAAGTATAACTACTGGTACAGCGTAAGTCTTCGTTGGGAGTAAAAAGAGAAACCCTGTAACTTTGCAAAAATAATTCAATACTTCGACAGTGGTTCGCTGTTTGTTGTTTCACTCCTAGCATTGTTATGACTTTAAATTGGTTAGACTGTGTAAATTCATCCGATTTCCTGTCCATGTTGGTTGGTTTCCGACGTTCCTTATCAAACGTCTGACATGGTGTTTTTTCTGCAGTGAACATATTTTGTCTGCCTTCAGCTTTCTATCCTTATCTACACTGTATGCTCAGTATTGATAACGTCAGAGATTCCGTTTTAAATTTAATTCTATTTTTTTTTTAATCCTAAACATATATCATTTGTTATCCCAATTTGTTATTTTGTGGCAATGGTCATATTTTGTCTGTCTTTAGAGGCTCTCATTTAGTACAAGATATAGAATTTGTATCAGCTCACTTGGATTGTAAACGTTTTTTGTTCATTTTTCTCATTTCATTCTATTATTTTCCTTTTTCTCTCTTTCTTTCTGTCTTGCTCTCCTTTATTTTTTTCCATTCTATCTTTCTTTCTCTTATTCTCTTCTTCTTTTCCATTTATTTTTCTTTCTTTCTTCTTCTATTCTTTCTTTCCTTTTTTAAAGTTTTGTCGGGTATTATTCTCTTGGTACTTTGTATATAATACGCTTAAATAACAACGCATTTATTGAACATTTAATGTTTCTTTTTGTCATTATTTCACTGACATCTCAAAGCACCATATCTTCATTCGGGTCTTAACCATTGACGTCAAAGATGCTACATCGTGTACGTATAATTGACCTTCAAACAACCAATAGATCGATCAGTATTTTTCCTCATTTGTTATATCAGTTAATGACTATTACGTCAAAGACGCTACATTGCATATAATTTACTGCAAGATAACTATCTAATATCTCTTGCGATATATCTCTTAGATATTGTTGATACGGGTATTGTCATTTTCTCTTGGATCTTGTTGCGTTATTTTTCTATTTGAAGTCGTTGCTCTCTTTCAACCACTCTCGTTAACTGTTGTTTTAAATTTCCCTGAAATTTGGATTTTGTCTTTTTTCCTTTGTTTTTGGGTTTCATTCAGCTGTGTTTTATTCTAATAAACAAACAACAACAATATATATATATATATGGTCTTTTTTATTATATATATGTTTTAAACTTTTATATTATACCAAAGGCAAGAAAATGTAAGTAATTCCATAGAGACTTCAAGGTCATTTTCCTTCAATAGTGTGTTACAATTTTTAAAGTGTACATTAAAAAAACATTTTACATTATAACAATGTTTTTCCTTTGCAGATAAATGTTATATCTGGCCCTCTCTTGGATCATAATATTTATTATTTTGCTTCTCTGGAATTTTGTTGATATTTGTTTTCATTTCTCGTTGTTGATAATAGTATTTATTTTATTGTCTTTAGAAAAAGAGCCCCACGCAACGACATCCTATTTCAATGTTATCTGAGTTAGTTGGCTAAAAGAGATATTAAATGATCACACAAGTGGTTAGATCGTAGCATTTTCTCATCGTTTTACAACAATATTTGTATTGGTTATTGACATTTAGTTAGTGTGTGATCGTTTGATAAACAGAGAAGAAAACAATGGAAATAAGCTTAGGAGAAGTTTTTAAAAATTAAAAGGTTGAGTATCAACAAATACTATTATGAATCAAAATCTAAACTTCAAGCATTTGTTTGATTTAATGGAAATAAGGTTTATACAAGTTAACAATTATTCGCCAAAGGCGAAGTGAATATTGGTGAATAATAACCGAGGCGGAGTCAAGGTTATATATACACCGATATCCACTGAGCCTGAGGTGGATAATTGTTTTAGTAAAAATACAAAAGTGATTGTTTCAAAAAGTAAAAATAACAGGCCTTGATTTATTGAAGAAAAACTGTTCATTTTTTTTATTTCTAAAAGCGCGCGAAACATTAGTTGACTATTGAGAAAAAGCGTGAATTTTTCGACCAATCACCGCGCGCGCTTTTCTATAATCTCTGTATTTATAATTATATGTCTTTTGGTACTATTTCACAGGCTTTTTGCTATCACTCTAATGTTGTATAATAGTTTTAAAACGAGTCTATTAGTGTACTAACTATTTTATATTCTTTTGTTGGGTTGAGCCAGTTGTTTCTTCAAGTAAAATTATACAATATATACATAATGTTATATTTGTACAAGGGAGTGCCTTGCTTAACCAAAACCTCTCTAAAATCATCAAGGACTTTAGTCTATATATACTGGCTTAAACCACTACACAATTGATCGTTTATAATTCTGTATTTATGATTTCTAGATCTTATATTTCGTCTTATATACTCTGACTTTTTCATGTTCAAAATGGCATTTCTTGCCTGTTTGTATAATGTCCAATAAACGTTTTAAATATTATCAGTTTTGCTCTTCAATAAACTTTATTGATTTTAAATCAGGTTATTTTTATGCCAAAGCACAACAACTTGAAGAGAACCACAAGAGCTATCTTGCCTATTCATATCCAATATAAATCTGTATGATTTCCACTCTAAATACAGAGTCATTTGAAGCACCGGGACGGAAGTCCTAAAACCTATTGATGTTGTAATTACAGTAATCTTACAAACAACAAGGCGAAGATCCCATCCTTATCTTAGTTATCTCATAATTTTGTCTATTAACCCTTTAGTTGCTTGGTACAGTCAAGGTGAAAACGATTTCTGAATAGCTCTAGTTATAGCCGAAAGCACAGTGTCAAATTGATTACCAAATGGAATAAGTTTTCAGATGCTTAGCATACTTCAATCATTAAATATTACAGACGAGTATTTTTTTAAGTTTAGAGATTAAAATCAAAGTAAAAATGCGCTTTAAATCACTTTGATTTTTTAATAAAGAAATTCTATTTTTGACATATATGTATATAATATTTTTGAATATATGTTTATTGTTGAATAGTATCATAGTTTTTTTTATTAAATTTACACATGAATTATCATGTTTTGATTCTTAAATTTAGACACTAATTCAAAAAAGGGTTTTGAATAGCTATGTATTTTTCAGAATTAAAAGAGTACATTAAAAAAATTTGAACACTAAGGCTTACATGTATAGCTGTGATGTCTTCTCCATAAATTATTTTCTACTTGCTTCGACGTTTGTCAAATCTGACGGTGTGATTGTTAACGGTATTAACGGAGTTAAGACCTACAAAGCATAAAAACAGGGCTTGTCTTCACAGAAGTTCCAAAATTGAAATTTCAAAATGTTTGGAACCACTGGTAATTTTGGTGAACGAAGTTCGAGGCATAGAATTGTATTTGTTTGTAAAAATTAATTTATTATACTTGCGTAATGCATGATATATCGGTTCCAAAATTGACAAATTGTTTGGAATCACTGTTAATTTTGGTGAACGAAGTTTGTGGCATAGATTTGTATTTTTTTTGTAAAATTCATTTATTATACTTACGTAATGTATTACAATATTATTATTGGATTTATCTATGTATTTGTTTTCTTACTCGTCAATTATTATGTCTCAATATAGCTACTATATGATTCCATTTTTTCAATTGCGATAAGTCCCATGTACTAATTCTTACATACATTTACAAAAACAGTGATTGTTCAAAGTTATTTCTAAATATAAAATTTGTCATTACTTATGTTATCTGTTACATAGAGCAATTTTCACATTATAATATCGTAACAAGCCAACCAGTTATTTAAAGTTTGGAGTTTATTAAGCTTATAATATCATACTTTGGACATAACAAGAACTGACAAGGCTACGAGTTCATAATCTCATTATTAACAATATATAGTTATAAAATTATCATTATATATCATTGATTACAGTACAAATAACCGTTATACTTTTTAAATCTCTATATTAAAATCTGTAATATATATGTATTATCATTTTTTTAAATATTTTTTTATTTATATGGAAAATAATCATTATTTCAACAGAAATGTCACAATTACAAAAATAGCCTCATTGAGAGTTTATTCAGTTTATTATCGCATTCTGAAGTAGTTTTTTTTTCTAGTCCAAAAATAACCACGTTTCAATCAGTAATATCGAATCATCTATACTGCATTAAAAGCTGTTATTCAAAGCATTTTTCATAAGTTTACACATGAACTGTAAACAAGTTTTTGAAGTTGTTGATTTTCAATTAAAATCATTTTACACAGCAAAATATTTACATAATTTTACCCATCATTGTTGATAGAATTTTTTTGCGTGTATTCTTACAGTTCAAGGTAGACTATTTTCGATTTTGATAATTTTACACAGCCAAATAAATACTTTAAAATATAATAATCATTATTGCAAGTCTTTTTCAAGATCATAAATTGTATATTATATACTTGTGTAAAAGTAGTTTCTCTTATAACTGATAATATCATAAAAAACTGTTGTATAACCAAACTCCCTAGGCAGCTGTAGAGATAATAATGGTTCAGGTAAAACCTTACTCAAGGACCATTCAAGACAAGTTAGGAACGTCACTTAAAAAACTTGAGATCAAAAGATCTGAAAAACCAGTGTTTCGAACGAAATTACAAACTAACTGAAAACTTTTCCCTAAAAAAAATAAATAGTTTGTAGCTAAAAATGTGGTAATTGTTATACATTTTCATAGCTATGAATATGATATTGTTTTACATTTCTCTTGTAAAGTTTTCACAGTCGAATGTGACTCATTAGAACTCAATGAGTTCGTCCAAAAGATATTGTTCGGGTATACATTTCGTTGTAATTAGCATATCGAAATTCTATGAATTGGTTCTCTATAACAAGGTATTATTTTACTTATTGAAGATCTCATATCTTCGTAAGCGTACACATTTAGAAGTTTGACAGCCACAGAAGTGAAAAAACTATCACCCCGTGCTAATGATCTGAAAACCGAATTATGGAATACAGTACATATGTTTAGTACTTTTAAGTCTTTTAATTGACGATTCTCAAGGTATCCTCTTGACAAATTCTTGAGAATATAGATATATTGAAAGAATAGAGTTAAGTATTTGACAGGCGAAAAAGAACTATTACTCAAAATTAATGAAAGACGATTAAATGGAAATTGTACAAAGCTTTTAAATAACGGCTCCCAATTTATCCTCTTGAAGAGATCCTTCGGAGAAATAAAACCTTTTCGAAAACACAAAGTTTAAGTGAATTTATTTTGATACTGATTTGTCAAATCTGTCTCACAATTCTGAAAGTTATTTTGGGAAAAGATTACATATGAATGTATCTAGCTTTTCAAAGATGCAGATAAACTTTGAATCCATATCTTTTTGTACATTGTATGATTTGAAATATAGTGTTCTGGTTTCAAGCCCTTGAGGGGCAAGAATGAATGAGTATATATATATGTTTATTTACTGTGCTAGCACAATTTTGCAAGTAACACGTACCAATTAACCTCAAAAGCGTCGGTTTATAAAACAGTTTTCCTGGACACAATGAACGTGTATGCACCAATTTATCCTTTCATTAGGCATACACCTCTTTCCTTGACCAATTACAACCGCAATGAATGCCACTACTATTTTAATAGTCTGCGGTTTTGGTGGATTTTAAGTCGTTTTAAGACGAGATTTCCACTTACTTTGGGTTCTGGTGTACTCTATCTAAGTGAATATACAATCCCACCTATGTCAGCGATCGCTAACTACAGCAACCACGGAAACCTCCTGCTTAGGATGTTACTAAGATATTAAGCATTCAACTAATTTTCGGATGCCTGTTTATCTTGACATGGAATCTAAGATATCCGTAAGATAGCAGTTATAAGGACAACTAGTTCTACTTCACGTTGAAGCGAAGAAGCCGTGTTGACCTAAAACAAACTAAAGCTTTCTGTGGTAGGCTATTGTTGAGGCGATTAATTAGTGAGTCGTAAATTAAGCGAAGCTAATCTAAATAAAATAGACCCACCATTTTCACACCTTTTTCGCAATCAAACATTAGTGTTAATGGGCTGCCATTGAGATTATGAATGTTCATTTGAGACATCGGTGTATTCAGTTGTCCCATTTCCGAAGAGTCTATTGTTTTAAAACAGCCATCAAATTTTCGACAGGAAACTCAATATTTTCTTACTTCATTGGGAAATACCACTTGAATTGAGTGATCCAAAGATCCTGTATTTTGATCGGTCTTTTTGTTGAGTTTGTTCAGAGCGTTTACGTTAGTGGCCTGCTATCGTTACTCTGTTGTCATGTTTAACTACGAGTTTAGACTTAAACTGTAGCTGTCATACTAATGTCTATCCATTGTTTAACAAGTGTCTTCTTATATAGTTGGTCTCTATTTTTTTTGTTCTTGATTGATACCCAAGTCGACCCCACATGTGGATTCCCATGGTAATTTCAAAATACTTTGGGCTGACACATCTTGAGAATAAGTCCCCATTCGAAAAGGGCTCGTTCTACAAAAGTGTGTCGCACGAACGAATTGTTCGGTAAATTAAATTAAGGAATTCTTTCAACCCTCTAAGTGGGTCACACGCTCCTATCAATAAACCTAAGTGAAGAACCCTCTAACGGGTTGAAATCAAATTTCGAGTACCTATATGAGTTGAAATGTTCCTTGGTAAAAGACCCGATAACTTGAGACCTCGGTTTCCAGCTAAAATGTTTTTGTTTGTCTGGTTTGTTTTCTTTGATGTTCAGTTCTTGACAGCACATTATCTTGTGATAGCTGAAATCGGAGAGGCTATTTTACGTGTGTGGTTTAAGGGGCATTAGGTTTGTTGTCTTTGGGAACCAACTCCATTAGATTTCCATTGAGATGTATTGAATGTATTGGTCTTAAGATCAGCAGGCGCTAGACCCAAGTGCCCGAATAATGCTTTTTTAACGATAAGGCCCTTTTATTTCTGTATTTATAACTGAATGATAGCAATTACTTAGTTGAAAGTCCGTCGATTGATTTCTATATAACCGGGGACTTCTTGTGACTGTACCATACAGGTTTATATTAAAAACATGTCTCGGCTATGAACGCAACAGGAAGATACAGTATTTAAGAAAAGCATTGTAATATTTACAATTCATTCAGTTATTTATTGAAATTAAACTTCCATTAGTTAGTTCAATTCTTGTTCTTGTTATATTTGGAGGTCCCAGATGCGTGTTGCTAATGGCCAAAACACATGCCATTGTCTTAGGTGTCATATTCCGTCGATAAACGTGCTGTGCTAATGTCTATTTTTCTCCGAGCTTTTCGGGACCTAACCTCCTTCCCTATATTCATCGTAAAATGTCGCTTTCATCGTATGAATAACTAGCGAGCGTTAATCTCTCTGCATTGAAAAGTGGCCTGTGGTGGGATTTAGAAGACGTGTCGGAGGAGGGGCACTTAAATGAGTATTTACGAAGTGTTTTACAATCACATTAAGCCCTGAATAAAAGCTTTTATAATGAGCTCTAATGAGAAGCTTTGTAGATTTGAACGCAAGAGTGTAATTAAATGCAATGTGATAATCGACCTCCATGGAGTATCGGGATGATACCTCAAACATTGGATTTCAACATCCACAGTCCGATTTGACACTTTCAACACATTCAAAATTACAATTGATTTCGTAATAAAATTGACCCACCATCACACAATGAATAATTTCATCTTTCTTTATTGTTATAGTTCTTTTATTTCTGTACATATACACGTTAAATTTTCTCTCTTGGTGTAACACAACGTAATGTAAATACACAAGACAACTAATGTACTTAAAAAGTACATATTTCCATTCCTATCTAGGCCTAGTAACGATGGGTATTCATGTTGAAATAGCTCTTGATAATACTTTATAAATAATTTGCCAGCGATGATGGTTTGAGAATGAAACTGTCATCTATACGAACGAACAAAACTTGAGATAAGAAGCCGGCACTCAATTAGCAGAGAAGGATAACTGTTATAAACTACTTAACATAGTAACAAGCGTGATCTTCGATCGTTTATTGTACAGTGGTACCTTAAGGACCTCACATCTAGCACACTAATCCCAATGAATAAACTAACTCTGTTGCAGAGATTTTAAATCAAAATTATATTACAATTATTCTACAAGTTCTAATCTTAGATTAAAGCTAATTAAACGTCGAATACTCAATGAAATCGGATGAATTGAGTAAACTTATGGAGAACGATCACTCCAAGTAATACACTCTTGTCATGAGTATTACATTTCCGTAGCGAGTTAAAGTGAAAATTATCTTAGAACTGAACTGATAAGAGACTTCACTTGAAGAATAAGGCCCTTGAATAAAATCTAGTAAAATATTTTATGAGTCTATGTACATGTTGAAATTCCTTGTAACGATGTGTCCATTGCCATTAGAATGTGTTGACATGGTTTGAATTGCCTACATCCTGAAATCGGCTATAGTGAATGCGTTGGTATTGAGTCCATACCAAAGTAAAACCCATAGGGAACATGAAACGAAGGCAAATACGGTGGAATAGGTAGAGGAGCAAGCGTAGGAATAGGACCCATGTCATCGTACTGTTTACGGTCGTCTTTGACAAGCACTCGCACAGCAACTTTCTTCGCAGCGCTTGGTGGGAATATTTCAGACGCGAGTTGTCGACGCTTTGTTTTATACCTTCGGTTCTGAAACCAGATTTTGACTTGCGTTTCTGTGAGCTTTAAGGCTGCCGCGAGATCCGCTCTTTCTGGTCCTGAGAGATATCTTTGGTGGCCGAACCGCCTCTCTAGTTCGAATACTTGTTGATTAGAAAAAGCAGCCCTTGATCTCTTCTTGCGCGGTTTAGCCTGCTGTTGTTGATTTGATGTTGAGGTGTTTCGAGCTTCTCTTTCAGGACCATCTGTGTCAGGAAACAAAAACTTTCTGTTAGAATACATGGGATCAGATTAATTAGAAGGCGGTCTGTTTTCTCAGCGTTTTCATACTTATCAATGAATGTAAGCCGTTGTAAATCAAAGTTGAATTGTAATCATATGTGTCAACTTACTTTGCTCTTTGGAAAGTTCGCTGGACTCCTCGGTATTTTCCTCGCTTGTACTTTCTTCAGTTTTTGATTTATCTTTTGGTGCGCTGGCTACTGGTTGAGTAGAGCATTGGTAATACGTCGAAGGAGTGAAAGCCTGGAGATTGAAAGAAGTAACTGGCAAGCAAGGTGAAGTTGGCAGGTAAGACGGCAAGGGATGGTGATCACAACCTCGTCGTTCCCATACACTACTAGTACTGCTGTGATTTATTCCTTGGATTTCTTTTCGGTTCAGAATATCTGTGATTGAAAATGGCGTCGCGCTAGGTTTGCTACTGGTATCGTCCATGATAGAGATAATACACCAACGTTACTATTGTCTTAGGGTACGAGGTTCTACTTCTGGATGCTCTGCACCACCCGTGGACCTTTCCACCGTCCCACACTGAAATAGCACTTTAGGCCTTAAGGAATTTTCCAATATCTTTAGTCATTGATAAGAAATCAAAATTGAACATTAATCGCCTATTGGTCGAAGTTCATGTAGCACTTAGAAGCTGTTGATGAGAGGATCAAGCTAATAACGTGCTCCTATTGGTTGATTGGTTCATTTACGTAGTTTGTTGTCGTTGTTTTAGAGAGCGTTGACACAATACAATTAGCAAACACACGGGGATCTCAATTACGAAGCCTTGGCTCTCATAGGGACAAAGGACCACTGCATTAAACCTCAATTCGGACTGGGTGCAAATTATGAGACGACTTAGCAAACAAGTTATGTTTATTTTATGTAAAGACCTACTTTACAGCATAGTTACATAATGGGACCCTGACGCCCTCGATTAAATGACCCAGATAGGGCGCAAAGGTGCTAAATATTTGTCTGGAAAATTAAAATAGAGATTATCGATTAAGTACTTGAAAGGTGCAACACCATCACATTTTTACCAGGAAGAGTCTATGATACCCTCCTGGACACCACGGGTTGCCCTGTGGTGTAGCCATTAATTTGCTTGTTGAATGTGCGCGTGGGAGCTTTAGTGGGATGGATGCTTAGATATGTTCTCAAGTCTCTAAACTTTTTGGATGACCACTGAGTTGTTAATGACTTTTCAAGCAACGCCAATCACACAGGTCGATCCGTAAACGCGTTAATTCGTTGATTATTTTGGTATTGTCACGTAATGCGTCTTAATGATTGCAGTGATTGACAAGCGAAGAATAGTGAACGCGCCATATGGTGCCAAGGCATTGTTGTCAACATTTACTTGCACTTCACGACATTTTCATACAATGAGCGAGTCAAGCGGATTTCATTTTGATCTCATTTTACCTCTCAACGGAAGCTTAAAGCAGCCATTTGAAGTTGAAGCCCTACCAATCCAAATGACAATATTGGATATTAAAGGGCTTTACTCTGGATCTAGATTGCTTTCAAGAATTCCTATCGAGAACTATTAATATGTAGCGCAGGAACAAGTGATCTGAGAATGATTTTGGGTGCCCCTAATGCGATTAAACCAACTTAAATACCAAAAATGGATTGTTTTCTTTTCGACTTCCCATTTTGGTTTACCCCTACATTTTCACTTGAGCATCCTTGTGAATTCATTCCCTTCAGGACAAAAAAGCCCATTCAGGGACATACTCGACCTCTTTTGAAAAAGAGAATAAAGCAAGAAATAAAAGAATACATTTAGACTTTCAAGACAATAAAAGTTGAGCTGAAAAGGGGCATTATGTTGCCAAGCAAAGATGGAATGTTTAGTGTTTTTTTCATTTCTTGCTTATTATGTTTTTAGTGGTAATTTCTTAGCTTGTTGACGTTTCTGGTGAAGTCTTTTGTTTGTTTCATTCACTTTTGAAAATCTGAACTCTCGAAATGCCCCCCAACAGCAACTCATCACTCGAAAAGGGCTAATCTTTTTAATTTAAGATTGCTGAAATTCAAAAATGTTTCAAACTCTAAAAGGCTGTTGAAAAACAAAAAACAACGCGTCTCAATTCCCTCGTGAATATTCATATATTTAAAAAGGCAATTCCTCAGAGTTTATTTCTTTGTATATTTTTCTCGCATTGAAATTTTTTTCCTCTAATTTTTATCTGTAACATTTAATATGAATAGAACCGTCTTTGAATCAGGAGTTTGTCAAGCGCAAATAGCGAGAGTCGAGAGACAATATGAGTGCCTTGTAGTGCTTCTCTTTTAGCTTTTCATCGATAAATGTGTGCGAAAACAAAGAAAGGCCTTCTAAAGTCACAAGTAGGCAGATCGTTCTCATCAACTAATGTTTTAGAATTGTGAGCCGTAATAAAAGCACTTGTGAAGTGCAGCAATATCGAAGTTAGTCTTGACACGGAAATTTCTTTAATGGACTAAGCATATTTTTGGTGGTTACCGGTTGTGCTAGTGCCAAATCTATTCTAAATGTATACCCAAAAACGCAAATTAACCAGCAATGAATGTCATCATTAATTCTAAGCTTTTGTTTGGGCGTAATTATTCTTGCTAAAGCCACTCTTATTGCTAATTAGTATTATCGTTTCCAAAAGGAAGAAATTTTGTTTTTTAGTTGGCTTAGCGCGACGTCTTTGTGTGCTTATTCTTATTCATAACTGATACTAGTATTATTTCTTATCTCGCCTTGTCTATCTTGTCCGTCTGTTTGAAACAATACAAGATTCAAGCATTTGTGTCACAGAACTTGAACTGTGAGCCCCCTCACGATACACATCCACAAATCGACCTCACAAAATAATAAAACAGTGTTCTTAAATATTTTTATTTACCTATACGTCAAAAGTCATATTTACGAAGAGACAAGACAAAATGAGATATTTGCTAGGGCACGTCACTGATGCTTATCAAAACCAACGTTTGAAAATAGACCTAATCGTTGAAGCACACAGTGCTTAATCTAACATGTTGCAAGAGTAAACAGTAAGTTAACTTGACTGCATACTCCATACTATTGATTAGCCTCGATATCTTTACCTAGCCACTCTTCTGGGACGCACATAAATACAGCTTTTCTTTATATGACAAAAAAACTTCACATTAAATTGATATTAATAGTTCTTAATTTTTTCGTTGAGCTCTCCAACACTTATGTACAATACAAGTATATTTTATCAAACTATATGTCAGTGTTGAGTATTGTTTTGGGAACTTGTTTGACTATCTTACACTTGGAATAGCAAAAAAATTAAATAGGCTGTGAATGATGTACATCATGAGTTAATACTAAAGCCTTAAAGTTTTTAAGACCTTTCTTTGGCTATGCCGTGTTCAGCCAGCTGAAGTTCATTGTATCACCATGTTCTATTTGTGAGAGGATTATTTTGTGCAGGATACATGTAGTGTGCTGGGAAATTCATGTTCATATTCATGTTATAACCATACGTAGGCATTTGTTCTCTACCCATACAAGGCTCACCATCTCGTACTAGCACTGGCACTGACACTCGTCTAGGTTCAGGAGGCAAACCATACCACGATTCCATTCCTGCTGCTCGAGCTTTGTTTTCTATGGCTTGTTTTTTACATTTGTAGCGCTTATTTTGAAACCATATCTTGACTTGATTCGGTGTTAACTTGAGCATGTTAGAGAGATGCTCTCGCTCTGGAGCGGAGAGATATTTCTGTTGTTTGTACCGTCTCTCCAGTTCGTATACTTGAGCTTGAGAGAATAATACTCGTGGTTTTCTACGTATTCGTTTCGGTTTGTTGCCTACTTCGTTCGACAAGGAATTGCTCGTTGAAAGGTTCTGCATATCCACGTTGTTTGACTGTGAATGTGAGACGTGGAGGTCGTGACTGATCTCTGGGTTTTCTGGTTTGTTATTAAGCTCCGAATCCATTGACACTGCAAAGTTACAAGAAGATTCGTGTGTCAGCACATAAACTATAGTATCAACAGCTAGAGAAGCATAAAGCGTTTTACCCTAAGGGGTTCCCTCTGTAATTAGTGTAGTGAAAGACTTCCACGCCCCGAAGATTGCAGATAGTAAATATTTTCCCAAATGTGACTGACATGCATTTGGAAAAGCTTTCTGCTCTAATAGTTCGCGTGAACACGCGGGCAAAGGAAAGCGCTGCTAAACTACAGGATTTAACAATTCACTCAAGCTAAGTCGCTGTACTCTGATTGAGATTTTTGGTGCACGGAGTGCCTATAACGGACCATAGCAATGGCTTAACCTTTCAATGATACTGCTCTCTTGGGTACTTGAAGCAACTTCCCTCCCCCTACTTTGCGTCCAGAGATTTGATTATAATTGTGAACATCATAGCGAAATAAGAAAATCAAACATGTCGACTAACAGGCTAAAATACACAAAATCATATAAGCTACTTGTCGATTTATGTCTTTACCTTGAGGAGGGCCTTCGTGAATCTGACTCGTTGTATTGTTACCGTTCGGATGAGACGGCACATCGCTTTTCATATACATCGGTCTTGTGGTTTCGCCGCCATAGAATAAGTTGGCATTCTCTTGTAAATGTAGACCAGGATTTGCGGTTGAGCCGTGTTTCGTGTGAGGAAGATTGGGAATCGTCGTCATTTGTGTTAAGCAATCGGTCTGACCTGGTTTTTCGTAACTCGGATAGAATTCGCTCGTACTAAGTAGACTTCTTACGGTGTAAGGTGCTGTGGGGTTAGGATGCAACATGGCTTCCCTTTCAAAGCTTGTATTTAAGTTGCTTTAACCTTGCGGTTAGGATTGACTTTTGAAAGATCCCTAAATGAACTAAATGCTACGAGGAAATGAGCAGACTGATGTTTATTTCGTAGACCACTAGATAAGTAACTCTAGGGGATGTCAATCAATACCAATTAAATTCTGTCTTACGTTCTACTTGACGTAACGCAACGCCCTCTGATTGGTGCGTCTGACACGCGATGACATTTCTTACAAATTTTCAAATTGGCTGGAGCTGTCAAAGCCACTTTCTGATACAAAGTGTTGCCATTTGTTCAGGCTGTTAAATGGGACACTATGCGAGTCACTATTATCATTTACGAGCATTAGTGAATGACATATTCTTTTAAACGCAACTCAAAGTGTACTTTACTGAGCAAATATTCGGGTTCATTATGTTATTGTTTCGGGTCGTAATTTTGTTCTTTTCGCTATACAACTGTATGGGCTTTACACAAGCCAGTGTAGCACAAATAAGGTCATGCGAGTGTAGTCGTGTAACCTTAGAAAGATGGAAAAACGAACGAAGTCACCTTTGTAGGGGCAATCTAAGGGATTTCCTGCAACTATGATAAGTCGCGTGGATTAGCCGGGCTCGAGTCTGTTATAAACCAGGCGTGCGATACATGGGGGCAAAAACTCGAGGAATGGCCCTTTCGTGTATCGTGCCATAGTATATACATTTCATGTAAATTACACGCCTTTGTTTATGTGGCTGCACGAGTGTTCTGCGCATGCGTGGTGATTTTTTTTAAGCTCTGGTTGCCTTTTCAGTGCTATAGTGTGAAAATTTATTGAGACATTTAACACCCCTGATTGCCTCTAATAAATGATTGCAGATACTTTGATAAGATGGCCAAAACAAGCATTTTACTCAATGATTTGATTGAAGGGTTTTTTGTGGTGTTTTGGCTTTTCATTTGTATAGAGACAAAACCTAAATCGACTCTAAGAAGTCAACATAACTAACCGAAGCATAATATTATCGCCGAATCGCTGCTCTACGATAATACGAAGCCCCAACGCAACAATATCGTCAAAGAAGTGTGGTTTGTTTTAGACAGGATTCCGCCAAGTTGTCGCCCATAAGACACATACTGTAGATGACTCAGATACTACTAATGGTGTCCGAGTCAATTGGGCCTTTTGTTGTTGCATAAAAGGAAAATATGTTTCAAGAAATGTTTTCTCAAGAGAACAGGTGATCGAGTCTAAGCAGGAGTCAACATTTGTTCACTTTAACCAGTGTTAAAAGCTGAGTAAATTGCCACAACGTTAAGACTTGTATATTGGCTATTGTGTTGAGCCATGTTCGTGGTATTAATTGCTTGAAAAAGATATATTAATTGTGATTTCATTACGCAATTATACTGGCTTCATTAAGGCTTTTCGCTCGCTAAACTTCCATTCCACACCTCCATAAAATGCTATTAGGCTATACAAATATCTCAAGATTGACTAAAACACGGCGTTAATTAATTCACATGGGTAGTCCAATTTGTGTTTAATATTTAATAATTATTTACGTGTGGACGACTCTTTAAAAAAATATTTGCTCGCGTTCAACAAGCTCGATTTAAGTTCCCATCATGCTAATTGTTTTTCTTTTGAATCGTTACTTATTTCAACTGTCAATCTAACAGAGAAAAAACCTTAGGCTGGTCAAACTTTGGTGTGTTTGCTTAGCCTGCTAAAATAAATACTTGAAAATCTTTGAATTTTTGCAACGATAAGAATGACAGGAGTTGATTTCCTGTTTTCAATTCTTTCGTGTTGAGGCCTCGCTCCCCAGCGATTTTTTCTCGCTTCATTTCAGTCCCGAACAGGTTTAATCCCGCGAGCATCTCTCAAACGATCGATAGATTGATCAAGATTTCAGGCTGCCGCCTGTGTTTACATCGGCAATTAACGGCTGAGAATAAGGTGCAAAATCGTAAGTTGTTCTTAAGAGGGTTGATGTTTCAGGCATTGTTTTCTTAAGCAAACAGTTAAAAATTTCGCGGTTTCAAGACCAGTTTTGACACTCTGTTTGTGTTTCCACAGTGAGTATTACCATCTTTCATAGCAATGTGAGAAAAATTATATATTATTATTTTAACAAATAAAGAAATCGATATAAAACAATGATGGTGTCTTTGAGGCCGAGTCTTGTTTTTCTACTGTTCTTCTTAAGATTCGATCCAAAGCGCCCACCAATGCATATATTTTGTAGTATTGAGTGATTAGGAGCTATGTAGTATTCCTGTGAGAAAACACGGACTAAATCAGCTGTTTGAAAGCATCCAGACAAAAGCACCCTTAATGTGTTTGCTCAGTGTCATCAGCTACAAATTTATTTTCATTTTACTGCATGAAAAACGCATCGATAAGACGTGTATTTACACGATTTGTTTTTCTTAATCTACCCCTCGCGGGCAATGTTAGTCGGTCTAATTTTTGTCACTATAACGACTAGATGATTGGATGAGCATTTTTGAGCCCTTGCATATGAGATACAACTACCACCGCATCGCTCGGACTACGATGATTTATATTACACGCGTTGCACTCAAAATAAACCCTCTCATGTCTGTGATTTACGATGGATCGGCCACTATAAGCCTTTCCATGCACGTTACCATCGAGGATTTGTTTTAATTAATCGAACCGGTTCGATATAATAATACACAAGCATATAGTACAGTACGTTGATGGGTTATGATATAGTACGATGCAATTCTAAACCAAGCTTTCTGTTTCACTGAATGCTATATATACACACCAGGATGTGGGCTATGCGTTGCTTTCATTCCCACATTGACCTGTCAATATCTGACAGCTTATTATTGGATTTGTAAAACCAAGACACGGCATTCGTACCGCTAAAGTTAGCTCTAAACACCGGCTAAACGCGAAGTGCTTTTTTTCTTGTTAAAATGCGCCTAGGGTGGGATATCGCTTCTATCTCATCGTGTGCAATTAGTTTTCACTAAGCATTAAACTAGCAGCACTTTTTAGCGATAATGTCATAAGAAGAGGTGACTGTGCATTATCGAGTTATTGTTAGCTAATTTGAATGGGCGTTCCAGCTTTAAGGGCACTCTTAGCGAAGTTGAAACTATGTATTTAGCTGTAAACGACAAGTATAACAGCGCAACTCGCTGACAGAATCACTCCGATTGACGAGAGATTTAGCCGCGAACCTGGAGCGATTTGACTCCAAGTAGTTAATGTTATTATTAGCTAAGAACGACTTTAGCGAAGATTCATTAGCATTGTACAAATAGCTTAAGCTTGTGAACCCCACAGGTCAAGCCGAACACATCGGCACAATCTATTAGCCAAATGAGCAGATTTTGATCGAACAGTCTTTGTTAAAAGGCTGGTCTTATCGAGATTGTATCACCTAGAAGTAAACCTTTCAAAGGGGGTGGAGAGTGTCGTTACATATACACAAAGTTTCACAATCACTCTATTCACGTTTGGATGTAAGAACAGTCACAAGTAATTGCATTAAGTGCGATATCATAGCGCTTCTGTTTACTTTTCTATGATATGTGTTTACATAGCTAATGACTCCTTTTCCGTATTACCTTTGCTCGTTGACAGACTAACCAACCGGTCCTCGTTCGACATCGAGGACTGAAAAGTGTGAATAAGGTGCGAATAACGAGGGGGTTTTCTCGCGTGCTAACCGCTCGACAAGCTGAACTACGCGTACGTTCGTCCGTATAAAAATAGCCCCAAGGGTCTTGTGTAGCTTATGTTGGGTTTTTCTACTTCAAATCTAAAGAAAATGTGCTAAACAAAAAGTGATCTTAAGTTAGTCAGACGTCAAGGGCCTCTTCAAAATGAATTCACACATCATTTCTTTTAGAAGGGCCAACTTCTTAGCCTTATATGAATCATTCTTTAGTTAAGCTTTATGAGGCTTTGCAAAAAAAGAATAACCTCATTTAGTGGTAAAGTAGGCAAGCGAATCTTATGTTGGCCGCCATTTTTGGCCGCCGTTCGATGTATTCCCTTCAGTATTCTCGCTCAGAATTCTATTGGTTGCACACTTAGTCATGACAGGAAAAACTACTAGAATGGCGTCGTAAATTCTTTGCTACAGTTCAAAAAGCTTTATTCAACGCAAAGGAAAAGTCTATAGGTGAGGTAACATTGTAGAATCGAATTCTTTATTTTAATCAGAAAATGCCTCGTCACTAAATGATTAACGATTCTTTGCATAGTAGTTGTTTACATGATTCAAGCTGTGTTTGTGTGTAAAAAGGTGGAACCATACTCTGCTAATCTTTTATGTCGTTTATAAAAAGCTCAGTTGTTCTTGCTGTGCTCGCTGACACCCTAACAATAGCTTCGACGTTTGAAACAAATAGGTCCAGCCTAGCCGTCTTTTCGGCGAATTCTATAGATTTGTATTCTTAGATTCGTCCAAGTCTATGAATTGGAATGATCAGTGTTCGAGCGTCAGAGCGTATCTCAGACGTCATTCATGCCATTTTACACGTACCGAACTTCGCGTGAACGCGGAGTGACTTTCACGAGCGTGTTACTCTGATAAAAATACACACACTCTAGACTCTTACTTTAAGCTAAGCAATTCGTTTGCTTTCGTAGGTTATTCTTTTATTTGAAGTCGTTTAGCGTTACTGTTCTTGATATTTGTCCACATCTTTCTTTGTTTTATCAAGTTGAAACATGTGTTTTAGTTAGTCGTGTATATAAGAGAGAAGAAAGAGAGTTGTCTCTTTGTTTAATCGTTTTATTTGTAGACAGTGGGCGGACATCGTATCCTTTGGGGCAGGAAAAGTTTACGAGTTGTTTTGAATACTACTATAATCATTCACTTATATTTGTTTTTCACAGTCAGAACAAGTTTTTTATTTCCCTCAAGTTTTGCACCGTGTGAAGCTATTGTTCTTGTTTAGCTATCGATAAAAAAAACATAACAACACAAAGAGCTTGTACTGTAGGACTCTACCAGCTATATCGTATATCGATAACGAGCGTTTTATTTACAATCTTCCTCGTATGTTCGACGTTTGTGGAGGCTAATTGCCCATATTAAACAACTTCCATAATTCACAACAAACCAAGTTGGAAAAACTCAGAAAGTTTGTTTTTGAAAGTGCGCTACATTTGTAAACCTTCCAGGCTAATTAAAGCACTATAGTGATAATATATACAATGCATATTTAACTGAGCGCTTTTGTGTAGTGTGTTGTTGTTGATAAAAGTTTCGAACAAGTGAATAGAATGTTTTTTTTCTCTCGTCGAATCGTTTTACAGCGACACGACAAGTTCAATTTAACTGAATCAGAACGGCGTGTCAGACCTCTTGTGGACTTTTCATTTTCCTAAGTAGTCATTTATTAAATCTCTTTATAAGTTCCTCAATTCTATCTTGAAATGTTCAACGTAATTATTGTCTTCCATGGTGATAGGGTTTAGAAATCAGTTAAATAGAGAATAGACCTCCTTTTGAAAGGATTATCTCTGACTTTTGTAGATTTGAATGCCATTTTAGACCATTATCTTAACACAAACACCGACTAAGGCTTCGTTGGAAGAAAAGATGTTCTAAATATAATATATTTTTGGCGGTGAATTTAACTATGAAAAGTCACTAGTTCCAAAGGGTCATTAATCATAAGCGGCTGTTTTCTCCTTTGGACTTTGAGAACAATAATGTTTGTAAGTTTCTTGAAATTCAAGTTTAAACACTTGTAAGACGTAAGCTATCGTTGTAAGAACTCAAACCTAAATTGTCCTCTTAGATCAAAATCAACGGTCATTTTAAATTTTCAGAATTTTATTTGTATTCAATCTTCTTCTAAGAGTTTGTGTTTTCATGTATCTACTACCTAATCGTACACGGTGCATGTGTAGATGACAGGCCAGAATGAATGATCAATATCGAGGCGTTTTTATAGCATATTCTCTTTTGTTTTTGCTAGTTGCTTTTAGTGAGCCATGTACATGCCTTTTACGCGCGCTCTCAGCGAACGGTCATCAGCGCTTAAACCAAATCGTCACGAAAGTCAACTTAATGAATTCAATTGAGTCGAAGTGTAAAACATAGTCCTCAAACTAGTCCACATTTTGAAAGATTTTTTATGAAGTAAATGATAATCTTATGATTATGTAATTATTCTCGCGATTGCGTTGAGTGATATATATATATATATATATATTTTTTATTCACACATTACGAAACTTGTCCTAATCACATTTCAAGTTTATTACCCTGGAAATTTTTTAACGATTTTTCAAAGTGCTGCGAGTCATATTATCAATGTCCGTTTCTGTACATTTTTAATCATTTTTTGCTTGTCCAAGTAGCATAATATCGAAAATTGAACATTTTTGTACATTTTACTACAACTTTCTCTGTCAATATTTTCTATTTCAAACCTTTTAATATAGGTGCTAATGATATTTTCATGGCTATAATTTATCAAAGTACAACTTATAGGCGTAATTAATATCATATTCATTGAGCTTTTTCTCTTTTAATTCTCCCTTTCCTTTATTCATTTTGGAAAAAACTGCTATTAACAGCTGCAGAATTGTATTACTTTGAGCTTTTTTTGTTCTATGGAGTTTTTCCGGGTTTAATTTGTGAGGATTATCTAGTTTTCCATCTTATGTGCCAATATTTTACTGTCTTTTTCATCGTTTAGATCTTCGCTTAAGAAATTACTGTGTTATTAAGCCCTGATATTTGGCTTACAAATGTTGATATTACTCCTTGGGTTTTTGCTTTTTTAACAATCGAACTAAGAGATAGCTATCAAAATAATATAGCGTTTTTTTTGTATTCATTGAAATTTGTTTCAGCTCAATGTTGTTGAAGATGCCGTGCTCGGAAATTTCTCGGTTTTTTTTTTCGAGAACAAATTATCAACTTTTAAACGAGAAAAGCTTTACTTAACGCCAAAATTGCAAAATATTTTTTAAATATTTTTAGAAAATAGCGGTTTTTTTGTATTCATGGAAATTTTGTTTCAACTCTATGTTGTTGAAGATGCCGTGCTCGTAAATTTCTCGTTTTTTTCTAGAACAAATGATCAACTTCTTCAAGAGAAAACGTTTACTTAACGCCAAATTGCAAACTATTTTGTTATTGTTTTGTAAAGTTGCCCTAAAGGATATAATGTTTTAAAGGAAAGAACAAAACTTTTTTTTTCTAAAGGCTGATGATCTACATATAAATTGTATGAGTTTTTGAAGAGAGTTTGTTTTGCAATAATAATATTATTATTTTTCACACGGACCCACAAAGGAATATTCAATTGAAGTTATGGGAATGCAATTCGATTTACCTTAGCACATGTTATATATAACTCTATATTTATATATTGTTAAGAATTTTTTGAAATTCAATTCAGAGACACTTATGGTCATTTTGTTAAAAAAAAACATTCTTTTTGTAGTTATAGTTAAGTACATTTTATTTTTTTGTTTTTCTTGGTTTGGCACTAATAAGCCGTAGATATTGAGGGGCTGTAATTATAGTGATTTTAAACAGCCTCATTATATTGAAAATGAGTGAGAAAAAGCCATCGAAAATTTCGCTTAAGGCCTTTATTAGTTCCATAGTTACTAAAAATATCGTTTTGACTATTTGATAATTTGCTTCTCTAGATTTCAGCGTAACGTTAACCCATCATTGCTTGTATTTAAAGTCCTCATTCAGCGAAAAAATAATAATGGGAAAACAAGAAAATATTAATAAATCCACGGATGGATAAATGAACGAATAAATAAATGATTGAGTGGATGAATGAATTATGATTGAATGAATGATAGGTGCCTGAGAATTTTTTCACAACTAAAAGTGATTTTATAGATGTATATATCGTACTATGGCTTCAGTTTAATGTTTTTATTTCAAACTGTTTCATTGTTATATGTTCTGTCTTCTATAAAGAAAAAATATCAAATCGGATATTGCAAAATATATTTTTCTACGCTGTATTTTTGAGTATTGTTTCTTTTGTCTTTAAAAATGGGAATACATGCAAATCCATGAGGCTTTGTGAGTCAGTGTGAGTTATTCGGGTACACTCGTATATAAGCCACTAGCTTGGAAAATTCGGACATGAGATTGACTCCCAGTCGTAGAAAAAAACATCGAGTTATTTAATTTTATCTTCAATTTTACGAGTAAAATTTGATATCGTGTTCATAAAGGTAGTACACTACACAAAAATAAAGGAAGGATCATTTCCTATTTAGTAAATGAAGATATGAGTAAAAGATAGCATCGTTCCCTACCAAACTACACCGTCTAATCGTGAAATCAATAGTCTTTGTATATATCTGAATGCATCTCTTTACCGGGTACGAACTCTGAAGAACGTATATCATCGAGATAACGAAAGCCACATTGAAGAGAATGATTAGTAGCGAATGAACAGCGAGGTGATTTAAAGAGCTCATTATAAAATCGACTTTCCCTCGTTTTTGTTACTCTCGAGGATCTAGATAAAAACCCTTTAGGGTGGACTATCTCCTGAAGAATAATCGCCAAATCAGAAGAGATCATCGAACAAAACCTACATGTCATAAAATGGTAGTTTGATTTAGAAAGATAGCTCGCAAAATCGATGCTTTTTGGTTGTAAATTACAAGGGGAATTCAATAAAAACGTTTCAAATTCAAAATCGTGAATTTTTGTGGGTTGAAATTGACAAGTGGGGTTATGCTTGTGGTAAAATTGGAATTCATGTTTCTTTTTGTATTTCTCTCTTTATTTATTACTTTTTTTATATCTATTCTTTTTTATTTAGTTTTTCATTAAGTATAGAATAAAATTTTAACAAAAGATTGGGTTTTTTTAATTATTTTAATTTTAATTTATTTTTACGTTTCTAAATGAACAAAAACATTTCACTTTGAACAACAATATATTTATTTTCACTTGTTCTAAGTCAGTTACAACTAGTGTGTAGTAAACACATAATGCTGTATTTTTAATTATTTTGTAATTTAAATGCATTTTTATGTTTCTAAATGAACAAAAACATTTCACTTTGAACAACAATATATTTATTTTCACTTGTTCTAAGTTACAACTAGTGTGTAGTAAACAAATATAATGCTGTATTGCCACTTTTTATACAAATAAAAACTCTATCATACTCCTTAGAAGCACACTAGTTTTACTTCGAAAAACAAAACATGTTATTTGTTTTCGTGAAGTTTTTTTCCTTTTTTATTCAGCCTTTTGTGATACAACGAAACAGTCAGTCTATTGTTATTCATTTACTATTTCCTATACATATATTATTTGCCGTTTCCTTTCGTGACATGTTCCTCTTAATGAACTAAACTGAAAAATTCTGTTTTCCTTCAAGTTTTTCTAACATGCCCTCGTACAAACCATCCAGGTCACTTTTGAACTGTTTAATGTCTGACTAAAGTCAAAGATAATTCTTAACTCAAACTATGACTCATTTAGATAACGCCATCTACATACATGAGATTAAATATTCCAGACCTTCAGTTGTAGCATTCCTAGAGGAATTAATACTGCTCTGCCATTTTGTAAACTAACCAGACGAAAATGCTTGTGAATGTATGCACGTCTCAAAAGGTTAAACATTGTAAGATTAATATATTTTTTATTTGCTCGGAGCATTTTTGCTCTTTGTGGCTTTGATGGTGAATATCTTAAAGTTTATGTGAAACTGCACATTTTAATGTTAACACAAAATCTACTAAAAAAATTCGACAATTCACTTGTGTTTTCTTTTTTACTCAGTCCAATGAAGGGCAAAAGCTCGAAACGTCAGTAAAGTTAAGTCCACATTTTTTACGGTGTTACAAATTTCATTTTATTACCTATCGTTTATATCAAACGCTGACGCAGCCTATACTAGTTTACTCGCTAGTTTCCATTTGTTTTTGTTTTTTATTTATTTATTTTTTTTCTCGTTTTATTTCTCTCCCCCTCCTTCCACTCCTTCTTTCACTTTTTATACATTTAACCACAGTGTTTTATATTATATATTTATAGTTATTCTTATATATTTATCTATATATCTTTGTATCTATTTTTGCTTTTGATGGGACAAGCAGGTTTATCTAGGGATTTGTAGAATTTGTTGGTGCTTATCGACATTTTTTTCGATTATTGGAATCATCTCAGTTCTAAGTGTTCACTAATAAACTCAAAACCTTAAAAGCCTCTCATGAAGTAAAATCTCTAAAAGGATACTACGTTTGATGTCCTAGTTTCTTATATAAACTTATCCACGTTTTATGACGTTTTATATGCATTTTTCAAATATGTTTTATAATATTTTTTTTTCTGAAAATCTCTAAAAGGGTACTATGTTTGATGTTATAGTTTCTTATATAAACTTATCTAGAAAATAGAAATATTTTTTAGACATTTTATATATTTTTTTCAAATATGTTTTATATTGCAATTTTTTTAAATAAGTTAATTAATTAATGTTTTTTTTCTGTAAATCTTTAAAAGGATACTATGTTTGATGTTCCAGTTTCTTATATAAACTTATCTAGAAAATAGAAATATTTTTTTAGACATTTTATATACTTTTTTTTAAATATGTTCTGTATTGTTATTTTAAGTTATTTAATTGTTGTTTTTTTTCTGTATGATCTGTAGTGCAATTTATTATCTTGGACAGAAATATATATTATGCAGTATATAGATAGATATATATATATATATTACATGTATACATATAAAATAATATATAAAACATACCAAAAATGTTTTACTTTTTTGCTTAAAGGTTAAAGGTTTGCTTGTGGTTTTTATATTATTTTAAACATGCTTAAATAATATTTTTACTCCATTAATTCAAATTATAAAAGATGTTGTGGTTTTTAATTTAATTTAATATTATATTATTTTAAACATGCTTAAATAATATTTTTACTTCATTAATTCAAATTATAAAAGATGTTGTGGTTTTTAATTTTATATTATTTTAAACATGCTTAAATAATATTTTTACTCCATTAATTCAAATTATAAAAGATGTTGTGGTTTTTAATTTTATTGTATATTATTTTAAACATGCTTAAATAATATTTTTACTCCAGTAATTCAAATTATAAAAGATGTTGTGGTTTTTAATTTAATTTTATATTATTTTAAACATGCTTAAATAATATTTTTACCCCATTAATCCAAATTCTATCATTGTAGAATATGTTTGGACAACTTTAAGTATAATATATATTTATATAATTTCTACCCTATTCTATGTATTTTTTTGTATTGTTTTATTCATCACTACTTTGTTGTAAATTTTATGTGTATTTTAAGTGCAGAACTTTGTCTTTAAGAGTTTAATTCCTAGATTATAATTGTGTTGTTTTGAGAATATTGATTTCACCTGATTTCGTATTTTCCCCGTCATTGATCATATTTATCTACTTTTTAAGTTTTATTTTTCTCTGTTTTCAATCAAAATAACCATTTCTAAATCTCAAAAGTGATATTTTCTTTAAGATTCCTTGTTCATACTCTCAGTAAACAACTCTCAGACAAAAAAAATCATGCTTTTGTTTGCTAAAAACTTGTATTCAAAATACTTCAGAGTTTTGAACCCAACATCTTGGAAATGTCAATTATTTCGATTGAGTTTTTCAAGTGTGGCTATTTTGTTGGGTGTTCAGCTGTAGATATGACCAACAACAGTTCACAAAGTTAGTCCTTTTTTTTTTTGCTCCATATAATAGAAATTTATATCTATAAAACTTAAAACTCTATCCGTCGCTTTCTTAATGTAATTTGTTAATTATTTTTGCACTGTTTTTTAGCCACGATTCCTACCCACATTAAAACGGTGAAAATCTAGATTAAGGTATTTCAATGCAGTTTTTTGTTGCAGTTTTTCGTCGCGTCATGCTCCCGAAAAAAAATCTAAAGCTGACTTTAAACAATGAAAATCAAGAATTCAAAATGTTTTTCCGAAACTAGCACATTAGCTTTCTGTACATATATTTTCAAGTTGTACATTTAAAAATATATATTTGATCTACTTTGATCTACTGCTGTATTCAGTAAGTTATAGTTTTATGTAAAGTTTTCAAAACGTAGTTTGTGAGTGTTTTATTTTTATGCTACTGTCGATCGTTCAAGTTTGTCATATATAAATAAGTTGCCATAAAGATTTCTCATCAGATGTAATTTTCTACTATAGTTTTTCTTTGTATTTTAAAACATTCAAAAGAAAACCGTATCTTTTTTTTTAATTCATGATTTAATTGTATCAAGTTTTTCTGAGCTTCAATCTTCATCATAAGATTATCTCCCAATTTCAATTCGTTACAGATAACTTGTTTTGACCAGCGCCAGCGCTAATTTTCTGCTCCAATCTTCCTCAAAATTTTGATTTTAGTTGTATCATGTTTTTTCATTGAGTTTTCTTTTTAATTTAAAGTTTTAGTCATCATTTTCTTGCGGTGATGTCGCCATAATATAAATATAATACTCTCTATTGAAGGTAAAAATCGAATGGCTAGATGTCATAAGTAACGAAAATCCCGTGCATTGTTTTCAGAAGGTATGTTCTTAAAGTTGTTTTGTTTTTTGTTTGGTGTTTTATTATTTGTACAAGAGCTAGTTAATCCTCTTAAAGAATATATAATCTCTGGTTCTTCATTTTCAAGCGCCATTAATACGAGCAAGAGGACAAGGAAATACACTTCTTAGTTAATCTTTTTTATTTTAATAGAAAAATAGGTTTTCCAGATCCTTAATTTCCTGAATCGTTTAAAAGCCATAGACTTTGGAAGTACGTTTTTGTAAATCAATAGTTCTAACTAGTGTAGTATTGTAGAGCACTCGTGGCACTTAGGCGGCGAAAAGAAGATATTCACAGTTTTGTATTGTCAATGAATTTTCTCTGCTTTTTTACTGACACAACCGAAAAAAACCCTGAAAACTTACATATTAGTTGAGAGACATGACACATTCTTCAGATACTGTTCAGCTAGTCTAGTAGAAATATATCGCGGCTAAATTTTAAGTGGAGTTTTCTCTGCTTTTTTACTGACAAAACCTGAAAACTTACATATTAGTTGAGACTCTCTTCATATGTTGTATAGATAGTCCTGTAGAAAAATTAACGATAGGTAATATAATGAAATTTGTAACACCGTAAAAAATAGACTGAATAGAAACTAGCGAGTAAACTAGTATAGGCTGCGTTGGTGTTTGATATAAACGATAGGTAATATAATGAAATTTGTAACACCGTAAAAAATAGACATAGAAACTAGCGAGTAAACTAGTATAGGCTGCGTCAGTGTTTGATATAAACGATAGGTAATATAATGAAATTTGTAACACCGTAAAAATGTTGACTTAACTTTACTGACGTTTCGAGCTTTAGCCATTCGTCGGAGCAAAAGGAATAAATAGAAAAATATATTGACTAATTAATTTTAAAGTTTTCACTGCTTCAACTAAAGTTGCCGTCCATTTATAAAGAGTGTTTTCTAAGCCTGTAAGACTTTGATTTCAGACCAACATTGCCATAGTACAGGGGAATGATTTTTTTTTAAGTTTGAAATGTTGATTTGGAAATAACAAAACAGAAAAAAGTTTAAATTGCAACAATAATTCTATATCTTATGCTCATATATATGCTTTGATAAAACTGACTATTTTTTACTCTTTACATATTTGAAAGAGGTTTCACAAAAAGTAACAAAAAAGATACCAAAAATAAGATCAAGTCATTGCTCGTATTTTATGAGGTTTATTTTCGATTTCTTCATTATTGCAATGATGTAGAACTGATTAGTTCTCTATACTAGATTTTCAGTTTAAATAAAATAAAATACATGCCTCAATTTATAGCGCTATATCTCTCGAATAGCTTATAGCGCTTTACAGTCTACTAATGTGTATATGGAGGACTTATCGGACTGCTGTAAACCAGCAAAAATAAAAACAACACCAAGATCTTATATGTGTTAATCATTTCTTTATTCTTAGACTGCTATTTCACTAACTAATGCCTCAAAATGGTTTTCCAAAAAGTAACAAAACAAACAATTGCAATAAAATAATTAGAAGTAACTATCATCTTTTAATCGTCTTAATATCAACTTAGAAGATAAACCATAAGAATCCCTCTTGTAACTTTGATGGATGAATTTATTCACTTAGCGAAGAGAAAATCGAATTTCATATCAAGTCTACCTAAATGGATTTGAGTTTGATTGAAGGGGACGGCTTTCTATGGCACCAGTCTTGTTTAGAAGCTCTTGGGGCATCGACGGTAATCCTTTAAAAGATTCTACAAACACACATGCATGAACTTCCTCGCTTTTAAGTTCCGTACTATAGATTGATTGATATTTAATATGCGTATAAACGTCTAAAAGAGAACAGCCCCAAATAGAGTCCAAGATTCCGCTGGAATAAACGGAGTGGAATCAATGACTTTACTGACACCGGCACTCGCTTCATTTCAGTCGCCACATTTCGGTTAAATCCTTTGCAATTGAGTAACAGTGAAAATGGTAACTAATACACCGTATAGTGAAATAGAGTTTTACTTACTGACGGTTCGGGCTTATTATTAATCCCTCGACCTTCCTCATTGTAAGAATTTTTTTTTTTGTACACCGTAGAGTGTTACTTACTGACGGTTTTTACTTTTAATTTATCCTTCGTCAAAATTAAAATAGTAACTTATACACCGTGTAAAATAGAGTTTGAGTTGCTGACTTTTTGGACGTTAATCCTTTGAAGAACAAATGTTAACTTATAAACCTTAAAAGGAGTATTACTTACTTACGTGTGGGACGTCGATCATTCGTGGAAGCAACTATAAAATGGGAAGCTTATACATGGTAAAAAGGAGTGCTATTTTTTCCGAGTTTTAGCTTAGTTTAGTGAGTCGCTCAGATAAACAGTTCACAATTGTTTTCTCCCTCTTGTAATATAAGCATTTCAGTAAGCTTAATTCAAATTTTTTGCTGTATTTTAAAGGCGAAGTGAGCTAAAAAAGGTAGTTAAAAAAACTCAAGTTTACCTTCTTATTTTATTTCCTTGACCAAGGTTCATTTTGTTGAAGTTCAATGTATCAAAACGGTTCTTTTTATTAGGCCTTATTGTTTTATAGAAAGAAATGTGTTTCAATTTTCTTTTTTCTTCTTCGAAACTTCTATAAAAATGTATCCATACTATTCCGCAACATTGTTTTCTTAGAATGGAGTTCGTAGTGTTTTTTGTTAAACATATCGATCCAACTAGCTTACACTAAATTCAAAACCTTATTCTATCAAAACACAAACTCCATAGTAATATATATTAAAATCGTTATTCATCCATTAACGAGAAAGCTCTTCAGAGAAAAAAAGAATATCTGAGTGTTTTCTCAAAAACAACATTTCTAACTCGTGGTGAACGTAGCCAAATTATCTCTTAGTAACCGCAATTTCTTTCTTTGAAAAATTCTTATTAACCACTGCACCTTCATATAATCTTGCCTAGTAACCAAAATAAGAAAAACTATTCTTCTTAAAGATACCTCCTTTACCAAAATTTATTATTTGGGTTAAAAAATTGAATGAAAAATGAATCTAGTCTTTTCTCTATAGCCACAATAGAAGTCTTTATTCTTCTTAAAGATAACTCCTTAACTAAAATTTATTATTTGGGTTAAAAAATTGAATATCTATTCTGTCTGGAAAAATCTAGTAGGAAGCATAAAATGTTTTCTCTATAGCCACAATAGAAGTCTATATTCTTCTTAAAGATAACTCCTTAACCAAAATTGATTCTTTAATTGTTAGCACATCTACCTAATTTATCGCTCTAAAAACACTCTTTATCTTCTTGGGATGATAATGTTTCTTTAAGAAGCCATTATCGCGTTAAGCGAATTTTTGTTCTGCCCTAAACTGCTAACGCTGATAAGGTAATAGGACTGTAGAGTCATTGTTTGGTTTATATAATTTTATGTAATTTATAAGGTTATAATCCCCCTTTTGCGCAGAATGGTTAAGATAATTTAATTAACACGGGAAATTTGTTGTATATACAAATATGATCTAATCTGATCTAGGTGTTATCTTAATCAAAGTGGTTTCGGTCCAGTTCAGTTAATTTGCGCGCTATCGATTTACTTTGATGTGTTTGTATAGCCAAAACGTGTCTAGGGCTGTTTGCTTACGAATTTTATATTCTTATGTGGTACTATCTATTCTTCCTATCAAAACGTTATCAGAATCGAAAGGGTTTTTGGCCCAGACAAATTAATATGTGTTGTCAAACTACTTTATGTACAAGGGTCAATCAAAGCTGCACTTCTCTTAATGTGCGTAAAAAATTGAGCAGTTCAACTTGGAAAATCTCAAAAAGCAAAGTGCTTAGCATTTGTTGACACTTATCAACGTGCATATCCCAACTCCTGCAGAGCACATCAAAAAGTTACCATAACAAAGCCGGTGCTTTTGCCCCAGTCCAGATAATGTGTTCTCATTCAATCCTTTTGATTCTGTTCTTTTAATAACTCTTAAAACTATCTACTTGGGTGTAAAGTGTTTAGAACAGCGACGTGCACTTGTCGCGCTGTTGTCGCTGATGGCATTTTGATTGATGAAGGTCCTTGGTCAGATCCCCCACTAGCTATAGAAAACTTTTGCTTTGCGGCTTGAAGGCCATTTACTGTCAAGCACTTTCACCAAATGCTATACTACAATTCAGCTTCAACAATATGTTAGAAATTTGTATTCAATTTGATTCTAACACGATATATTCTAATATAATGCCAAACCTTTGCTGTACCTTTGCCGTACCTTTACTGTCAAGCACTTTTCACAAAATGCTATACTACAATTCAGCTTAAAAAATATGTTAGAAATTTGTATCCAATTCGATTCTAATACGATCTATTAGCCTCGAAGAGAGGGACTGCTCTCATTTTGGTAAATGTAAATGTGTTCTAATAGAATGCCATACCTTTGCTGTGTTTATATTCTCACAAATTTAATCAAAAACATTTTGTCATTGTGAATAATTTTGTTTATTTTTTGGTCATTTTTTTTATCTCAGGAGAATCCAGAGTTTTATTGTCTACAAGATTCCTTCCCTTTTATCGTCTAAGATATCCTGCGATGCTATTCAAAGGAGATACCACTGGATATCCCGGGTTCCTTAGCTCGTTTCACACCAGATGGTAACGTCGGAACGTCAAGAAGACCTTTCATAAAGCTTTAAGATATGTTTTGCTTTCTGAATATAACGATCAACACCGCCCTCGCTAATATGATATGGCCAACGTCATTGCATGATGTGAATCTAGTGTGGGTAGAATTTCTCTTCCTTCTATGATAGAAAAGGTTGATTGTGTAGAATATAGTGGTACCTCTATTAAGCAGTCACCCTCTTTCCAAAGTGGCCGCTTAATAGAGGTTGGCCGCTGAATAGAGGTATAGAATAGGTACAGGAATAGATTTGGGATTTTTTATTGTTGGCCGCCTAATAGAGGGTGACCGCTTAATAGAGGTACCACTGTACTTAAATATATATTACGAGGATCGGCAACAACTCCCTTCACCACCACGATGTTAAACAATTTGAAGCCGGGTTCAAAAATAACTCTTAGTTCCAATATTTTTGTTTTGGATGTAGTGGAATCGATCAGTGATCATGATGATATTTTTGTGTCAATAAATGGAAACTAGCAAGTAAACTATAATATAGGCTGCGTCGGTGTTTGATATAAATGATAGGTAATATGATGAAATTTGTAGCACCGTAAAAAATAGAAAACAGAAAATAGCGAGTAAACTAGTATAGGCTGTGTTGGTGTTTGATATAAATGATAGGTAATATGATGAAATTTGTAGCACCGTAAAAAATAGAAAACAGAAAATAGCGAGTAAACTAGTATAGGCTGTGTCGGTGTTTGATATAAACGATAGGTAATATAATGAAATTTGTAACACTGTAAAAAAATGTTGACTTAAACTTTACTGACGTTTCGAGCTCTAGCCCTTCGTCGGAGTTAACTATTTTTTGTGTCAGTTTACTTATTCGCCCTTTGGACCAGCTTACATGCGCCCAACGCATATTATTAATGATTTTTAATATGAAATAGATTTTATCATAAGTTGTATTGATTCTGTTTAGTGCAGAGGATTGCTCTATAGGACACCAGCATGTTCTACTTTCTACTAATTGTGCCTGCATGCTGCTCTCTGGCCATGCATGCATGTGCATTCAAAGACTGACCATCTTGTCCACGCTTTTCCCCTTCCCTGTATATTTATAAAATAAAGCACATCAAGCTCGAAATGCTTGTGTTTAATGCAGTTGAAGTTGGAACAATGTTTAATGTCTTATATATAGTTTTGATTGTTTACAGCTGCATGTGTATTATCAGAAATTCACCCTTCCCTGTTCTTAAAATGAAACGTATCAAGCTCTAAATCAATCAATTAATTTCATTCCACATCTTCAGCGAACATGTTTGCTGTAGACATTGTGGTTGGCATCCGTAGAGTAAATGCTTGTGTTTAATGCAGTTGAAGTTGGAACAATGTTTAATGTCTTATATATAGTTTTGATTGCTTACAGGTGCAATATGTGCATGCATTATCAGACGTTCACCCTCCCCTGTTGTTCTTAAGATAAAAAATGATTGTGTTTAATGCAGTTGAAGCTGGAACAATGTTTAATGTCTTGTATAGTTTTCACTGTTTACAGGTGCAATAACATTTAAAATACATTCACCCTCCCCTGTTCTTAAAATAAAACTTATATCAAGCTCTAAATGCTCTAAATTTGTTGTTGAAAACTTTTAATAATGCATGTATTTTCCAGAATTGGTTTACTTAGTTGACGGAATTTTTTGCCCGTAGAGAGATCTTTTATGCATTCTTTTTTTTCGTGAAAAAAAAAAATAAAAAACAACCCGGCCTTTAAATTTTTGGAATGCCGTAGAAGTTTTCTTTTTTCGCTCTTCTGTTTTGGATTTTACTACAGAGTCTCGCGTTTTTTCTGTTTGTTCGTGAAAAATTTGGCCATTTTTCTTGAACTTTTTGGTTTGGTTGTTTGTTTGTCCAAACCCTTGTTCTACACCTGTGAGTTCATGTTGTCAATTAAGTAGTTCTTCAAAACCACTCATTCTGCCCTTTTTGATATTTCAATTCCATGTTCTTAGCACAATTTTCACGGCGTTCTAAAGAAAATAGCAAATCCTTTAAAGCATTATTTCACTGACATGTGAAAAGTGGTCTGATTTAATTTGGGTATTTTTAGCTTGAAAAAATGTATGACATAAAATCGGCCCTTTTGCTTAAGGAGTCTTGAAGATTTTAAGAGAGCTTCAATAAGAACACGTTAATAATGATGCACGATAGATGGTTCAACATCGTATGCGGCTGAACTACCTACCATGCACCATCAATCATATTTTCTGGTGAAGCTTTCTTAATAAAATCTTCAAAATCCTTTGAGTCAAAAGACGTTTGGAAAATGTCTAAATGTGAGCCGGTTTGGGATACATAAATGACTCATAAAAGAATCGTTAGCCACTAGCCCTTCGTTGAAGTAAAATAGTTCAGGGAGATTGATTAATAGCTTATTAGGCTGGACAAACAACCATCCAAACCAAATCCAAATTTCCAGAAAAATATCAGACATTTTCACGAAAAAATCTGATAAATCCTATTAGGTTGGACGAACTACCAACCAAACCAAACCCAAATTTCCAGAAAAATCTGAGAAATACGTAGTAGAAATGCGCAAGATTTTCGTAGTAAAATCTAAAGCAGCTTATTAATGGATATTAGTAATGCCTTTGCCTACCAAACCCAAGTTTCCAAGAAAATATCAGAAATTTCACGAAAAAATCTGAGAAATCTTATTAGGTCGGACAAACAACCAACCAAACCAAACCCAAATTTCCAGAAAAATCTGAGAAATGTTAAGAAATGCGCAAGATTTTCGTAGTAAAATCCAAAGCAGCTTATTAATGGATATTAGTAATGCCTATTGTTAACGAAGCAAACGTCTAGCAGCTGCTTTGGTCCCCATGTATATAAGCGGTCTATTAACCGTTCGGAAAAACGGTGTCCTGTTTCAGCGTTCCTTATTTACCATACATCTTAAAGAACAAACCGACGATTAACTATAGTTTTCCGTTCTATGAGCAAATATTAAGACTTTGTCGGTCGACTGGTGGCATACTCTTGTTTATTGGTATTAGATAAATGGAGTGGCTGTTCATCTGTTTTTCTATAAGTTTTTTTTAGTGTTATGGATATTTTAATTTATTATTACAGGGGAAAAGTTAATTAGAGACTACTGTCATGTTTCGTCTAGTAACTCTTGTAATGTGAATCGAAGAAGACTGAAAGCAGTTTTAATTTTTATTATTATTTGTTTCCTTTCATCCGTTATTTGTTTTTGTTATATATCCATCCATTCTTTGTTTTTGATGGTCACAGTTAATCCTTCATCCATCCATTCATTCAATCATCCATTCCATCATTCTTTCATCCATTCTTTCATCCATTCTTTCATTCCATCATTCATCCATTTTTTCATTCTTACATTCATTCATTCAATTATACATTCATTGTTTCATTCATTCATTCAATCATTCATTCATTCATCCATTCTTTCATTCATCCATTCAATCATCCATTCTTTCATTCATTCAATCATTCATTCATTCAATCATCCATTCATTCATTCAATCATCCATTCATTCATTCTTTCATTCATTCAATCATCCATTCAATCATCCATCCATCCATTCATTCATTCATTCATTTGTTTTCGTCTAGATCAGCCTATTAGTTTCACTAAATATAGCTGGGTTTTAAAAGTGACATCCCAAAGATACTCCTTACTAATGCGATATCGCCGTTCTCATGAGTCAATTTCGATCCGTCAAAAACGTTAGTGTTCTAATATACTTTCAAGTAACACCATCTAGATCTCTGGGTAATAATATTTGGTATTGACCCATTACTAGTGCGATATCGTGCCGTAAATGATGTGTTCTTGAGTAAATTTTGATCCGTCGAAAAATTAAGACAAGTAAATGAGGCTTAATCCGGAAACATTCCAAAAACAATGTCTTCCTTCTAGGTTCATGTGCGTTTATAAAGTGATATCAAATTCGGTGTTCCTAAAGAAGGATTGATTTCGCTGGGAAACAGTATTTGTTCCACCATGTGATATCTATCGAGATTAAAACAAAAAGTGCTTCACTGAAAGGGGCTTCTTACGCAAAACAAAGTTCTTTTGTTTAAAATAATGGTGGATTACAAAACATGGGAGGATATCTATTTAAAGAATTCAATACGAAAGTTTAAATAAGACAATGATGACGGACCTCAGTGATATAAAGTTGATTGTAAAGCGCAATGGGAAGATATGAAATGCGCTATATAAGCACACATTACATTAGGTGCTAGCCTCTCATGCTTACAAGTGCCCTGTGAGCAGAGTTTGTTTTCTCTTACCCTCATAGAGCTCTAACATCAAGAGAAAAAAACCCTTTAGATTACAAGGCTACAGTGTACGCCAAAAAAGTCGATTGGAAAGCGCGCGCGCATAATAGTCGATCTGAAATGCGCTAAATATAAACACACACTACATTATATACAATATATAGTGAATTGAAAAAGCGCATTTTAGACGATATTATAACCACCACATTTTTAATTACAATGAAAAGCAACCTATTATTATTTTTGTTTAGCGATGTGTATTCGTAACGAGTTTCGGAAATACATTTTAAAATGGGCTTTATTTATATGTGACTTGGTGTGTTTGGGCTATCGCAACCATTAAGAGATTGAGTATTATGTGATATTTTACGTTCGTTTTTGGGGAGCAATATACGGATCAATCAATCGCTTGATATTTCTGCTTTGTATTTTTGAGATAAAAGGCATTTTATTTTGAAATTGATATTTTAATTTATGCATGTTCAGTGTGCAAATGTTTGAAAACGTTTTCTGTCTTATATATACGTATATCTTTCTTTAAATTTTATCCTGGATTTGAAACGTTCTTTTTATTATATTAAGGCATTCATCTAAATACATACACCAACACAGTGTTTTTGAAATTGTGTACTAAATGTACGACGTTATTTATGTCAACTCTTTCAAGATTAAGGTAGCTATCACCTTAAATTTAACCACCAATCGTTTGTTTTCTTGAAACAGCATGGACCCAACACAATTTTTATCTAAAATATTATCAAGAAATTCTATAATTATAAAGAAAAATAAGGAAAAAAATCCGCTTAAATGAAGAACAAAACTATTGAACTAATTTTAAAAATAAATATCAAACTTGTTATTTTCCATAGTTACGTTGTTTCTATTTAATTTACATATTTTTATAAAATAACAACATCAAACTAATTCCAATATTTTCTAAAATCTTTCCATGTACTCAAATAGATTATATGATCATCATACTTTTAAACGTTTCCGCGACATTTCCTTGAAAATGCATGTGTTTAAACATATATTTCTGATATTTTCAAAAAAGGCCAAGTTTAACATGCCATTAAAGCTGTCTAGAATCCTCCCATCTGTTTAAAACCTTTCAATTTGCTGTCTAATGTCTAGATATTTTGCTATTTATCAAGATTAGCGTTTGTGCTTTAATCCTTATACACGAAATAGTTCGTTGTAACGAGTAGTGATTTAAAACAGGTCGTATACTACTTCAACTTAAAAGTCTCATTCGGTTGACACTAAAGCCTAGTTTTCACTAGCGACGCAAGCACAAGCGCAAGAGACCTTATTTCGTTGTGAAAACCGTTTGACGCAGTGATAACGCAAGCGCAAGATATCAAAAATATTCCTTTTTTCTTGCGTTTGCGCTTGTGCTTGCGCGTGGCACTAGTAAATAGTGTGTTTGCGCTTGCGCTTATTCACGTCTCGTTTTCACATGCTTGCGTTTGCGCTTGCGTTCCGTTGCTAGTGAAAACAAGGCTTAATAGTGTATTTTTCTTTACCACTGATTAAAAGAAGGGGAGGTTTTTGTCGTTACGAATTCACTCTAGCTTGTTTAGTTTTCCATACGCCCTTGAATGATTATAACTGCGTCGTTCTTTCTATGAAAACAATAACACCAGAGTGTACTCCTTAAATATATAGTGCTATTGACGTTTCGGGCGACGGTCATTAATGCATGGGAGTCAAGCACTTCCACACTGTGAAAAGAAATTGACTTATCGACGTTTCTGACGATAATTGTTTAGTTTTGAAAAGTAAAAAAGAGAGTGTTACTGGCTGACCATTTATTGGAGTGTTACTTATTAATGTTACGTACGGAAATTCTTTAAAAAGTAACTTTTTTTGCCGCGAAAAAGCGAGTGTTATACTGACTGGCCATTCAAGGTGTGTTACTTATTGACTTTTTATACGCAAATTCTTTAAAAGGCAACTTATACGCCGCGAAAAAATAAGTGTTTCTGACTGACCATTTATTGGAATGTTACTTACTACCATTTCGTCAAAATTAAAGTGACTTTTTTGCCGCGAAAAAGCGAGTGTAACAAGACTGGTCTTTACTTACTGACGCGACGCCGGTTTCGTACACGTTTCGTGACGATGGGCTCAAGGACTCAAGTGGTTGGTAGTACATTTGAAGAACCTTGTTGTATGTCATCTTGTTGTATATTAGCTCAAGAACCTCATCTCTTTCCCGCCGTGTGGGGACAGTGTCCGTCAAGGACGTCCTCTCTGCTCTCTTACAAGTAACAACGTAAACGAGAGAGCGTCTGACAAAGGCTTTACTTAGCATAACCCTTACAGTGTATCACATTAATCGAATGAACTTGGATGACTTTCGAAGTGCTTGCCAACTAAATCCTAACCAGACAAGAACTCGCCGCTTTTTCTTAAGTGAAACTTGCCACGCAAGGAGTTAAGGAGCTCTGTGAGTGCTCTCTCTTGTGCTGTACTTGGTCCTAAGTGTGTTCATGAAATGTACTCTTGTGTAATTTAGTTAGACTAAGTTTCGTAAAGTGTTTGACTCGCAAAATGTGAGAACTCTGCACTACTGTTTCACTACAGTATCTACACGTATTCAGACACCATCGAGAGCATCGTTAATTCAAGATTCATCAGTTCAAGTTTATGTTATATAGTTAGCAATTTAGTCCTCAACGAGCTTAAATAAAATATGAGTTTTATACTCAATCTGATGGAAATCGCTTGGCGAGAAGTTTGAAGTGTCGGCCTCTTGGGTTGTACTTCTTTCTAGAGTGTATTTATAAAGAACTGGCGGTGGTGTTTAATACCGCAAGATGCAGAGCGAACCACGAACTGAGTTCTTAGTCCTCAACAAGCGAATATGGTAACGCTAGTCATTGGAAACATGTACAATTTATATCATTAAAATATATTGTGATTATAGCCATCGAAAAGACATTAGAAATATATTACTGAGTTCTTAGATTTCAACAAGCGAAAAGTAACACTATCTGCGTTGAAAAAAACCGAAATTACGTTAAGAGTATATTTTATCAATATTGAAGCCAGAGTTATAAACAATCATACTTTTCATATTATATTGCATAAAAAGCACATTCTATTATAATATATTAGCTATTTTTATATCTTGTTTTTTTGTTATTGTTCATTTGCTTTTTTAATCTATTTCTTAATATCAAATAAGTTAAAAACATCTCTTCGTGTTGAGTTGTTATCAAACATTATCATTGTTGAAAAAAAAATGTTTTCTTTTCTTTTGTCAATGTGTAAACGTTGGCGGAAGGCCTCCCTCTAGAGGGGCGTTTAGGGGAGTTAGCGCGGCTCGAGTCAATGCCGTTGAGCGGGCCTTCAGAAGCACGTTTCTTAATAAAGACTTGCAAGCCGCGAGGGGTTTTTAAAAGTAGCGTTAAATTCCCTTGATTAAATTTACAGCGATTTAACTGTAGGGTGAATTCCGATCGCTTAATTCCTTAAGGCCCAAGTTGTGACAGGAATTTAAACAAACTATTGCGGAATTCTCAATGTTTTGTAATGAAAAGAAAAACAATTCATGGTGCAGTCATCAAAAACAAAAAATACGAAAGAAAACTTTCCATTATATTAAAAGAAACATAATTTATTTTCATTTTGTACTACTACAAGATCCCAACATTGTAATGCAGTTCATTTTAGTTGAAATCTGTAGAGATTGAAAAATAAAGTCTTATTTTTATTTTATACTTACTATACACAGCAGGGCCTTAAAAATTCCAACTTAATAACAAAGGGATTTAATTATTTTTAATTATATGTTCCATGCAATGTAGAACTTTTTATCTTAAGCAAATCATCGAAAAATGTGCACAAAAATATAAAATGAAATATGTATTTTTTTTTTGTTATTTGCAACAATTTTTGAAATGTTTTAATCAATTATTTGCGATACTGAAAACGCGCCCATTAAACCAACGAAAATATTTGAATTTCGTATTGTAAAAATTAAAAATGTATTATTATATATCTTGTTGTATTTTTACACTAATTTGCCAACTGCTAAACTTGACAAGACATGCTATCGATGATTCTCAATTACATGCAACACTGAAAACGTTCACATTAAAACAACGAAAATATTTAAAAAATTGTAAAAAAAATGTATTGTATCTTGTCGTATTTTTACACCAATTTACCAACTGCTGAACAAAACTAGACATGCTATCAATAATTCTCAATTACATGCAACACTGAAAACGTTCACATTAAACCAACGAAAATATTATAAAAATTGTAAAAAAAAATGTATTATATCTTGTCGTATTTTTACACCAATTTACCAACTACTAAACAAAACTAGACATTCTATCGATAATTCTCAATTACATGCAACACTGAAAACGTTCACATTAAACCAACGAAAATATTATAAAAATTGTAAAAAAAATGTATTATATCTTGTCGTATTTTTACACCAATTTACCAACTACTAAACAAAACTAGACATTCTATCGATAATTCTCAATTACATGCAACACTGAAAACGTTCACATTAAACCAACGAAAATATTATAAAAATTGTAAAAAAAATGTATTATATCTTGTCGTATTTTTACACCAATTTACCAACTACTAAACAAAACTAGACATTCTATCGATAATTCTCAATTACATGCAACACTGAAAACGTTCACATTAAACCAACGAAAATATTATAAAAATTGTAAAAAAAATGTATTATATCTTGTCGTATTTTTACACCAATTTACCAACTACTAAACAAAACTAGACATTCTATCGATAATTCTCAATTACATGCAACACTGAAAACGTTCACATTAAACCAACGAAAATATTATAAAAATTGTAAAAAAAATGTATTATATCTTGTCGTATTTTTACACCAATTTACCAACTACTAAACAAAACTAGACATTCTATCGATAATTCTCAATTACATGCAACACTGAAAACGTTCACATTAAACCAACGAAAATATTATAAAAATTGTAAAAAAAATGTATTATATCTTGTCGTATTTTTACACCAATTTACCAACTACTGAACAGAACTAGACATTCTATCGATAATTCTCAACTACATGCAACACTGAAAACGTTCACATTAAACCAACGAAAATATTATAAAAATTGTAAAAAAAAATGTATTGTATCTTGTCGTATTTTTACACCAATTTACCAACTTCTGAACAGAACTAGACATTCTATCGATAATTCTCTAAAAACAAAGCTTAGTATACGTAATCAGCCGGATTAACCATTTAGCCTTTGACAAAACTAAGAAGGATTTAACAAAGCCAACACGAAACCATCATTGTTAAAATTAGACAAAAAAATAGATATATCGTACAACAAAAATGATCGTACGTATCTCCTTATCGATCGCTATAAGTCATTACCAAATATTAGACACTTGTTTAATAGATAAATATTATAAATAAGGCCTACGCTGTATTCATTAAAAATCGGAAATGACTTTCCTTGTCGTGTGTATTTCTTGTTTGGAGCAAGATAAATGTGTGTTTAGTGATAAGATGTAAGCCGATTTCACCAACACCAAAGGCCGCCGCAACGAGGAAATTTATTACTATGACGCGCTCATCAACCCCCTCCCCTCCCCTACTTCTACAACTAACTTCTTACACTCAGTACACTTATAGTATTCTTGACTTGTACTTCAAACATATTGAGCTCATTACCACGAATGGCAACCAGTGAACTGGTTTATTTCAAGTTTTTCCGTTCATTTTAGCAACTTGAGTGGGTTTGTGAAAAACCCGAATTATAAAAGTAGCAAGAAAAAAGCGTTTTTGGATAATTGATGATCTGTCTTATTATACTAATGGCCATGGATATGTTTAAAGGCCGATATTTATAATGTAGGCTTTTGTTTCTTTGATCCTCCCTAGAGTCCAAACGTCACTTATCTCATTCTATCAATCCAATTCCAAATTATTCTAAATCCACTTTTTAAACTAAGTTGACCAAAGCTTTTAAGTGTTAAAGTAATGTAACAAAATGTTTCTGTCGTTCTTTGCTTGCGGGGACGGTTTGCGGTTTGTTTAAGTGAGAAGGCGTGGATATAATAATTGAATGGTCAAGACATCGGTAGCTCTCTTAAACCTCTTAAGTTTTATGTATCTCAAACGAGTCCAACTTTCTCTAGATAATGAATTATAGCTTTAAACACTAAATACACCTATATTTCAAGCGGTATTCGGCCTTTTATGATGACAAATGAAGGCCGAGAGAGCCAGCTAACTGCATGATTGATACTGTCATCAATAACGACAACGGTTTTTGACAAACATATATCATTACTCACGCGCGCAAAAGCTTATACTTTACACATGAATTAAAATTATTCTCGGCTTTTTGCATGAAGGTTTAAACAGTTCTTAGTAAACCTTACGTTTTCTGATTCTACTGGCATGGTCCAGTCAGGAAAAAGGACTGAGCCGGTGTCGTGAAGACATTTGATTAATATGTTTTGGTTTTTCACATGCATAGCCTCAGGGCAACAGCCGCTTTTAGCTTGTACTGTCACTTGTCGTAACAAGGGACTTTTTAAACCTGAATTCTCTAATCAGCCAAAAGTGCTCTTTACATTAAGAAGACATTAAAACGAAATTTGTTGTCAATAAATGGATTGATGCTTTTTAAATATAGATGTAAAATAAAAATGCATGCTGTACTGAAATATCAATGCTTTGGAAATTGTCAAAGTCAGGTCAATAGACTACAGTTTAAAAAATACGAGCGACTTCCTACATGTTGCAATTAAAAATCCTTTTAAAATAGAAATCCACAAAGTATACACACATTACAAGAATTAATATAGAAAAAGCATTACACTAAAACTTTCCACCCTTTTTTAAATGTCTTATCAACTGTTAGTTTAATTAAAGACTAATGGTTTTGTTTATTCCTAAAGCCTTGACTAGAGTATGACTGCATTATTTGAAGGGTTGGTTTGTACCCTTCCTAAGATAGTCCTTACTTACTCTTGTGACTAGCTGGCCGAAGTGTACCCCCTCCCCACCTAACACCGTACCCCACCACACCCACTCGCCACCACACTCTATTACAGTCATATACAAATGTTGTCAAAAAATGGATTCAAGCAGGTTACAGAAACTTTGCCACCCCGAGTTGAAATGGTTGTTCAAAATATTTGTATGTAACTGTGATAAAACTGAGCAATTCTCTTTCAACTTAACTGATAAACTTAAACAAAACTAGCTTGGATCTAGTATTATAGTTATATATATATAAATGTTGTCGAAAAATGGATTGAAGCCGGTTACGGAAACTTTGCCACCTCGACTTGAAATGGTTGTTCAAAATATTTGTATGTAACTGTGATAAAAGCTATTCTCTTTCAACTTAACTGATAAACTTCAACAAACCTAGCTTGGATAAAGTCTACATTAAATTGTTGATATATTCAGATAGGTGTACCAGACCAAACTTTGCAGTTTCAGACATAAATAGGCGTCTTGTTTATGAGAACAGGCTTCCTTCAAATCAATTTTGGACACTTTCACAATGTAGAGGCATGACAGGCTGGAAACCCCAACATTGCTCGGAGGAAGCCGATATGACTTGCGAAATTTTACTGTGATAAATACTGTGCAAAATGTTCCACAACTGCCTGAAGTGTTAGTTGTTATGTATCATTTAATTTCTTTCCACACAGTCGATGCGTTAACTTTCTGTTTACGCACGGAATGTTTAAACTGTATTTTGCAATAATGTGTTTGATTTGTTTCTGGATATATTTCGTTCTTAATTTCATTCCCATTTTCAGTTTTGCGTAAAATGTTTTTCAGCGCTGGACAGCCGCCCTCGCACAACACCATAGCGAGCGCCCTTCAAAACTTAGTACATAAATGAGGCTTGTAATCTAACAACATCAATGCATTCAGATTTTCATCATTTATTCATTCATTCATCAATCAATGAATCAATCAATCAATCAATCAATTCAATCATCCATCTATTCATTTATCCATTCATTCATTCGACCATTCATTCATTCATCCATTCATTTGCTCGTTCCTTGTTGCATTCATTCATTCTTTCATCCATTCATTTGTTCACTCTTTCAGTCAACCATTCAATCAACTCAATCATCCATCTATTCATCTATCCTTTCATTCATTCATTCGATCATTCAGTCATTCATTCATCCATTCATTTGCACGTTCCTTGTTGCATTCATTCATTCTTTCATCCATTCATTTGTTCACTCTTTCAGTCAACCATTCAATCAATTCAATCATCCATCTATTCATCTATCCATTCATTCTTTCGACCATTCATTCAGTCATTCATTCATTTGTTCGTTCCTTGCATTCATTCATTCTTTCGTCAATTCATTTGTTCACTCTTTCATTCAACCATCCATTCAATCAGTTATTCATCCATCACTATATTCTTTGATTAACGTTCTTTTTAATAACTGTTAGTAAGTTTACTAACGTAACACGATGTTTTGACTTAATCCAGGATATTAAACGGTTAGATTTATTCCAGAACTCTTTACGGGACACCCTAGTTCAAGGCAGGTACCCAAAAATGATAACTGAATCGATATAAAATAGAAGTCAGTGTAAATCCAATAATAATGCAATGTATATTGATAGATCTGAATAGAAACTAATGAGTAAACTAGTATAGGCTGCGTTGGTGTTTGATATAAACGATAGGTAATAGAATGAAATTTGTAACACCGTAAAAAATAGAAATAGAAACTAGCGAGTAAACTAGTATAGGCTGCGTCGGTGTTTGATATAAAAAACGATAGGTAATATAATGAAATTTGTAACACCGTAAAAAATAGAAATAGAAACTAGCGAGTAAACTAGTATAGGCCGCGTCGGTGTTTGATAAAAACGATAGGTAATAGAATGAAATTTGTAACACCGTAAAAAATAGAAATGGAAACTAGCGAGTAAACTAGTATAGGCTGCGTCGGTGTTTGATATAAACGATAGGTAATAGAATGAAATTTGTAACACCGTAAAAAATGTTCACTTAACTTTATTGACGCTTCGAGCTGGCCCTTAGTCGGAGTAGGCCGGGCTCAAGCTCGAAATACTTGTTACGTTGTTACAAATGAAATAATATAGATATATTTACTTTTATATAGTTATGTTTATTTATAATCATGAATACATTGTAATCTTGACGCAAAATAAATTATGGATGCATGATATTCGGAGCGTTTTGCAGTATTTTTAAGAAATTTCTTTCGCTTTATGCACACAAGGACTTAGTTTTATCAATAAGTTAACGTAAAATTATCTAACTGAAGAAGTCAATAAACGAAACTAGTTTTCACTGAGTTTACAGTTTAATTGTTAAGTACGTGAAAGATTGTAAGGTAATAAGCATTTTTGCATATAAAACATCAAGAATATTAATGGATGGAAAATCTTTCTTTCAAGAATATTACAAAAAAACAATCATCTAGAACAACGTTAAATCAAGAGCTTTCAACAACTAATGTTAATTGGAACACCACGAAGCTATTCTTAGCCCACTTGACGAAGTCCTCCAAGAAATCCTACCACTTCAAATACGGATTACACCAAGTGGGTATCAGTGACCACTGAAGGCCAATATTATTGTTTGGAATTAAAGGGTTTTTACAATAGAACGTTTGATCAAGTATTACCTGGTCAATTTCCCTTTCAAGATTCGTTGAATCAGAATTTTAAGTAGAAATAGAACGTTTGTCAAAGTATTGTAATACAATAGAAATTATATATGTAGCTTACACTCCCAGTTACACTGCAAAAACGGCTGAGTAGATACACCTGACTATATTGAATTAATCATGCATTCAGGATGACACTTTATAGTGAGTTTACAATAATAATAATAATAAACTTTATTTTTTATTTACCCAACTCTATATAGTGAGTAAAAGTGAAGTTAAACTCAATATATTGAGTACATTGTACTCAATGGCCGTCTACATTTATGTTTACTCTTAATAATGAGTTTGGTTAACTCACTATGAAGTGTCATCCTGAATGCATGATTAACTCAATATAGTGAGGTGTATCTACTCAGCCGTTTTTGCAGTGTAAGGGGGAATTTCCTGTCTGGACCCACCGAAAAGCCGATTGATTTCTCGGGTAGCACTTCAATTAACATATATTCTTGACCATTTTAATTACAATGCCTATATCGATCTGACCTAAGACTCCGCAATATTTGTGATTACACGATGTATTAGCCGGGGTATTAGCCCCCTACATAGACACTCTAAATATCGACGAGCGACCCATAAGATTTCACTGTAACGACGCACTTCTATAAAATAAAATAAATCACTTCGTATCAAAGATATGCCTATTCTCAACTACAATACTATATATGGTAATGACATTGTTTTCAAGATTGCATACGGTATCTTTAATTGATACGTTTTTTAACGTCTCAATCTTCTAGCTGGACACGTGTGCCTTACTAATTAGGGAGACTCAGACACACACTCACTACCTATACGTATACGTTAAATATTTTGCACACAACTCGACTCGCCTATTTCGCCTATACGACTATTACGTTCCTTCTGCTTTCCTGAAAGACTTGAGATTGTCTTCTGCGTTTGGTGAAACGTTGATGAAGAAATGCGTATAATTAAATTTGCCACGCAACGGACTACCCCATGAACTAGACTATTTAGTAGCCTGCGTTGCATCCGGAATTGTCTTCGTAAAGTCCGAAGAATATTCCGGATGTAACGCAGGCTATTATTTAGTTGCATGGACATATACGAAGTGACGAGAGCCTACGAGTGCGTTTTCCTGCAAACTTGAGATTTCAAGTCCTGTGGTCAATGGTTATACCTATATTATGTAGACATGCATGGAGTTGATGTGTGCACATGTTACCACATACGAAGTGACGATAACATATGAGTGTGTTTTCCTCAAAGTCTTGACATTTCAAGTCCTGCGTTTGACGTAATGCAATGTTGCATGAGCGCGTAAATGTACCACGCAAGTACGTCCTATATGCAGTTAAACATTGAGATGATGTGTGTACAATTTACCACATACGAAGTGACGATATAGCCTATGAGTGCGTTTTCCTGAAAGTCTTGAGATTTCAAGTCTTGCGTTTGTCTTACGTTTGACGCAACGTTGAATGAGTGCGTAAATGTACCACGCAAGTACGTCCTTTATTATGTAGGCATAGAGTTGATGTGTGTACAATTTACCACATACGAAGGGACGATGTGGCCTATGAGTGCATTTTCCTGAGAGTCTTGAGATTTCAAGTCTTGTGGTTGACGCAACGTTGCATGAGCGCGTAAATGTACCATGCAACTATGTCCTATATTATGTAGACATTGAGTTGATGTGTGTACAATTTACCACATACGAAGTGACGATGTGGCCTATAAGTGCGTTGTCCTGTGAGTCTTGACATTTCAAGTCTTGAGGTTGACGCAACGTTGCATGAGCGCGTAAATGTACCATGCAACTATGTCCTATATTATGTAGACATTGAGTTGATGTGTGTACAATCAGTACCACATACGAAGTGACGATGTGGCCTATAAGTGCGTTGTCCTGTGAGTCTTGACATTTCAAGTCTTGAGGTTGACGCAGCGTTGAATTGGCGCGTACATTGCAACGCAGCTACGTTGTTTATTTTTTTAGACATATTGAGTTGATGTGTGTACAATTTACCACATACGAAGTGACGATATGGCCTATGAGAGCGTTTTCCTGAAAGTCTTGACATTTCAAGTCTTGTGGTTGGTGCAGCGTTGAATGGGCGCGTATATTTGCCACGCGACCATAACTATCTACATCATTTACAACTTCATTCGACCTGTGCACAGTTTTATCAAGTCAAAAAAATAATTAATAATTGCGAGCGTGTTTTTAATGGGGGGAAACGTTTCAAGGTCGTAAAGATGAATGGACGCATGTAACGCATTCAATACAGGAGTCAAGTATTCAATACGGACATCTGATATCCCAGACATGCACCCACCACGCCCTAATCATCGTCGCCTCTCACCCACTTGCATTCAGTAGACATCAGTTACTATAATAATTACTACATAACAGTTTGTATATATTGACTATTTAGTTGTTTTCACGCAACCAATGCAAAGAAAAGGAAAGAATGTCTCATTACAACTTTATTTGTCTTTGATAGTGACTAATAGTCACTAAATAAGAACTATTACACAGGAGCAATTCTATTTCATCGATATAGTGTTTGTGCTCTACCTCATTACAACTTTACTTGTCTTTGATAGTGATAATAGTCACTAAATAGTCACTAAATAAGAACTATTACACAGTAGAATTTTTTTTATTACATGGATATGGTGTTTGTGCTCTATCTGCACATATGTAATGGTATTGTTCACTATTCTAGATATTCTCAATTTACAGATTCAAAAGAGTGTAAACTATAAATCCGTGATTACAAATACTAAATAGTACAAAACAGTGTCACAATAAACAATAGAAAACAATAGAATTAATCAAAATTGTACTACTTAGTATTCACTAATGTTTCGTGGATAGAGTGATTTTCATATGACCGTGCAAGGAAATTGACCATTTAGTTTGTGGTAGTTGATAAAGATCAAAAGAAAACAATGGGTTTAGTGTTTACTACTAACTATTAGTTTGCCTATTCTTTCACGGTCATATGAAAATCATTCTATACTATATTATATGTATATACGTGTTACTTTATATTATTACATACATTACATACATACACATCCTGTCTCCATTCTCCGTTTCCTTGTTGTTGCTAAACACGTCATGGAACATACTCTGTGTGTTGACATAGTTCCCCGTGACAATTAACCCAACGACATTGGCACCGCACGCGAGGCAATAATATTATGGTACTGTAGTTAGGTGTGGCGGGACCTTCGTGAATGAACTACTGCCTAGAAGACGATGTCCATGCCAAAACCGAAAGGAATGTTTAGAGATATTTAAAGGTTGCCCAAGGTGATAGGTCCGGTTCTAAGACGGAAGGGGTTTTGTAGGCATACGCCTATTTGGTAATGGTTTTGATTTGAGATAAGTCATTCCAAGACAGAAAAGAATTATAGAAAACACCTATTTCAAAAAGGTTGTCCAAGCTAAGGATAGGTCATTCTAAGTCGGAACAAAAAACCCTCTGCTATTAAAAAAATAATATATTAAGAAAACAAAAAATATTCAGGGTTAAACTTCTTATAATAATCATATTTATCAAGAACATGTAGGTTATTGTTGGGATATTATAGGCATACATCTAAACACGAATAATAGAGGTGCTTACAATCATTATTCTTTTCAAGAACATAGAAGTTATTGTTGAGATATTCTGGGCATACATCTAAACACGAATAATAGAGGTGCTTACAATCATTATTCTTTCCAAGAACATAGAGGTTATTGTTGAGATATTCTGGGCATACATCTAAACACGAATAATAGAGGTGCTTACAATCATTATTCTTTCCAAGAACATAGAGGTTATTGTTGAGATATTATGGGCATATATCTAAACACGAATAATAGAGGTGCTTACAATCATTATTCTTTTCAAGAACATAGAAGTTATTGTTGAGATATTCTGGGCATACATCTAAACACGAATAATAGAGGTGCTTACAATCATTATTCTTTTCAAGAACATAGAGGTTATTGTTGAGATATTATGGGCATATATCTAAACACCAATAATCGAGGTGCTTGCAATCATTATTCTCTTCAGGAACATAGAGGTTATTGTTGAGATATTCTGGGCATACATCTAAACACGATTAATAGAGGTGCTTGCAATCATTATGGGCATACATCTAAACACCTATAATAGAGGTGCTTGCTATCATTACTCTCTTCAAGAACATGGAGGTTATTGTTGAGATATGGTATACACACAAATAATAGAGGGGCTTGCAATCATTATTCTCTTCAATAACATGGAGGTTATTGTTGAGATATTCTGGGTATACATCTGAATATGGATAATTGAGGTGCTTACAATCAAAAATATAAACTTGAGATAGTTAGTATTGCTTATAGTCTACGAAACCATTCAAACCCCTCGAGTATAATTGTTTGAAGTAGTTCTCGTTTGTTGTCAAAACCTTTATGCCAAAATCACCATCTTGTCCTTCAAGATTCCTTCGGTCCTGGACCGTTTGTCATGGACATTCCTTTGCAAGAAATCTTTCCGTAATTTCCACTTGCATGCACCCCTCGGTGCGGACAACCTTTTAGAAAAAGCAATTTATTAATTTGGTTTGTGATAATTTGTAAGTATACATTTAGTTTAGGTGTAAAGCAATGTATATGTGGGAAGCAATTCATATGCTGTTTCGTGATACTTTGTAAGTATATATTTAGTTTAGGTTTAAAGCAATGTATATGTGGGAAGCAATTCATATGCTGTTTCGTGATACTTTGTAAGTATATATTTAGTTTAGGTGTAAAGCAATGTATATGCTGTTTCGTGATATTTTGTAAGTATATATTTAGGTAAGGTGTGAAGTCCAGTGTCTGTCCTAACACGTGTGGATGGTATATCTATACAAAGCACTCAGGGTCGTTGTTAGGGTGCTAATCCCATTAAAAGGTCTACTAAGACCACGTAAGCTTATAATCGCTGCTAAATGATTCGAGATTAAAAGCTTTACCCCAAAACACGAAACATTGCGCTTACTTTTCCAACAATTAAATGCATTCCTCTTTGTAAAAAGTGAGAAAAGTTTATTCAACTTTGAATGGATGCTGCCTGTTCTTTCGTTCAGGAATGTTGAGGTCTTGGTGGGAGTTTGTCGTGAAGTCGGATTAATTCAATTTTTACTGTCTATAAGCCACTTGACATAGCTCAATAGTTTCTAAATCCTGCTTGCTTTAGACATGAGCCCCGAAGGCATGAAAGATGGCGTCTCGTGGACGACTCGCGTGGACTTCGTGGGTGCTTTGCGCGCGCGTGTGTATGTGGAGGTTTAGTGCCCGCGTGTTGGTATCTCGTGTGGTACGTGTGCGCATCCATGTTTTCATCCATTTACCTTTGCTTAAGAACAAGCAACTACCTGTTGTCCTTTTGGTCCCAAATGCCATTCAATGGCGGTGTCTTTCAGCTTATTTTTTTATAATTTGAATTCATTATTAACGTTAATCTGTGTGGTACGGTAATAATACAAGCCCATGCTTTAACCATAAACTGGTAGCAATATGTTATATTAGATTACTTAATTGGCCTAGTGGGAAATTAACTTTTATTATTAGTTTTTTGTTAGAGGCAGTACCTAGAATTCTTTTCAATTTATCAATTTTTGTATTTTGTATATTATCTTGTAAGGTATTTTCTTGTTGCTGTTCAAGTCAGTGACTTTAGCAACGTTTCAATACTTCAAATTCCAAAGCCTTTCTTGTCTATAAATATATAAACTAGACGGGTCGTTATTCGCGTGACTAAATCCCGCCGATATCAGCTACTTACTATTAGAGCCCATTAATTATCTTTGAAGGAAATTACATGCAAAGCTTGATCACTTATTCTAGAATACAGCCAACTGTTAATGATCAAAGCTTCGAACGTTTAGAACTGGTGCGCGAATTGATAACAGACTGCGTTTAACGGGTATAGCCCATTAATTATCTTTGAAGGAAATTACATGCAAAGGTTGATCTCACTTATTCTAGAATGCAGCCAACTGTTTATGATCAAAGCTTCGAACTTTTATAACTGGTGCGCGAATTGATAACAGACTGCGTTTAACGGGTATAGCCCATTTATTATCTTTGAAGGAAATTACATGCAAAGCTTGATCATTTATTCTAGAATGCAGCCAACTGTTTATGATCAAAGCTTCGAACGTGTAGAACTGGTGCGCGAATTGATAACAGACTGCGTTTAACGGGTATAGCGTTATCACCTGTCATAATAAGATAAATTAGCCATTTGGAAAACCTGTTGCAACTGATGGTTGTTGTCTATTAATATCTTATGAACGGGCTCATTTAGAAGTTATTAGAAAACATTAGGGGGTGTCTTGAGATCTTTATGTAGTCCAAGAAATCTCCCGTCAGTTCGTGTTATTGTCAAAATTGAACATAATATTGTCAGCTCAATAGACTGTCATTTAACGCAGCGTGAGAAACTGTTAGCACTAGTGGTAATTAACGGAACAACTGACGCATAAATTATAGAAGAAAGAATTGGAGTAAAAATCTACGATATATACTTATCATTTAAACTATATAGTGTGGGCTGCGTCGGTGCCTCTGAGGAAAGAATTAGAGTTAAAATCTACGATATAAAACTATTGGAGTATCTACGATACCTATAGGTTTAAACTACTGCTTCGCGATCGTTTCTAAGGAAACCATTGCAGTAAAATGTCCAATATATATATGATGTATATACATACTAGCATATGATATATATACTGGTTAAACTAGTGTGTAATTGCGTCGGTGTTTCTTAGGAAACAATTGGAATAAAAATGTACGATAACTAACGGTTAAGTTAGTAAGGACTGTGTTTGTAAGGAAACAATTGGAATAAAAATGAACGATAACTAGCGGTTACGTTAGTAAGGACTGTGTTTGTAAGGAAACAATTGGGATAAAAATGTACGATAACTAGTGGTTAAACTAGTGTGGACTGTGTCGGTGTTTGTAAGGAAACAATTGAAATAAAAATGTACGATAACTAGCGGTTAAACTAGCGGTGGACTGCGTTGGTGTTTGGAAAGAAACAATTGGGATAAACATGTACGATAACTAGCGGTTAAACTAGTGTGGACTGCGTCGGTGTTTCTAAAGAAACAATTGGGATAAAAATGCACGATAACTAGCGGTTAAACTAGTGTGGACTGCGTCGGTGTTTGTAAGGGCCTAGGAAACAATTGGGATAAAAATGTACGATAACTAGTGGTTAAACTAGTGTGGACTGCGTCGGTGTTTCTAAGGAAACAATTGTAGTAAAAATGTACGATAACTAGTGGTTAAACTAGTGTGGACTGCGTCGGTGTTTCTAAGGAAACAATTGGGATAAAAATGTACGATAACTAGCGGTTAAACTAGTGTGGACTGCGTCGGTGTTTTTTAGTTAGGGAACAATTGATTAGTAAAAATGTACAATAACAAGTAGTAAACTAGTTGCGCCAGTGTTTCTTAGAAAACACTTGCAGTAAAAAGGTGTGCTAATTAGCGGCTCAACTAGGAAGGGTTGCCATGCAGGGTCGGTATTTTTGAGAAATAATTCCGGAGTAATACGGTTAAACTAGCGTGGACTGCGTTCAAAAGAAACAATTGGAATTCAAATCCAAGATAACTATCTCTTAAACTAGAGAAAACTGCCGCGGTCGGCGCTTTAGAGAAAATAATTTGGGAGTAATATGGTTAACTTATAGTGGGGCTCAATTACAAAAGGAATTAGAATGTGCGATAACTAGCTTAGCTCCCTTTTTGTCTTTTTCTAGGGACATGTATATTAATAATTACTGTGTTTTGCATTTGAAAAGTCCTTCGTAAAGAATAACATACGAAACACTTAGGAAGAACAAGTGAGTTGAGAAAAGAACACACAAATTATATGTAATTTCATTATCATGCATTTCACCTGTTTCTAACAGTTGTGGATTGATCATGAATATGGAAAAGAATTGCAAAGGAAGATGATGATGGTAGTAATCCTCTGTTTTCAGTAAACAAATGTTGAAAGAACACTAATATAGAAATAAAAAAATAAGGATTTGGCATTTGCTCGGAAACAAAGCAATTTATTGCATCTTTGGAGTGTAAAGGCCCGGGCAAACGGTTTCAACATTTGCTTCAACATACGTTCGATTTTGTTGAATGCATTGTTTAAACGCTTTTAAAATCTTTAGATTCAACACGTTTCAACAATTAAAAGCGTTAATTGCCATTCAACAAAATCGAACGGATGTTGAAGCAAATGTTGAAACCGTTTGCACGGGCCTTATAAAACTGACATTTTTGTCAAATCTAAAATTGAATCATTAAATATGGAATTTGTTTCTAAAGAAAATCTTTATGATAACAAAAATGGACATATACATTGTCATGGGAAGGCTGTTGAAAATCTTTAAAACTTTATAATATTTAAAAGGTTTTTAAAAAAGGAATTATCCATGTTGATAACAATTTTTCAAAGGGGAGAATTTCTACTGATTACTACTTTTAATTATTTATTTTGTTTAACTTTATTGTTATTATATTTTGTTAATCGATAAAACACGTTTCTTTCAAAAATGAATAGACCACAAAATTATCTACTTAGGCGACACGACAAAATGATCAATTTTGGGATATATACATTCAAAAAGAAAGAACTTGATTCAGTAATATACCGATCTGACGAGGTATTGCAAAGACCATCCGAAATAGTTTAATACTTAATATAAATCATTACAATAATATTATGTTGACAAAACGTCTAGTTTATTCTTTTTCTAACCAAATTATTGGCCCAAAAGAATGTTTTTCGATTTAGAATGACATGCGGAAAGTTGCCAATGCCTCAGGGTTTCCTAACTAGTTTTGAATCTTTCGCGTCAAAATAGGAACTGTTTTTTGTCCACCTAAAAACTCAAATAGATACATACACTAGGCATACACTCTAAGCCATTCTTACATCATCCATAGCTTCTTCCCTCCACTTCTTCCCGCTAACCTCCCATTCGTTTAGTGTCGCTTCTCAAACTACACTAACGTAACTGGCCTGCCTCGGAACCTAAAGTCGACGTAATTTAATGCGATTGATGGCGTTTTAAGAAAACAATATGGGGTAAATGTCACAAAACATAAGCCAATTTTATGCGATTTTAAGTGACTAAGGGTGACTTTACGCCATTTTAGGAAAAAAATACGGGAGATGTAAGAGCACCCTTGGGCAATTTAAAGCCTGGATTTCACTAGCGACGCAACGCAAGCGCAAACGCAAGTGCAAACACAAGGGTTAATTTTTAGAGTGAAAACGAGACGTGAATAAGCGCAAGCGCAAACAAACTATTCACTAGTGCGCAAACTAGTGCGCAAACGCAAGAAAAAATAGAATTTTTTGATATCTTGCGCTATCACTGCGTCAAACGGTTTTCACGACGAAATAAGGTCGATCTTGCGCTTGTGTTTGCGCTTGTACTTGAAAACTAGGCTTAATGCGGTTTTAGACGTTTTAACGCGGTTTTAGACGTCTTAACGCGATTTTAGGCGACTTTAGGATCCGAGGCAGGCACACTAACTTGTTTACAAATTATATTGCATGCGTGAATACGTTTTTTTATAGTTTCACCTACTATTTGACACCGAGTCTTGTTGTGGTCAGTGAATATATAAGTGGTATTTGAAGTGCTGGTATATTTAGAGCAAGTGTGTTATACATACTAGACGTTCGTGACTAGAGCGCCTTAAGATGTTATATCTCAATGAATTTCAAGAGTGTATTTATTCGTTCTTGAACTTAAACATGCATGTATATATACTTAAAAATCACGACGAAATTTGAGCACAAATATTTAGGGATAGATGAAATTTTTGGGTTTGATGTTGCGAATGATTATAGACTTAAATTGCTAGACGGATTTATCGTTTTGGAATTTTTATAAAAAATGTTGGGTATAGACGCTTTTGAAATATTTATTATTGACAGAAAAGCTGAACAATTGTCCATCGTCATCACTATTTTTATTCTTATCGTCGTAATCATTATCATTACTGATATTAGCATCATCATCATCATTTATTAACACCATCATTATCATCAACATTATCATCATTACCATTATTATAACCATATCATATATTAATCATTACCATCATTATTATCATCATTATTGTCATTACCATCATTATTATCATCACGATCATTACCATTATTATAACCATATCATATATTAATCATTACCATCATTATCATCATCATTATTGTCATTACCATCACTATAATAATCATCATTATAACATTTCATCATCATGTATTTTCGTCATCATTAATTATTATCATCACCATCATTATCATCACCATTACCATCATCATTACCATCAATATCATTATCATCATTGCAATTCACCTTCGCCATCATCATCACCATCATTATTACCAGCATCATTATCATCACCATTATTATCATCACCATTGCCATCACCATTACCATCACCATTACCATCAATATCATTATCATCATTACAATTCAAATTCGTCATCATCACCAACATTATTACCAGCATCATTATCATCACCATCATTATCATCACCATCATTATCATCACCATTATTATCATCACCATTATTATCATCCCCATCATCATTACAATTAACCTTCGTTGTCATCACCATCATTATTACCAGCATCATTATCATCGCCATTACTATCATCACCATCACTATATCCATCATTACAATTTACCATCATTATCACCCACGTTATCATCATCATCAACAAAACCATTCAAAACGTCATCATGGCACCACTATCATCATTTCTTTGTGCGCACCATGGACATTTGTGTGCTGGGCTGACAATTCGTTCGTTCTGTCTCAAGTCTCTGCTTGAATGAAGTGCACACCTGTGTTCTTGAGTGAGCACATATCAACGAAATTTAAATAATTGATAACATCTACCGGCTATCATCATCATCATTAGGACTGTCCACAAGTTGCTCGGCAACTTTTGGGTAACTTTTCCGATTTCGAGCAACTTTTTCACTTTCTAAGAACTTTTGTTCTTTTATTTTAATTTTTACATGAATTCAAACCAATTAACAGGTCCAATCTGAGAACAAATTATTTTTGTTTTACTCCAATGGTTCAAATACTGTTTGACAATAGGCTTTACAGTATTTGAATACACTTTGTGAAGCAGTAGTGGTCTTCCTGTGGTAATTTGTAAATACGATCCAGGTGGTCAGCGGTTATAAAATCAAAACAAGCTTTTCTGCAAATATGTACCAAGAAAATATTCTAAATTTATGTTAACAAGTTATATTATTAAAGCTGAGGGTATTCCATGCTATGAAATCGTCAAATTGATAAGCAACGTCAAAAAAATCGTCGAGCAATTTTAGATTCTTGAGCAACTTTAACTTTAAAGCAACTTTTAGTTTTTTTTGAGCAACTTTTTGGGAAATTATGAGCAACTTTTTTGAACTTTTCTACATGCCAGACCAAGGAAGAACAAGTAACGCACCTGGTTGTGTGGGTTCCCTGTGCTCAACAAAGTGCCTTGTCACGATCACGCAACGTGACACTGGTGGTCACTCGGGAGCTTCGCTGCTAAACGGTGCAAACAACTCTTCTAATATAGAGGTAACTATGAATAAACTTAGTTTATAATATAACTAATGATTTAGAACGGTAGTTATTTACATTATTATCTCAAGTGTTAAACAAAAAGTGATATAAACTTTCAGAAATACTTAAAACATCGATGGCAATGTAACGCCGTGTCTTTGTTGACATACTTGTAATGTAAAGACTATAATACTTTCAATATATAAATGTCTCTTGAATGCTATCAATATAGATATAACGGCTGAAAATACATTTACACAATCTGCATTTTAGTCTTTGTTGGTATATATTTAACATTTAAATAAGTATATGTTATTTAAAGTTATAAATTGTCTCGATTGATGTTATCGACCGCTAGCTCTATTGATATTGTCCGGTTATATCGATCGATTGGGGCCACAGAAAGCAATTCAGTGTTTCTCAATTTTTGAAATTTAACTGTCTTTAAGTTCAACGTTTAATGTAATTTTAAGATACTGCAAGATTACAGCTTACAAGTAGTGTAATAAGTTTGTGAAAACTGAAGCTAAGGACTTCAAAATTGTTCTTAAAACACTTTAAATCGATATGATCTTTTGTTTTCTTTGATATGTTATGTATTCATTTAAGTTACTACAGTCAACTGTTGTCATTAAGAGTCAAAGTTGTAGTGCTTTATGTAAAAAGGCACTACACTTGAAAGAAACAAAACCAATAATCAAATCTATTGTAAATCTATTGTAAAAGTTAAAAAGACTCAATTTAAGAAAACAATTATGGGATTATATGGTGTATTACATGTAATAATGGTCCAATATATCTATTTCATGGGCTCAGTGTCTTCACTCTAAAATGAAATTGCTATACTGCATGTGTAATAGTTCTTATTTAGTGGCTATAATTGGTCACTATCAAAGAAAAATAAAGCTCTGATGTTATGTGTTCATGCAGTGCTACGAGCAGAGGTTTTTTTAATGTGATCTGCTTAATTGTATCACTGTAGTTCTTATTTAGTAAGTAAAGCTGTGATGTGTTCAGTGCTACGTATCCTAGGAGCAGAGGTTTTTTGATCCGGATCTGCTTAATTGTAGCATAGCTGAATACTAAAGTGAATAAAATAAATAACTACTTTATTAAGGGGTCACCCTCTATTAGGTGGCCACAATAAAAAGTCCCAAATTTATTCCTATACCTATTCTATACCTCAATTCAGTGGCCAACCTCTATTAAGCGGCCACTTTGAAAAGTCCCGAGGGTGACTGCTTAATAGAGGTACCAGTGTATAATAAAAAAAATAAAAAATTAAACTTACTATAGTAAATTTGATTGTATATCATGCACTATTTGTAGAATTCTTTTGCATTCTATATCATGCACCGTTGGTATGATTATTTTGTATTTTATATCATTTATTATATGCTATGTTGCTATACAGCTTTCAGTAACCTAGGCGACCAAGTCACAAGCCAACATGACAGGATCTAGTCTCTCATGGAGGTGTTTCTTATTTGTTGAGCCTGTGTTACTACTGTACGCATGTGGTTTCTTCATGAGCATGCCCGTACAGAAGCAGTTCATCTACTCTAGATATAGTGATGAGGTTGGGTTTCCATTCAGCTTGGATAGCAAAGGGAAAAGTGGTTGTGGTCAAGGCAACAATGTCCAGAACAACACTTTGAAACTGCTAGAGAACAAGGTAATATTGATAGTAGTAGTTGTTGGTCCTTAACCTTTTAAGGTATCAGGAGGGGTTGGGGACCTCTACTGTCTCTACTCACGCAAACTCAAATTATGCGCAAGCTTTGTAAAATATTCCAGTAAAAGTATATATTTTTTGAAAGCTGAATAAATGTAGTTTGTGAAAATAAATTTTCATTATTTAAAACGACAAAAAGATATTCTGACTAAAGCGTGTTTTGACCGTACTTGTACTTCGTTTGAAAAGACGAAAGTCTAGTTTCCTTGCAATCTAATGGTTTGATTTCAAACTTTCAACAAATATAAATCAAATCTGGAACCAAAAAATGGTGCCAGCGATTTTTCATTTTCATTTTCTTTGTTGAGATATTGCTTAGTTTGTACACTTATATGTGATAAATTCAAAAACTACATTTATTCAGCTTTCAAAAAATATATACTTTTACTGGAATATTTGCGCATAATTTGAGTTTGCGTGAGTAGAGGTCCCCAACCCCTCCTGATACCTTAATTTATAAAAACTTTTCCTAAGCTTTCGGCATTCGCGGCCATCTTCAGAGGAATGAAAGATTGTTACAAGTCGTAAGAAAAAAAAAAATTGAGAGCACACGCATACAACGCAAGGAAACAAATTACAATGTGCATGCATGTGAATAGTAAAATGCAGGTCAATTGCCAATTATGTTGATGTAGTTCTACCACTGTCTCTATTAAATATAATGTTCTATTGGTTGATTAAAATATTCCCTGCATGTTCTACTCCATCGTCACCTTCTCCCTACATAGAGAAATGTTTCCCCTTGTAGAGTGTACATTGGCTATTTCTGTCATTGCAAGGGGGAGTGCACCACGTAAATTCAATTCAAACATGCACTGTTTTCATGCCTAACCTGAACACGACAGCGAGTAATGAAAGAATCCAGATCCCCTTTTTAACTGTCAAGTTTCTATATTTTGTTATTCATTGTAATCTTGTTTGTTGGATATACTGAGATATGACATACAAGGTAGTGACTCCCTTCTCCTCCTTCAACCCATGATTCTCTTCCTCCATCCTTGCCGAATCACAACCAACTCCTCCCCCCTCTTGCCACATCTCCCACAAAAACTGTCAAACCTCCTATCCCCCTATCGCTGCCACTTTTTACAACCTCTTATCAAAGTTCCCTCCCCACTCCATCAGGAAAGTCAAACACTTACTCACAAGTAGAGCTAATTTCAAAAGGTCATAGAGGTGCTGATAATGATTTGAGGGATTTAACCCAGTTGGTCTTTAATTGTATCTGTTCCTCTTACAAAACCCTTGTCAAATTACTCCTCTCCCTCATTCTACCTCAACTTTTAGTTTATTGCCCACTCCATCAAGAAACACTTAGTTACTTGAAGAACTAATTTCAAAAGGTATAGTCATAGAGGAACTCATGATGATTGGAGTGATGTTTAACCCAGAACGTTGGTCTTTGTATCTGTTCCTCTTCCAAACCCCTTGCCAAATTACTCCTCTTCCACCATTTCCACCTTATAATAATAATAATAATAATAATAATTTATTTCTTAAAAACGCATGTCACAAAAGTCTCGATGCTTTTTACAATAAAAGTGGTGTCATATCTATATATAATAAAAAATCTGGAATATATGAACATTGGTATAAAATATATATGTAAAAATTAATTGATATAAAAAAAAACTCCAATTCCCTTTTGTACATACTCTATCGAGTAACACTAACTCACTAGAAGAACTAATTTCTAAAAGAGTCATAGAGTCGCTCATGATGATTGAAAGGATTTTTTTAAAAACTGGTTGGCCTATGTATTTGTTTCTCTTCCCAAACCCTAGGCAAATTACTCCTCTCCTCCTCTCCTCCTCTCCTCCTCTCCTCCTCTCCTCCTCTCCTCCTCTCCTCCTCTCCTCCTCTCCTCCTCTCCTCCCCTCCTCCCCTCCTCCCCTCCTCCCCTCCTCCCCTCCTCCCCTCCTCCTCCCCTCATCTCCTCCCAGTCCCTATCTCACTCCATCAAAAAACACTTACTCACTAGAAGAACTAATCTCTAAAAGGTCCAAGAGCTAACATCAGGATTCGACAGTCTCGTCATGCCGTGTCAATTCCTTCCATCATCTATCATGGGTCTATTCATTGGTCCTTGGACAGATTCTGCTGGTCGTAAACCTGCTTTACTCCTTGCTATCATGGGAGCAGCAATAGAGGCGCTCATTGTTATCGGAGTGATGTTTAACCGTTGGCCATTGTATCTGCTACTCATCGGCAAAGTGGTGAATGCTATGACGGGGTTCTTCAGTGGAATGGCTCAGACGACGTTTGCTTATGTCTTTGACACCACGGACCATTCTAATATATCTACACGTTTAGGTAAGTAATGGGAGAAAAAGGGTGGATGAATGAATGGATGGATGAATGAATGAATGAGTGAATAGATGGATGAATATATAAATGATTGAATGAATGAATGGATGGATGAAAGAATGATTGAATGGATAGATGAATAGATGAATGAATGCATAAATGGAAGGTTGCATGAATGAATTAATAAATGAATGGATGATTGAGTGAATCTGTAAATAGAAGGATGAATGGTTGAAAGGATAGATAAATGAAAGGATTGTTGAATAGTCGCATGAAGGAATGACCGAATGATTGGATGGACCAACTTGTGGATGGATAGATGAATGAAAAAAACAAAAACGATTGAATGAATTTTTATATATATATTTTTTCCCTCCATGCTAGTGTTAATCTTGCCATTCTCTTTTAGCGGTTCTACAACTAGTCATTTTCACTGGTGGATTTCTCGGTCAAGCCTTCAGTGGTGTATTCATGAGTGCATTCGGTTTTATTCGCCCTTATATTGGACTGCTTCTCTGTTTCATGGCCTCTTTCGTTTACTGTCTTTTTATTGTTCCCGAATCACGTCAAATTACATCAAACAGGCAAGGTATAGCATCACTTTTCAACATGGAAAGCCTGAAACGTGTTTTCCGCGTCTTCACCGTCTCCCGTCCAAGCAGCAAGCGAAGGAATCTTTTCATTTTAATGGCAATCAATGCGATTTTCTTTAGCTTAGCGATCAACGTGAACAATCTGCTAATGCTGTATTTGATTAAAAGTCCGATTTGCCTGACGACAACAGGGCTCGGTGGTTATTTTGCCTTCAAGTTCGCGTGTGAGGGATTGGGTGGGGTTGTTGGCGTCATCGTGTTGAAGAAACGTCTTAGTGAAGAGAATATCTTTCGGATAGGATTTGTGTCGCTCAGTTTGTCGCATTTGTTTACGGCGTACGTGTACAGCCAGAACATGGCATTTATAGGTACGTATCTTACAAATAATGTCTAAACATTTAAAACATATAGATAGTAACTGTCAACGTGTAGAGTCAGTAGAGCGAAAACACTAGAACCATGAAATAAAAACAAAATAGTTACTAACTAATAGTTTTTATTTAGTGACTATTTAGTCAGTATCACTCAACCAGAAACATCAAATACAAAAGGAAACAATACCTCATTACAACTTTACTGTCTTTTATAGTAACTGATAGTCGCTAAATAAGAACTATTACACACTAACAATTTGATATTGTTTCATGGTTCAAGTGCTTTCACTCTAATGTCTAAATATCTAAAACATATAGTAATGGTAACAATGTTCTGATGATGATGATGATGACGATCAATGATGACAATGTTGATTTTGATAACAATGGTGGTGATTGTGATAATGATGATGACCACAATGGTGATGATGCATGACGATCAACGATGATTGATGGTGGTGGTGGTATTGATTATAATGATAATGATATGATTGTGATAATGATGATGACCACAATGGTGATGATGCATGACGATCAACGATGATTGATGGTGGTGGTGGTATTGATCGCATGATGATAATGATATGATGGTTATTGTGATAATGATGATGACCACAATGGTGATGATGCATGACGATCAACGATGATTGATGGTGGTGGTGGTATTGATCGCATGATGATAATGATATGATGGTGATTGTAATAATGATGATGACCACAATGGTGATGATGATTGTTACGATGATAATGATGACTGTATATATGATGTGGATGTTATTGATTTTGTTGATGGTACGAAGATTGTGCCCGTGATATAAGAATGAAGATGATGATGATGATGGTATACAACGGTTATGATGGTAATTATTGAAGTAAATAATTTTCCATGTACCAGTTCCAGTCATCAGTTCAATCAGTGGTATTCTAATGCCTCTTCTCAAAGGTGCGATATCAAACCTGGTTAAACCAGAAGAACAAGGTACGGTAACCCTTCCTACCGACAGTCTTTCTTGCAAATAGTCCCCTTCACAGTCCCCTGCGCCATCTTGAAAGGTAGCCGGGCCTTTGTATTGAAGTGAGACGAACGTTGGGCTTGTAATGATAGAGACCTGTTAACAACTTACCGGACAATTATTCACGTGTCTCTATCATTGCAAGCTGAACGTTCGTCTCGCTTTACTGCAAAGGCCCGGCAACCTTTCAAGATGGCGCAGGGAGTTGTGAAGGGGAGTATTCAGTCCTACGGGATGCGTTTGACAGACGATCATCCTTTGTATACACCTAATTGGGAAAACGTTGTCGTGATCGAAATATAAATCACAAAGATCGTAGATCAGAGAAGCGGAGACCGAAGTGGTGAATGGTATGCATGAGACTTATCGAAGTGGTTATAAAAGTGTATTGTTTGATTACAATCCCGTCCCCCATTTAAGTCTACGCTTCTGTGACCTACGATCTACGTTTCGAACACGACAGCCTTTTTTGCACTTATAGGTGTATTATTTATCATTGATTACAGCTTTGTTTGTGTTCTGTAGGGGCAACTAATACTGCAGTTAGTGTCTCAGAGGCATTAGTCTTAGTCCTTGCATCTATAGTGTTCAATAAGATGTACATATACGCAAGTGAGGCCGACAGTACATACTTGGTGTTTCTCGCTAGTGGTGTCCTTGCTTGGATACCGATTGCTATGATAAGGTAAACAGGGGCGGACCCAGACATTTGTCAGGGGTGTCCCAACTGTAAATGAAGGGCTGTTAAGGTGTTAGGGGGTGTCCAGCCCCTAAATGTCTTAAATAAATTAGAGCTGAGGTAATTGCGGCGCTAGGGGGGGGGGGGGGGGAGGTCTCTAGGGACACTCCCTTAGATCCGCCCTGGTAAAGTATGTATAGAGACAACTCTGCAACTCTGCTTAAATGTTGACTTTATGAGGGGGGAGGGGGGGGACTTACAAGGCAGGGAGATACAGCATGTCAGGCAAACAGCATAACTCACATACGAACCAGGAAAAAAACCGTTGTTGAAAGGCATATCAAAACACATGAAACAATTGCTTTCTCAACATGCATTATGAACAACCTCCACAAAAGGCCTTGTGATAAGTCGAGACAGTGCAGTTTTCTCAAAACTAATTTACTGTTTATTTCATAGTGCTTTACAAAAACCAAAAGAGGATTAAAATCAAGACAGATGATCGTATAGCTAGCACAGTACACTATTGTGTATGATTACATAAACTGAGCAAGTAAATTAAAATGACAATTTATACATATCGGGTTTTTTTACAAGGTATATTATTGATATTTTTCAAGAGTAAAAAACATTGATCATGCACTTGGTACTTTTATATTAAACTCCTACAGACATAAAAAGCTATGATCTTCATGCATTTATAAAATAATTGGGATAGTACGCGTGCGTTGATTGGTCAAACAACCGTGTTTCATGAGAGCATGAAACACGTACACTCACGCCATTTTCAAGCGCGCGCGCTTATTTGACTTCGTCTCGTGTTTGGACTGATCTGCTCTCGAATTCTCCCAAACGCATCTCGGTTTTCATTAGCACGTGAAACCACAGAAGACGTATTTCATTTCTTAAATCAAATGTGCTCCTCAAATCAATAGGGTGATAGCGTTTAGTGAATGGACAATCACTAATATCAAGAACATAAAAAAAACCGCGCACTCAGCTCGACAATGTAGCATTTCCGCGCGACTTTGATCGTGTTTTAACTACCCTATCTTGAAAAAAGCCTATTGTTTAGGGCGTAGGTGAGCAGTCTTAATCTGTGTCCATGTTCTACGTTGATGAGCTACGTGCACTGGCTTGCTTAAGGTCCTTATTCCACTTAGTTTGACCTAGTTTAGTTACGAACGCGGGCTTCATAAAGGTCCTATTGTACGTTGTTGAGCTACGTGTGCTGGCTTGCTAGCTAGAGGTCCCTATTCGAATTCCACGTTGTTTAGTTACGAACGCGGGCTTGCTTAAGGTCCTATTCCAGGTTGTTGAGCTGCGTGTGCTTGCTTGCTTAAGGTCCCTCCCTATTCCACGTTGTTTAGTTACGTACGCAGGCTTCCTAAAGGTCCTATTCTACGTTGTTGAGCTGCGTGTGTTGGCTTGCTAGAGGTCCCTACTCTAACATATTGAGTTACGTACGCGTTAAGGTCCCTATTCGACGATATTTAGTTCCATGCCCATCCTTGCTAAGGTCATTGTTCGAGATTGTTAAGCTTCGTACGCGGGTTCTCCTAGGTAGATATTCTACTGTATCTGTGTACGGTCCGTGTTGAGCAACGTTAACTTTTATCTTTATTTTCTAATCACAATCACAAGCCGAAGGCGCGGGATTGTATAGCCGATACAACACGTACGCGAATGTTGTAAACGACTTAAAAAACGTCTAGGTTTAGATCTTTTCAATTTTACCAAAATTTTCAAGATTAAAGTAAATTTAGTCCAGAAATTTCAAGGGTTTTTTTTAGAAATTTCAAGTTAAAACTTAAGCAAATCAGGATATACAACACTAGTCATGGTTACTTTTGTAAATTTCTCATTAATTATTCATGATCATTAGATGATGAGGTGATGGTGATGATCATGATCATGATGATAATATGATGATAATCAAGACAATCAATTCAATTCCTATTTGAGTCAATTACAGTGCGAATCGAAAAACCTTGGGCACCCAGAAATATTTTAGAATCGTTTATTGTTCGTTGAACAACTCACAAACAACTCTAACTACAAAAGGTTTATCATACTAGAGCGCAAACACTTAATCCGTGAAATAAAATCTATTTTTTACTGTCTAATAGTTCTTATTTAGTGACTATTAGTGACTATTTTAGACAAGTAAAGCTGTAATGAAGTATTGTCTCCTTTGTATTTGCCTTTTCTTAGACTGTTCTGGTTGAATGATAACCACTAAATAAGAACTATTTGTTAGTAACAATTTTGATTTGATTTCACGGATTAAGTGTTTGCACTTTACACATCAGTCAAACTTCTTGGGGTGATATAGTTGTTTGTGAGTTGTTCAACAAACAATAAACGATTTTTAAAATATTTCTGTGCCAATTGTATAACCTTTTATTCTTAATTTGTGGGTTTCCTGTGTTGTATCAGGATATGTTAATCGGGCTTCCTGTGGTAGTTGATAAGATGGCGGCAAATCGTACGCTGATACATGTGACAGACATCTTATTGTTTCCCAAAACTATAACAAAGAAAGTTTTGAGTATGGTTAACATGATAAAGAACCTCTGTTTAGTTTGTCCATTAATACCATGGAACTTCCTGGGGAGCGACAATAACGAGAAGCAAATAACGTAAGTTATTTATTATATGCAGTGCCGAAGCAAGGTATTATTAAATTTATATACACCCTATGCAAAAAGCCAATAAATTTCATTACTTAATCAGTATTACAAGACACCATTGCTTTAATTAGAAATTAGTGATATTCCAAAATTTCAATGTAGTAACATAAACTGATCAAAAGTTAAGATTACAGCTTTTTGAATTTACAAAGATTTGGCTTAAAATTTGCACTTGGGCCTTTTATAGAGCCTCGCATTCGCGTTTTTGGTACATTTTAAATTCTGGAGTGATTCAATATATTACAACAGAACTCTACAAAATTACTAATTAAGACATGCTCTTTCTTGTAAGGGAAAAATATTATTGAGATATTTTATTGTTCATGGTGTTTCGTGTTGCTCGTTCCCAGTCCCTTGCTCTTTTTGCATAGGGCGTATGCCCTGGACGTAAACTTATATGTTCAGAATCTTTATTATCATTCATATTGGTCTATTCAAACTAGTAGTCCATGGTAGGGGGGTCCACGAATGGGTGTCCATAGACCAGGCCCAGGACAGTGGTCCACAGCCCCTCGCAGGACTGCGTTATGTGACCTGACTCGGTCAAAATACGACATTGTTTTCTTAACCCCAGATATAGGAAAAACTTTCAAATTAATATTGAAAATTGATCAAAATTGAGAATTTTTCCTCTACCCCCTAGCATCAAAAATTTCAATTTTTGACCAAATTGAAATTGTTGAATTTTTCATCTATTTTGATTGGTAATCATTCTAGGATTGATCAGATAACATATAGACTTCAATCAGATAGTTTTAGGGATGTTTAGAAAAATATCTAAAATTGATCAAAATTGAGAATTTTTCCTCTACCCCCTAGCATCAAAAATTTCAATTTTTGACCAAATTGAAATTGTTGAATTTTTCATCTATTTTGATTGGTAATCATTCTAGGATTGATCAGATAACATATAGACTTCAATCAGATAGTTTTAGGGATGTTTACAAAAATATTGAAAATTGATCAAAATTGAGAATTTTTCCTCTACCCCCTAGCATCGAAAATTTCCATTTTTTGACCAAATTGCAATTGTTGAATTTCTCATCTATTTTGATTGGTAATCATTCTAGGATTGATCAGATAACATATAGACTTCAATCAGATAGTTTTAGGGATGTTTAGAAAAATAGTGAAAATTGATCAAAATTGAGAATTTGTCCTCTACCCCCTAGCATCGAAAATTTCAACTTTTGACCAAATTGAAATTGTTGAATTTTTCATCTATTTTGATTGGTAATCATTCTAGGATTGATCAGATAACATATAGACTTCAATCAGATAGTTTTAGGGATGTTTAGAAAAATATTGAAAATTGATCAAAATTGAGAATTTTTCCTCTACCCCCTAGCATCAAAAATTTCAACTTTTGACCAAATTGAAATTGTTGAATTTTTCATCTATTTTGATTGGTAATCATTCTAGGATTGATCAGATAACATATAGACTTCAATCAGATAGTTTTAGGGATGTTAAGAAAAATATTGAAAATTGATCAAAATTGAGAATTTTTCCTCTACCCCCTAGCATCAAAAATTTCAACTTTTGACCAAATTGAAATTGTTCAATTTTTCATCTATTTTGATTGGTAATCATTCTAGGATTGATCAGATAACATATAGACTTCAATCAGATAGTTTTAGGGATGTTTACAAAAATATTGAAAATTGATCAAAATTGAGAATTTTTCCTCTACCCCCTAGCATCGAAAATTTCCATTTTTTGACCAAATTGCAATTGTTGAATTTCTCATCTATTTTGATTGGTAATCATTCTAGGATTGATCAGATAACATATAGACTTCAATCAGATAGTTTTAGGGATGTTTAGAAAAATAGTGAAAATTGATCAAAATTGAGAATTTGTCCTCTACCCCCTAGCATCGAAAATTTCAACTTTTGACCAAATTGAAATTGTTGAATTTTTCATCTATTTTGATTGGTAATCATTCTAGGATTGATCAGATAACATATAGACTTCAATCAGATAGTTTTAGGGATGTTTAGAAAAATATTGAAAATTGATCAAAATTGAGAATTTTTCCTCTACCCCCTAGCATCAAAAATTTCAACTTTTGACCAAATTGAAATTGTTGAATTTTTCATCTATTTTGATTGGTAATCATTCTAGGATTGATCAGATAACATATAGACTTCAATCAGATAGTTTTAGGGATGTTAAGAAAAATATTGAAAATTGATCAAAATTGAGAATTTTTCCTCTACCCCCTAGCATCAAAAATTTCAACTTTTGACCAAATTGAAATTGTTCAATTTTTCATCTATTTTGATTGGTAATCATTCTAGGATTGATCAGATAACATATAGACTTCAATCAGATAGTTTTAGGGATGTTTACAAAAATATTGAAAATTGATCAAAATTGAGAATTTTTCCTCTACCCCCTAGCATCGAAAATTTCAATTTTTTGACCAAATTGAAATTGTTGAATTTCTCATCTATTTTGATTGGTAATCATTCTAGGATTGATCAGATAACATATAGACTTCAATCAGATAGTTTTCAATCAGACAGACATCTTATTGTTTCCCAAAACTATAACAAAGAAAGTTTTGAGTATGGTTAACATGATAAAGAACCTCTGTTTAGTTTGTCCATTAATACCATGGAACTTCCTGGGGAGCGACAATAACGAGAAGCAAATAACGTAAGTTATTTATTATATGCAGTGCCGAAGCAAGGTATTATTAAATTTATATACACCCTATGCAAAAAGCCAATAAATTTCATTACTTAATCAGTATTACAAGACACCATTGCTTTAATTAGAAATTAGTGATATTCCAAAATTTCAATGTAGTAACATAAACTGATCAAAAGTTAAGATTACAGCTTTTTGAATTTACAAAGATTTGGCTTAAAATTTGCACTTGGGCCTTTTATAGAGCCTCGCATTCGCGTTTTTGGTACATTTTAAATTCTGGAGTGATTCAATATATTACAACAGAACTCTACAAAATTACTAATTAAGACATGCTCTTTCTTGTAAGGGAAAAATATTATTGAGATATTTTATTGTTCATGGTGTTTCGTGTTGCTCGTTCCCAGTCCCTTGCTCTTTTTGCATAGGGCGTATGCCCTGGACGTAAACTTATATGTTCAGAATCTTTATTATCATTCATATTGGTCTATTCAAACTAGTAGTCCATGGTAGGGGGGTCCACGAATGGGTGTCCATAGACCAGGCCCAGGACAGTGGTCCACAGCCCCTCGCAGGACTGCGTTATGTGACCTGACTCGGTCAAAATACGACATTGTTTTCTTAACCCCAGATATAGGAAAAACTTTCAAATTAATATTGAAAATTGATCAAAATTGAGAATTTTTCCTCTACCCCCTAGCATCAAAAATTTCAATTTTTGACCAAATTGAAATTGTTGAATTTTTCATCTATTTTGATTGGTAATCATTCTAGGATTGATCAGATAACATATAGACTTCAATCAGATAGTTTTAGGGATGTTTAGAAAAATATCTAAAATTGATCAAAATTGAGAATTTTTCCTCTACCCCCTAGCATCAAAAATTTCAATTTTTGACCAAATTGAAATTGTTGAATTTTTCATCTATTTTGATTGGTAATCATTCTAGGATTGATCAGATAACATATAGACTTCAATCAGATAGTTTTAGGGATGTTTACAAAAATATTGAAAATTGATCAAAATTGAGAATTTTTCCTCTACCCCCTAGCATCGAAAATTTCCATTTTTTGACCAAATTGCAATTGTTGAATTTCTCATCTATTTTGATTGGTAATCATTCTAGGATTGATCAGATAACATATAGACTTCAATCAGATAGTTTTAGGGATGTTTAGAAAAATAGTGAAAATTGATCAAAATTGAGAATTTGTCCTCTACCCCCTAGCATCGAAAATTTCAACTTTTGACCAAATTGAAATTGTTGAATTTTTCATCTATTTTGATTGGTAATCATTCTAGGATTGATCAGATAACATATAGACTTCAATCAGATAGTTTTAGGGATGTTTAGAAAAATATTGAAAATTGATCAAAATTGAGAATTTTTCCTCTACCCCCTAGCATCAAAAATTTCAACTTTTGACCAAATTGAAATTGTTGAATTTTTCATCTATTTTGATTGGTAATCATTCTAGGATTGATCAGATAACATATAGACTTCAATCAGATAGTTTTAGGGATGTTAAGAAAAATATTGAAAATTGATCAAAATTGAGAATTTTTCCTCTACCCCCTAGCATCAAAAATTTCAACTTTTGACCAAATTGAAATTGTTCAATTTTTCATCTATTTTGATTGGTAATCATTCTAGGATTGATCAGATAACATATAGACTTCAATCAGATAGTTTTAGGGATGTTTACAAAAATATTGAAAATTGATCAAAATTGAGAATTTTTCCTCTACCCCCTAGCATCGAAAATTTCAATTTTTTGACCAAATTGAAATTGTTGAATTTCTCATCTATTTTGATTGGTAATCATTCTAGGATTGATCAGATAACATATAGACTTCAATCAGATAGTTTTCAATCAGACAGACATCTTATTGTTTCCCAAAACTATAACAAAGAAAGTTTTGAGTATGGTTAACATGATAAAGAACCTCTGTTTAGTTTGTCCATTAATACCATGGAACTTCCTGGGGAGCGACAATAACGAGAAGCAAATAACGTAAGTTATTTATTATATGCAGTGCCGAAGCAAGGTATTATTAAATTTATATACACCCTATGCAAAAAGCCAATAAATTTCATTACTTAATCAGTATTACAAGACACCATTGCTTTAATTAGAAATTAGTGATATTCCAAAATTTCAATGTAGTAACATAAACTGATCAAAAGTTAAGATTACAGCTTTTTGAATTTACAAAGATTTGGCTTAAAATTTGCACTTGGGCCTTTTATAGAGCCTCGCATTCGCGTTTTTGGTACATTTTAAATTCTGGAGTGATTCAATATATTACAACAGAACTCTACAAAATTACTAATTAAGACATGCTCTTTCTTGTAAGGGAAAAATATTATTGAGATATTTTATTGTTCATGGTGTTTCGTGTTGCTCGTTCCCAGTCCCTTGCTCTTTTTGCATAGGGCGTATGCCCTGGACGTAAACTTATATGTTCAGAATCTTTATTATCATTCATATTGGTCTATTCAAACTAGTAGTCCATGGTAGGGGGGTCCACGAATGGGTGTCCATAGACCAGGCCCAGGACAGTGGTCCACAGCCCCTCGCAGGACTGCGTTATGTGACCTGACTCGGTCAAAATACGACATTGTTTTCTTAACCCCAGATATAGGAAAAACTTTCAAATTAATATTGAAAATTGATCAAAATTGAGAATTTTTCCTCTACCCCCTAGCATCAAAAATTTCAATTTTTGACCAAATTGAAATTGTTGAATTTTTCATCTATTTTGATTGGTAATCATTCTAGGATTGATCAGATAACATATAGACTTCAATCAGATAGTTTTAGGGATGTTTAGAAAAATATCTAAAATTGATCAAAATTGAGAATTTTTCCTCTACCCCCTAGCATCAAAAATTTCAATTTTTTGACCAAATTGAAATTGTTGAATTTTTCATCTATTTTGATTGGTAATCATTCTAGGATTGATCAGATAACATATAGACTTCAATCAGATAGTTTTAGGGATGTTTAGAAAAATATTGAAAATTGATCAAAATTGAGAATTTTTCCTCTACCCCCTAGCATCGAAAATTTCCATTTTTTGACCAAATTGCAATTGTTGAATTTCTCATCTATTTTGATTGGTAATCATTCTAGGATTGATCAGATAACATATAGACTTCAATCAGATAGTTTTAGGGATGTTTACAAAAACATTGAAAATTGATCAAAATTGAGAATTTGTCCTCTACCCCCTAGCATCAAAAATTTCAATTTTTGACCAAATTGAAATTGTTGAATTTTTCATCTATTTTGATTGGTAATCATTCTAGGATTGATCAGATAACATATAGACTTCAATCAGATAGTTTTAGGGATGTTTACAAAAATATTGAAAATTGATCAAAAATTGAGAATTTGTCCTCTACCCCCTAGCATCGAAAATTTCAATTTTTTGACCAAATTGAAATTGTTGAATTTCTCATCTATTTTGATTGGTAATCATTCTAGGATTGATCAGATAACATATAGACTTCAATCAGATAGTTTTAGGGATGTTTAGAAAAATATTGAAAATTGATCAAAATTGAGAATTTGTCCTCTACCCCCTAGCATCGAAAATTTCAACTTTTGACCAAATTGAAATTGTTGAATTTTTCATCTATTTTGATTGGTAATCATTCTAGGATTGATCAGATAACATATAGACTTCAATCAGATAGTTTTAGGGATGTTTAGAAAAATATTGAAAATTGATCAAAATTGAGAATTTTTCCTCTACCCCCTAGCATCAAAAATTTCAACTTTTGACCAAATTGAAATTGTTGAATTTTTCATCTATTTTGATTGGTAATCATTCTAGGATTGATCAGATAACATATAGACTTCAATCAGATAGTTTTAGGGATGTTAAGAAAAATATTGAAAATTGATCAAAATTGAGAATTTTTCCTCTACCCCCTAGCATCAAAAATTTCAACTTTTGACCAAATTGAAATTGTTCAATTTTTCATCTATTTTGATTGGTAATCATTCTAGGATTGATCAGATAACATATAGACTTCAATCAGATAGTTTTAGGGATGTTTACAAAAATATTGAAAATTGATCAAAATTGAGAATTTTTCCTCTACCCCCTAGCATCGAAAATTTCAATTTTTTGACCAAATTGAAATTGTTGAATTTCTCATCTATTTTGATTGGTAATCATTCTAGGATTGATCAGATAACATATAGACTTCAATCAGATAGTTTTCAATCAGACAGACATCTTATTGTTTCCCAAAACTATAACAAAGAAAGTTTTGAGTATGGTTAACATGATAAAGAACCTCTGTTTAGTTTGTCCATTAATACCATGGAACTTCCTGGGGAGCGACAATAACGAGAAGCAAATAACGTAAGTTATTTATTATATGCAGTGCCGAAGCAAGGTATTATTAAATTTATATACACCCTATGCAAAAAGCCAATAAATTTCATTACTTAATCAGTATTACAAGACACCATTGCTTTAATTAGAAATTAGTGATATTCCAAAATTTCAATGTAGTAACATAAACTGATCAAAAGTTAAGATTACAGCTTTTTGAATTTACAAAGATTTGGCTTAAAATTTGCACTTGGGCCTTTTATAGAGCCTCGCATTCGCGTTTTTGGTACATTTTAAATTCTGGAGTGATTCAATATATTACAACAGAACTCTACAAAATTACTAATTAAGACATGCTCTTTCTTGTAAGGGAAAAATATTATTGAGATATTTTATTGTTCATGGTGTTTCGTGTTGCTCGTTCCCAGTCCCTTGCTCTTTTTGCATAGGGCGTATGCCCTGGACGTAAACTTATATGTTCAGAATCTTTATTATCATTCATATTGGTCTATTCAAACTAGTAGTCCATGGTAGGGGGGTCCACGAATGGGTGTCCATAGACCAGGCCCAGGACAGTGGTCCACAGCCCCTCGCAGGACTGCGTTATGTGACCTGACTCGGTCAAAATACGACATTGTTTTCTTAACCCCAGATATAGGAAAAACTTTCAAATTAATATTGAAAATTGATCAAAATTGAGAATTTTTCCTCTACCCCCTAGCATTGAAAATTTCAATTTTTTGACCAAATTGAAATTGTTGAATTTCTCATCTATTTTGATTGGTAATCATTCTAGGATTGATCAGATAACATATAGACTTCAATCAGATAGTTTTAGGGATGTTTAGAAAAATATTGAAAATTGATCAAAATTGAGAATTTGTCCTCTACCCCCTAGCATCGAAAATTTCAATTTTTTCACCAAATTGAAATTGTTGAATTTTTCATCTATTTTGATTGGTAATCATTCTAGGATTGATCAGATAACATATAGACTTCAATCAGATAGTTTTAGGGATGTTTAGAAAAATATTGAAAATTGATCAAAATTGAGAATTTTTCCTCTACCCCCTAGCATCAAAAATTTCAACTTTTGACCAAATTGAAATTGTTGAATTTTTCATCTATTTTGATTGGTAATCATTCTAGGATTGATCAGATAACATATAGACTTCAATCAGATAGTTTTAGGGATGTTTAGAAAAATATTGAAAATTGATCAAAATTGAGAATTTGTCCTCTACCCCCTAGCATCGAAAATTTCAACTTTTGACCAAATTGAAATTGTTGAATTTTTCATCTATTTTGATTGGTAATCATTCTAGGATTGATCAGATAACATATAGACTTCAATCAGATAGTTTTAGGGATGTTTACAAAAATAGTGAAAATTGATCAAAATTGAGAATTTCTCCTCTACCCCCTAGCATCGAAAATTTCAAATTTTGACCAAATTGAAATTGTTGAATTTTTCATCTATTTTGATTGGTAATCATTCTAGGATTGATCAGATCACATATAGACTTCAATCAGATAGTTTTAGGGATGTTTAGAAAAATATTGAAAATTGATCAAAATTGAGAATTTGTCCTCTACCCCCTAGCATCGAAAATTTCAACTTTTGACCAAATTGAAATTGTTGAGTTTTTCATCTATTTTGATTGGTAATCATTCTAGGATTGATCAGATAACATATAGACTTCAATCAGATAGTTTTAGGGATGTTTAGAAAAATAGTGAAAATTGATCAAAATTGAAAATTTGTCCTCTACCCCCTAGCTTCGAAAATTTCAACTTTTGACCAAATTGAAATTGTTGAATTTTTCATCTATTTTGATTGGTAATCATTCTAGGATTGATCAGATAACATATAGACTTCAATCAGATAGTTTTAGGGATGTTTAGAAAAATATTGAAAATTGATCAAAATTGAGAATTTGTCCTCTAACCCCTAGCATCGAAAATTTCAACTTTTGACCAAATTGAAATTGTTGAATTTTTCATCTATTTTGATTGGTAATCATTCTAGGATTGATCAGATCACATATAGACTTCAATCAGATAGTTTTAGGGATGTTTAGAAAAATATTGAAAATTGATCAAAATTGAGAATTTGTCCTCTACCCCCTAGCATCGAAAATTTCAACTTTTGACCAAATTGAAATTGTTGAATTTTTCATCTATTTTGATTGGTAATCATTCTAGGATTGATCAGATAACATATAGACTTCAATCAGATAGTTTTAGGGATGTTTAGAAAAATATTGAAAATTGATCAAAATTGAGAATTTGTCCTCTACCCCCTAGCATCAAAAATTTCAATTTTTTGACCAAATTGAAATTGTTGAATTTTTCATCTATTTTGATTGGTAATCATTCTAGGATTGATCAGATAACATATAGACTTCAATCAGATAGTTTTAGGGATGTTTACAAAAATAGTGAAAATTGATCAAAATTGAGAATTTCTCCTCTACCCCCTAGCATCGAAAATTTCAAATTTTGACCAAATTGAAATTGTTGAATTTTTCATCTATTTTGATTGGTAATCATTCTAGGATTGATCAGATCACATATAGACTTCAATCAGATAGTTTTAGGGATGTTTAGAAAAATATTGAAAATTGATCAAAATTGAGAATTTGTCCTCTACCCCCTAGCATCGAAAATTTCAACTTTTGACCAAATTGAAATTGTTGAGTTTTTCATCTATTTTGATTGGTAATCATTCTAGGATTGATCAGATAACATATAGACTTCAATCAGATAGTTTTAGGGATGTTTAGAAAAATAGTGAAAATTGATCAAAATTGAAAATTTGTCCTCTACCCCCTAGCTTCGAAAATTTCAACTTTTGACCAAATTGAAATTGTTGAATTTTTCATCTATTTTGATTGGTAATCATTCTAGGATTGATCAGATAACATATAGACTTCAATCAGATAGTTTTAGGGATGTTTAGAAAAATATTGAAAATTGATCAAAATTGAGAATTTGTCCTCTACCCCCTAGCATCAAAAATTTCAATTTTTTGACCAAATTGAAATTGTTGAATTTTTCATCTATTTTGATTGGTAATCATTCTAGGATTGATCAGATAACATATAGACTTCAATCAGATAGTTTTAGGGATGTTTACAAAAATAGTGAAAATTGATCAAAATTGAGAATTTCTCCTCTACCCCCTAGCATCGAAAATTTCAAATTTTGACCAAATTGAAATTGTTGAATTTTTCATCTATTTTGATTGGTAATCATTCTAGGATTGATCAGATCACATATAGACTTCAATCAGATAGTTTTAGGGATGTTTAGAAAAATATTGAAAATTGATCAAAATTGAGAATTTGTCCTCTACCCCCTAGCATCGAAAATTTCAACTTTTGACCAAATTGAAATTGTTGAGTTTTTCATCTATTTTGATTGGTAATCATTCTAGGATTGATCAGATAACATATAGACTTCAATCAGATAGTTTTAGGGATGTTTAGAAAAATAGTGAAAATTGATCAAAATTGAAAATTTGTCCTCTACCCCCTAGCTTCGAAAATTTCAACTTTTGACCAAATTGAAATTGTTGAATTTTTCATCTATTTTGATTGGTAATCATTCTAGGATTGATCAGATAACATATAGACTTCAATCAGATAGTTTTAGGGATGTTTAGAAAAATAGTGAAAATTGATCAAAATTGAGAATTTCTCCTCTACCCCCTAGCATCGAAAATTTCAAATTTTGACCAAATTGAAATTGTTGAATTTTTCATCTATTTTGATTGGTAATCATTCTAGGATTGATCAGATCACATATAGACTTCAATCAGATAGTTTTAGGGATGTTTAGAAAAATAGTGAAAATTGATCAAAATTGAGAATTTGTCCTCTACCCCCTAGCATCGAAAATTTCCATTTTTTGACCGATTTAAAATTGTTGAATTTTTTATCTATTCTGATTGGTAATCATTCTAGGATTGATCAGATAACATATAGACTTCAATCAAATAGTTTTAGGAATGTTTAGAAAAATATTGAAAATTGATCAAAATTGAGAATTTGTCCTCTATCCCCTAGCATCGAAAATTTCAACTTTTGACCAAATTGAAATTGTTGAATTTTTCATCTATTTTGATTGGTAATCATTCTAGGATTGATCAGATAACATATAGACTTCAATCAGATAGTTTTAGGAATGTTTAGAAAAATATTGAAAATTGATCAAAATTGAGAATTTGTCCTCTACCCCCTAGCATCGAAAATTTCAACTTTTGACCAAATTGAAATTGTTGAATTTTTCATCTATTTTGATTGGTAATCATTCTAGGATTGATCAGATAACATATAGACTTCAATCAGATAGTTTTAGGGATGTTTAGAAAAATATTGAAAATTGATCAAAATTGAAAATTTGTCCTCTACCCCCTAGCTTCGAAAATTTCAACTTTTGACCAAATTGAAATTGTTGAATTTTTCATCTATTTTGATTGGTAATCATTCTAGGATTGATCAGATAACATATAGACTTCAATCAGATCGTTTTAGGGATGTTTAGAAAAATAGTGAAAATTGATCAAAATTGAGAATTTGTCCTCTACCCCCTAGCATCGAAAATTTCCATTTTTTGACCAAATTGAAATTGTTGAATTTTTCATCTATTTTGATTGGTAATCATTCTAGCATTGATCAGATAACATATAGACTTCAATCAGATAGTTTTAGGGATGTTTAGAAAAATAGTGAAAATTGATCAAAATTGAGAATTTCTCCTCTACCCCCTAGCATCGAAAATTTCAAATTTTGACCAAATTGAAATTGTTGAATTTTTCATCTATTTTGATTGGTAATTATTCTAGGATTGATCAGATCACATATAGACTTCAATCAGATAGTTTTAGGGATGTTTAGAAAAATAGTGAAAATTGATCAAAATTGAGAATTTGTCCTCTACCCCCTAGCATCGAAAATTTCCATTTTTTGACCAAATTGAAATTGTTGAATTTTTCATCTATTTTGATTGGTAATCATTCTAGCATTGATCAGATAACATATAGACTTCAATCAGATAGTTTTAGGGATGTTTAGAAAAATAGTGAAAATTGATCAAAATTGAGAATTTCTCCTCTACCCCCTAGCATCGAAAATTTCAAATTTTGACCAAATTGAAATTGTTGAATTTTTCATCTATTTTGATTGATAATCATTCTAGGATTGATCAGATAACATATAGACTTCAATCAGATAGTTTTAGGGATGTTTAGAAAAATATTGAAAATTGATCAAAATTGAGAATTTGTCCTCTACCCCCTAGCATCGAAAATTTCAACTTTTGACCAAATTGAAATTGTTGAATTTTTCATCTATTTTGATTGGTAATCATTCTAGGATTGATCAGATAACATATAGACTTCAATCAGATAGTTTTAGGGATGTTTAGAAAAATAGTGAAAATTGATCAAAATTGAGAATTTGTCCTCTACCCCCTAGCATCGAAAAAAATTTCCATTTTTTGACCGAATTGAAATTGTTGAATTTTTTATCTATGTTGATTGGTAATCATTCTAGGATTGATCAGATAACATATAGACTTCAATCAGATAGTTTTAGGGATGTTTAGAAAAATATTGAAAATTGATCAAAATTGAGAATTTCTCCTCTACCCCCTAGCATCGAAAATTTCAACTTTTGACCAAATTGAAATTGTTGAATTTTTCATCTATTTTGATTGGTAATCATTCTAGGATTGATCAGATAACATATAGACTTCAATCAGATAGTTTTAGGAATGTTTAGAAAAATATTGAAAATTGATCAAAATTGAGAATTTGTCCTCTACCCCCTAGCATCGAAAATTTCAACTTTTGACCAAATTGAAATTGTTGAATTTTTCATCTATTTTGATTGGTAATCATTCTAGGATTGATCAGATAACATACAGACTTCAATCAGATAGTTTTAGGGATGTTTAGAAAAATATTGAAAATTGATCAAAATTGAGAATTTTTCCTCTACCCCCTAGCATCAAAAATTTCAACTTTTGACCAAATTGAAATTGTTGAATTTTTCATCTATTTTGATTGGTAATCATTCTAGGATTGATCAGATAACATATAGACTTCAATCAGATAGTTTTAGGGATGTTTAGAAAAATAGTGAAAATTGATCAAAATTGAGAATTTGTCCTCTACCCCCTAGCATCGAAAATTTCCATTTTTTGACCAAATTGAAATTGTTGAATTTTTCATCTATTTTGATTGGTAATCATTCTAGCATTGATCAGATAACATATAGACTTCAATCAGATAGTTTTAGGGATGTTTAGAAAAATAGTGAAAATTGATCAAAATTGAGAATTTCTCCTCTACCCCCTAGCATCGAAAATTTCAAATTTTGACCAAATTGAAATTGTTGAATTTTTCATCTATTTTGATTGATAATCATTCTAGGATTGATCAGATAACATATAGACTTCAATCAGATAGTTTTAGGGATGTTTAGAAAAATATTGAAAATTGATCAAAATTGAGAATTTGTCCTCTAACCCCTAGCATCGAAAATTTCAACTTTTGACCAAATTGAAATTGTTGAATTTTTCATCTATTTTGATTGGTAATCATTCTAGGATTGATCAGATAACATATACACTTCAATCAGATAGTTTTAGGGATGTTTAGAAAAATAGTGAAAATTGATCAAAACTGAGAATTTTTCCTCTACCCCCTAGCATCGAAAATTTCTATTTTTTGACCAAATTGAAATTGTTGAATTTTTCATCTATTTTGATTGGTAATCATTCTAGGATTGATCAGATAACATATAGACTTCAATCAGATAGTTTTAGGGATGTTTAGAAAAATAGTGAAAATTGATCAAAATTGAGAATTTGTCCTCTACCCCCTAGCATCGAAAATTTCAACTTTTGACCAAATTGAAATTGTTGAATTTTTCATCTATTTTGATTGGTAATCATTCTAGGATTGATCAGATAACATATACACTTCAATCAGATAGTTTTAGGGATGTTTAGAAAAATAGTGAAAATTGATCAAAACTGAGAATTTGTCCTCTACCCCCTAGCATCGAAAATTTCTATTTTTTGACCAAATTGAAATTTTTCATCTATTTTGATTGGTAATCATTCTAGGATTGATCAGATAACATATAGACTTCAATGAGATAGTTTTAGGGATGTTTAGAAAAATAGTGAAAATTGATCAAAACTGAGAATTTGTCCTCTACTTCCCTAGCATCGAAAATTTCTATTTTTTGACCAAATTGAAATTGTGAATTTTTCATCTATTTTGATTGGTAATCATTCTAGGATTGATCAGATAACATATAGACTTCAATCAGATAGTTTTAGGGATGTTTAGAAAAATATTGAAAATTGATCAAAATTGAGAATTTGTCCTCTACCCCCTAGCATCAAAAATTTCAATTTTTTGACCAAATTGAAATTGTTGAATTTTTCATCTATTTTGATTGGTAATCATTCTAGGATTGATCAGATAACATATAGACTTCAATCAGATAGTTTTAGGGATGTTTACAAAAATAGTGAAAATTGATCAAAATTGAGAATTTCTCCTCTACCCCCTAGCATCGAAAATTTCAAATTTTGACCAAATTGAAATTGTTGAATTTTTCATCTATTTTGATTGGTAATCATTCTAGGATTGATCAGATCACATATAGACTTCAATCAGATAGTTTTAGGGATGTTTAGAAAAATATTGAAAATTGATCAAAATTGAGAATTTGTCCTCTACCCCCTAGCATCGAAAATTTCAACTTTTGACCAAATTGAAATTGTTGAATTTTTCATCTATTTTGATTGGTAATCATTCTAGGATTGATCAGATAACATATAGACTTCAATCAGATAGTTTTAGGGATGTTTAGAAAAATATTGAAAATTGATCAAAATTGAAAATTTGTCCTCTACCCCCTAGCTTCGAAAATTTCAACTTTTGACCAAATTGAAATTGTTGAATTTTTCATCTATTTTGATTGGTAATCATTCTAGGATTGATCAGATAACATATAGACTTCAATCAGATAGTTTTAGGGATGTTTAGAAAAATAGTGAAAATTGATCAAAATTGAGAATTTCTCCTCTACCCCCTAGCATCGAAAATTTCAAATTTTGACCAAATTGAAATTGTTGAATTTTTCATCTATTTTGATTGGTAATCATTCTAGGATTGATCAGATCACATATAGACTTCAATCAGATAGTTTTAGGGATGTTTAGAAAAATAGTGAAAATTGATCAAAATTGAGAATTTGTCCTCTACCCCCTAGCATTGAAAATTTCCATTTTTTGACCGATTTAAAATTGTTGAATTTTTTATCTATTCTGATTGGTAATCATTCTAGGATTGATCAGATAACATATAGACTTCAATCACATAGTTTTAGGAATGTTTAGAAAAATATTGAAAATTGATCAAAATTGAGAATTTGTCCTCTATCCCCTAGCATCGAAAATTTCAACTTTTGACCAAATTGAAATTGTTGAATTTTTCATCTATTTTGATTGGTAATCATTCTAGGATTGATCAGATAACATATAGACTTCAATCAGATAGTTTTAGGGATGTTTACAAAAATAGTGAAAATTGATCAAAATTGAGAATTTCTCCTCTACCCCCTAGCATCGAAAATTTCAATTTTTCGACCAAATTGAAATTGTTGAATTTTTCATCTATTTTGGTTGGTAATCATTCTAGGATTGATCAGATAACATATACACTTCAATCAGATAGTTTTAGGGATGTTTAGAAAAATATTGAAAATTGATCAAAATTGAGAATTTTTCCTCTACCCCCTAGCACCGAAAATTTCAATTTTTTGACCAAATTGAAATTGTTGAATTTTTCATCTATTTTGATTGGTAATCATTCTAGGATTGATCAGATAACATATAGACTTCAATCAGATAGTTTTAAGGATGTTTAGAAAAATATTGAAAATTGATCAAAATTGAGAATTTTTCCTATACCCCCTAGCACCGAAAATTTCAATTTTTTGACCAAATTGAAATTGTTGAATTTTTCATCTACTTTGATTGGTAATCATTCTAGGATTGATCAGATAACATATAGACTTCAATCAGATAGTTTTAGGGATGTTTAGAAAAATATTGAAAATTGATCAAAATTGAGAATTTTTCCTCTACCCCCTAGCATCGAAAATTTCAATTTTTCAACCAAATTGAAATTGTTGAATTTTTCATTTATTTTGGTTGGTAATCATTCTAGGATTGATCAGATAACATATACACTTCAATCAGATAGTTTTAGGGATGTTTAGAAAAATATTGAAAATTGATCAAAATTGAGAATTTGTCCTCTACCCCCTAGCATCGAAAATTTCAATTTTTTCACCAAATTGAAATTGTTGAATTTTTCATCTATTTTGATTGGTAATCATTCTAGGATTGATCAGATAACATATACACTTCAATCAGATAGTTTTAGGGATGTTTAGAAAAATATTGAAAATTGATCAAAATTGAGAATTTGTCCTCTACCCCCTAGCATCGAAAATTTCAATTTTTCGACCAAATTGAAATTGTTGAATTTTTCATTTATTTTGATTGGTAATCATTCTAGGATTGATCAGATACCATATAGACTTCAATCAGATAGTTTTAGGGATGTTTAGAAAAATATTGAAAATTGATCAAAATTGAGAATTTTTCCTCTACCCCCTAGCATCGAAAATTTCAATTTTTCGACCAAATTGAAATTGTTGAATTTTTCATCTATTTTGATTGGTAATCATTCTAGGATTGATCAGATAACATATAGACTTCAATCAGATAGTTTTAGGGATGTTTAGAAAAATATTGAAAATTGATCAAAATTGAGAATTTTTCCTCTCCCCCCTAGCATCGAAAATTTCAATTTTTTGACCAAATTGAAATTGTTGAATTTTTCATCTATTTTGATTGGTAATCATTCTAGGATTGATCAGATAACATATAGACTTCAATCAGATAGTTTTAGGGATGTTTAGAAAAATATTGAAAATTGATCAAAATTGAGAATTTTTCCTCTACCCCCTAGCATCGAAACTCTTGGTAATCATTCTAGGATTGATCAGATAACATATAGACTTCAATCAGATAGTTTTAGGGATGTTTAGAAAAATATTGAAAATTGATCAAAATTGAGAATTTGTCCTCTACCCCCTAGCATCGAAAATTTCAAGTTTTTGACCAAATTGAAATTGTTGAATTTTTCATCTATTTTGATTGGTAATCATTCTAGGATTGATCAGATAACATATAGACTTCAATCAGATAGTTTTAAGGATGTTAAGAAAAATATTGAAAATTGATCAAAATTGAGAATTTTTCCTCTACCCCCTAGCATCGAAAATTTCAAGTTTTTGACCAAATTGAAACTGTTGAATTTTTCATCTATTTTGATTGGTAATCATTCTAGGATTGATCAGATAACATATAGACTTCAATCAGATAGTTTTAGGGATGTTTAGAAAAATATTGAAAATTGATCAAAATTGAGAATTTTTCCTCTACCCCCTAGCATCGAAAATTTCAATTTTTCGACCAAATTGAAATTGTTGAATTTTTCATCTATTTTGGTTGGTAATCATTCTAGGATTGATCAGATAACATATAGACTTCAATCAGATAGTTTTAGGGATGTTTAGAAAAATATTGAAAATTGATCAAAATTGAGAATTTTTCCTCTACCCCGCCTATCCATTCATTCATCGATTCATCCGTTAATTCATCAATTCATCCATTCATTCATTCATTTATCCATCCATCCATTCAGTCTATCATCCTTCCAATAATTCATTCATTTATTCAGTATTAACGTCATGCGGAAAGGAGAGTAGGAAACAAGCTTGCTTCATAACCCTAATAGAGCGTAACGCAATCTCAGTTATGTCCAAAAAATAGTATTGGATCAGTGAGTAGCAGTAAACCTTAGATCATACCGTCTACAAGGAACGACAAGTGTCGTGTCTAATTTATTCGCTTGTAATTTATTTGATTATGTAATCAGTATGATAATTTATGCGAGGCAGAAATGCCACGAGTATTTTAGAGCTTTGTGTGTATTAGTTTTACTGTTTATTAAATCGAGTTTAGAGCTTTATTTGTGTCCACGATGGTGAACTGATTCTAGTAGAATACGCTACAACAAGTACTTGGAACCTTGCTGACTGAAGTTCAGAATATATAATATGGCTGTTCAAACAATATTGACATGGTCATTAACAGATAATGATGTTGCATGGGAGGCTACATTGTTTTAATATTGTAATGGTAACCATATAAATATCAGGAAAAGGTAAAAAAATACATTTTGTGTTCTGTTTCATTAACCATATTTCAAAATCGAGAATTAGATCGCATTCCCGAAAATGTTCCGAACAATTTCCGAAGTACCAGTGCTTCTCGTCCGTATGATTTACAACCGTGTGTAACCATGATTGGGAACACAGGAAACCTAGCATGGTAACCATAATTGGGAACACAGGAAACCCAGGATGCGCTTACTTTCTGTGAATCAATAATCAATGATAGCTTTAATGTATCTTGCGTAGTAACTATTGAGGCTGCTTTTCAATTCTAGAGGAAATAAGGGTATGAACAGTTTTGTTGTTGTTGCAAGTGGGTGTATTTATCTTGTACCACTTCAAACAAATACTTAGTGAAATAAATCACCGAGATAGACAAAAGCAGAGTGCTTGTTAATAAATGGTATCGCCATCTTTTTCTCCATACTCTTCCCACAGCAATGTTCATCACACGAGTTTGAATCACGAGTGAAATTGTATTGAAGACTAAATCGATAAACAGTCCAACAGAAACTCGCTTAAAGAACTCAACAATCACGACTTGGGGTTTTTCTAGAGCGTAAAGAATCTGATATACTGTCATCACCCCTAATGAGAACACCAGTAAGGTCGCTTCTTGTAGAATGATCTGGATGGTGAGGTCTGCCACGAAGCGCCTGCTTCGAAGACTTTGGTATTTCGGCGTAGGGGTGTTCCTTCGTAGAACATAACGATACAAACAGTCCCAGATCTGGTCCCTCATTGTGACCGTAATCCTCTCAACAAGATCTATCGTAGCATGAGCAATTCCTAGCGCTACGAACAAACCAAAACTTTTTATGTCCGACTGCATAACTCTGAAGACAACAGCTGAGGCGGCATATAGCACAGATACGAGGACAAAGGCGTTCCCAGGGTGAACGATCCCGCCCAACTTCTGTGCCCCAAGTCGTGCTATTACTTTGGGAATAGCAGTGAGAATCGGAGATAGGGACGCAATGATAACTTTATTATGCACTTCTCGTTCGATATACCAAGGAATTAGTCCATAGACATATAGCAACGCTACTGGCAACCCGAGTACAAACTGTGCGGAAAGTATGAAGTCGAGTTTTAAAGTATTCTTTAAAGACAGTGGGTAAAACTTTCGAGCTAGCAGGTAGTGGTTGATGAAAATAACACTAGTGAATAAGAAATTCAAAGGAAACGATATCCAAGAAATGCCGTATTTTCCAATCATTTGGAGGTAAAGACGATATGTCGTGTCCATAAAGGCAGCTAAAGCATTCAGCGTCAGGAGATGGAGATCTTTGATGACCGATAACGGGAAGACTGCTACTATACAGATGAAATCCCACATCTCAATTAAGCCTCCTTCGATTGCCCTGGTTGTTACTCGCATGCTTTGGACCTTTTAGCGATCAGAATGCAAATAATGATAATTAGATGATTTTGATGATCAACTAGGACGTACATCCTTTTCCAGACACACATGAATGATTTCTTAATTTTTCATCGATCACTGTTAAAAAAACTAAAATAGTGATGACTAGATGATTATTATTAGATGAGCTATGATGGTTAGATGATTATATGATGATGACGATGGTACTGAGGATGGTAATGGTGGTTAGATGACATCATCATCATCATCTTCCCCTCGATGGGGTTGATGATGAGATGAGAATGGTGATGATGATGATTGTGATGATGATTAGACGATAATTAGATGATGATGCTGATTAGATGATGAATGTAATGATGTTGATTAGATTATGATGACGATGGTGATAATGATGAATAGATGATGAAGGTAATGAAGGTGATTAGATGATGATGACGATGGTGATAATGATAAATAGATGATGACGATGGTGATAATGATGAATAGATGATGACGATGGTGATAATGATGAATAGATGATGACGATGGTGATAATGATGAATAGATGATAACGATGGTGATAATGATGAATAGATGATGACGATGGTGATAATGATGAATAGATGATGAAGGTAATGATGCTGATTAGATTATGATGACGATGGTGATAATAATGAAAAGATGATGACGATGGTGATAATGATGAATAGATGATGAAGGTAATAATGCTGATCAGATGATGTCGATTGTAATGATGACGAAGTGGATGATGATTATTGTGATGATGATTAGATTAGGTGATGATGACTTTTTGATGATGATTAGTTAAAGTTGATGAAGATGAGATGATGGTAATGATCGACACGGGTGAAAAACGCACGGCGCATGCGTAAGCAAAACAAAGACTAACTGAAGATTTTATGAAAGGTTTCGTGTGGTTATGTATTATGCGAATTTCATTCCTTCGCGTACGGCGAAGCGTACTCATTTCTCGTTTTGCATTTCAGAAAATTGCTGTATTAACTTTTGTTTTTGAATTTCTATCAAAATCGAAATTGGAAATCGAAAATCGATACAGCTACCGACTTGCTCCTCTCCCCTCGTAATTTTATTTCTCAACAATATTTCTGTAGCTAAACTAGGTTCAGCGAGTCTCAAAAAATCCATTGTTCAAAATCCATTGTTCAAAAAATCCATTGAAAGGAATGTTTTGATTTGAGGCCGTTAATAAAATTTACAAAATCCATTCGGCATTCATACAAATTACAAAACAAATAATGAGAAACAAAATTTCGATAAACAAATTCAATCTTCTAACCTAGACAGGAACCCATGAGCTGGTTTGACTATAAAACTACAACAAGAAAAGCATTTTTAAACAATTGATATATTTGAAAGCATATACGTACCATTTTTGGCATCTCATTCCAGTGTCCATTCATATCAAAGCACCACTCACCAAAAATAAAATCTAATGTGATAAAACCAATAACTAGTAAACCAATCAGACTTCCACACAGTGTCTGAATAAGAAACACATTTTTTAGGCATTCCTTCAGCGATGTTTTGAACGGCGGCAAACTCCTTTTCCAAGCCTTGGGATCTGCTGCGTCGTTCTCTGGAGGATCGAATTCTTGGAAGATGTGATCATCTTGATCAAATTCGATGAAATCAACAAGTAGGTCTGCTTGTGGTTGTTGGATCAATGCTTCTTCTAGTTCAGCTTCTCGGTTGTTATATGTTTGAACTAAAGCTATCCCAGTGCAGTTTTCCACAAGAAAGCTTATAAAGAGTATGATTTCGGCGATCATTTTTGTGGCTATAGCCAAAGGCGAAAGCCACTATAGTGAAAGAGTTGTTATAGTGAAAGAGTTGTGGTCGTCAATTTTTCCCGGGCGATGTCTGACACCATCCCGCGATACAATTTTTGCTGCGAACGAAGTGAGCAGCGACACTAATCTCGCAGATTTTCCATTGGGATCCCTGTGTAACACGATCAATACCGAAGTCGAAAGTCGATTTCGTGGGCTAGGTAGCGATTGACAATTTTTGCGCCTGTCGTAATCGTAATCAGCGGTTATTATCAAATGATTAATGCGCCGTAAACCACATGGTCTCTTGGCGAAGGTATGTATGATAATTACTTTATGTTAAATGCGACTTTATTTACTCGAGGAAGTATTCATCAAGGTGATGGTCGTTTTAGCAACATTTCAAGAGGAAGACAATGTGCTTTTATGACTCTTTCAGCTCTGTTATGTGCAAATTGTGGTAATATTTCGAAATGGACAACACAGACGGTGGATCGTCTTTTAGCCGAAGGAGATTCCATGTTTTTAAAAGCTTTCGAAGAACGCTCCTGTACCTGATGAAGAGACGATTTCTCTGAATTATCTGCAAGATCGAGTCCTTTGGTTTACGATGACACACAATCAATCGCCCAACGAGGCAAACGATCCAAATCAATCGCCCGACGAGGCAAACGATCTTGATTTACATTCTGCCTTGATGAATACTTTCTCGAATGATAATTATGCATTTATGATACTAGATGGTATTGATTAAACATACTGACAATGTTATTTATGTTTTTGATTCTCATGCACGTAACGATTATGGTATGCTTGATGATAATGGCACTGCTGTTGTTATGAAATGCTGTGATCTAACCACATTAGAACAATATTTACGTTCACTTTCCATTGAATTAAGTAGTGAATTCTTTGAAATTATGCCTGTTCAATTTGTTAGTAACACTAGTAAATCACCAACTCACCAACTAATGTCGACTAACAATAAAAATTTGTGTACGAGAAAAGTTGTTGAATTTTCTGAATGTAAAGAGGAAAAAAATATTGAAAAAACAAAAAAAAGAAAACTCCCAGAAGAAACGCCACATCATAGAGAAACCAGGCTAGAAAAGATGAGAACATATCAAAAAAATAGCAAATTAACACAAACTGCAATTGAAAGGCAAAAAAGATTAGATGCACAAAAAGCATACTTCAAGAAAAAAACATCTGAACAAACCGAAACTCAATCGCAAAATAGTTTAGATGCACAAAAAGCCTACTTTAAGAAAAGAATCATCGAAGAAACTCATTTTCAAAAACAAACTAGATTGGAAAATAAACTCACGTTTTTAACAAAAACAACTTCAATAATAACAACTTTTCATTGAACCATAAGCTACAACCTGAAACTCTACAAAGAATACAAAAGTTTAGGCACCGTCAAAAGTAATGAGTTTTGAAGCGTATTTCTATTGTTTCACAGTCTTAACAATACGAAAATGCTTTGAAGCGCATGAATGTCGACAATAGCTTACTTTAAGTGCATACAAATACACATCGCAGCACTTCACTTCTGATAAGAACCGCTAGTATTATGTCAATTTGATGTATCTAAATATAGTTCAATGTGTCACGGTTTTGTCACGATACATTTTCTTTTGATCAATTCGATTGCGTGTGTTCGTCATTTGTACTAAAGTTACCTAATATATATTTCTACAAAATACTTTTTTGTTTTGTTTTTATTTGTGTTTCTACAAAATACTTTCGTGTTTTTTATTTGTGTTTCTACAAAATACTTTTGTTTTTTTATTTGTTTCTACAAAATACTTTTTTGTTTTTTTTATTTGTTTCTACAAAATACTTTCGTGTTTTTTATTTGTGTCTTTACAAAATACTTTCGTGTTTTTTTATTTGTTTCTACAAAATACTTTCGTGTTTTTTTATTTGTGTTTCTACAAAATACTTTCATGTTTTTTTATTTGTGTTTCTACAAAATACTTTCATGTTTTTTATTTGTAATTCTACGAAATACTTTTGTTTTTTTATTTGTCTCTACAAAATACTTTTTTGTTTTTTTATTTGTGTCTACAAAATACTTTTGTGTTTTTTATGTGTAATTCTACAAAATACTTTTGTGTTTTTTTATTTGTAATTCTACAAAATACTTTTGTGTTTTTTTATTTGTGTTTCTACAAAATACTTTTGTGTTTTTTTTATTTGTAATTCTACAAAATACTTTCGTGTTTTTTTATTTGTGTTTCTACAAAATACTTTGATGTTTTTTATTTGTAATTCTACGAAATACTTTGTTTTTTTATTTGTGTCTCTACAAAATACTTTTTTGTTTTTTTATTTGTGTCTCTACAAAATACTTTCGTGTTTTTTTATGTGTAATTCTACAAAATACTTTTGTGTTTTTTTATTTGTAATTCTACAAAATACTTTTGTGTTTTTTTATTTGTGTTTCTACAAAATACTTTTGTGTTTTTTTTATTTGTAATTCTACAAAATACTTTCGTGTTTTTTTATTTGTAATTCTACAAAATACTTTTGTGTTTTTTTATTTGTGTTTCTACAAAATACTTTTTTGTTTTTTTTATTTGTTTCTACAAAATACTTTTTTGTTTTTTATATTTGTGTCTACAAAATACTTTCGTGTTTTTTATTTGTGTCTTTACAAAATACTTTCGTGTTTTTTTATTTGTTTCTACAAAATACTTTCGTGTTTTTTTATTTGTGTTTCTACAAAATACTTTCATGTTTTTTTATTTGTGTTTCTACAAAATACTTTCATGTTTTTTATTTGTAATTCTACGAAATACTTTTGTTTTTTTATTTGTGTCTCTACAAAATACTTTTTTGTTTTTTTATTTGTGTCTACAAAATACTTTTGTGTTTTTTATGTGTAATTCTACAAAATACTTTTGTGTTTTTTTATTTGTAATTCTACAAAATACTTTTGTGTTTTTTTATTTGTGTTTCTACAAAATACTTTTGTGTTTTTTTTATTTGTAATTCTACAAAATACTTTCGTGTTTTTTTATTTGTGTTTCTACAAAATACTTTCATGTTTTTTATTTGTAATTCTACGAAATACTTTGTTTTTTTATTTGTGTCTCTACAAAATACTTTTTTGTTTTTTTTATTTGTGTCTCTACAAAATACTTTCGTGTTTTTTTATGTGTAATTCTACAAAATACTTTTGTGTTTTTTTATTTGTAATTCTACAAAATACTTTTGTTTTTTTATTTGTGTTTCTACAAAATACTTTTGTGTTTTTTTTATTTGTAATTCTACAAAATACTTTCGTGTTTTTTTATTTGTAATTCTACAAAATACTTTTGTGTTTTTTTATTTGTGTTTCTACAAAATACTTTTTTGTTTTTTTTATTTGTTTCTACAAAATACTTTTTTGTTTTTTATATTTGTGTCTACAAAATACTTTTGTGTTTTTTGTTTGTAATTCTACAAAATACTGGGGAGGGGGAGGGAGGAGGAGGGGAAGGGGGGAGGGGGAGGGAGGGGGGCTTTCGATTCACCTAAATGTTTTGAAATGAATTGTTGAAATATATTAAAAGTAAAGGAAATATTGCATATCAAATTTAACCTTGCAGGATTTATTTAAGTAGCCAAACAAAAAAGAGAGAGACAAATGATATGGGTAAACAATTACGAATATTACGAACCCTTTTAGGGTTAAAATATTTCCTGTGCGTACCTTTTAGGGTCCATTTAGAGTTTTGGCTCAAAAATCAGTTGTAAGGGTCCCTTTACTCTGCTTTGTTTTTATCTGTGCGTACCTTTTAGGGGTCATTTTCAAAATCTCCGCCGATCACCCCTACCACTTGGACAAAGGGAGTATCCCCATCCCCCCCCCCTCCCCCGGGTGATTAGTACTATATAGTTCTAAATATACCAATTTGCGTGTACGCATTACGGCCATTTAACTATAGCCACATGCACTCTTGGACTGCCTTTAATTTGAGCTGCGAAAGTGGAAGCTTTCATGCAAGGAAGTCCAAAATGTGGTCTTCAGATTCTAATATTGTAACGCAATCTCTGCTCTGTTTGTACCGAGTAATTCTGTTAGAGGAGGGCTAGAGTACTAATTTCACAACGCAGGATGCCTTACACGAGATATTTAGAATGCTAAAGAGAGCGGCATGATATGTTCACGAAATAAATTCCCTTTTTTAATTCTTGACCCTGCCTTAAACAACTTTTACGGGGTAAAATGCATGCCATGTTTAAGACAGCAAAGCAAAAATCCATACCCTATACAGCGGCACATAAATGGATAGTACATCATTTTCACCCCAAAGTAGCTCATCTATTCTTCGCCCTGGCGGGTTGAGTTATGGGAGAATCGAATTTTGCCGAGGCGAAGAGAGAGTGAGGAAACTGTGTCGGCTTATGTGAACGTCGCCGAAGGGGAGGAGGGAGAGGCAAAAAACTCGTCTATGATGCTATACATATGGCGTAACTTCGCAGAAATGGGCAGAATTGTTGCAAACGATTGCTTAAATACCTAAACGAGGGCATTCTTCTCACCTAGAGCTCATTCCTGAGAGAGCGTGTAATCATCCCGCCTGGCTTCGATATTTAGCTATTTTGGTGGTGAAGATAGCACATATATATGTAACGCAATGTATGTAACGCAATGTTTGTTAATCTGTTTATACCCATTTATTCCGTCAGGGGAGGGCTAGGGGATTTTAGTACCGCAACCTGGATCAGTTTTTTTGTATCGAAAAATTCCATCAGGGGAGGGCTAGGGGATTTTAGTGCCGCAATCTGTTTCACTTCTTTGCATCGACTTATTCCGTCAGGGGAGGGCTAGGGGATTTTAGTGCCGCAATCTGTTTCACTTGTTTGCATCGACTTATTCCGTCAGGGGAGGGCTAGGGGATTTTAGTGCCGCAATCTGTTTCACTTGTTTGCATCGACTTATTCCGTCAGGGGAGGGCTAGGGGATGTTAGCTAGTGCCGCAATCTGGATCAGTTTTTTTGTACCGACTTATTCCATCAGGGGAGGGCTAGGGGATTTTAGTGCCGCAATCTGTTTCACTTGTTTGCATCGACTTATTCCGTCAGGGGAGGGCTAGGGGATTTTAGTGCCGCAATCTGTTTCACTTGTTTGCATCGACTTATTCCGTCAGGGGAGGGCTAGGGGATGTTAGCTAGTGCCGCAATCTGGATCAGTTTTTTTTGTACCGACTTATTCCGTCAGAGGATGGCTAGGGGATGTTAGTACCGCAATCTGTTTCAGTTGTTTGTACCGAATAATTCCGTCAGGGGAGGGCTAGGGGATTTTAGTGCCGCAATCTGGATCAGTTTTGGATGAAGTAATTCCGTCAGGGGAAGGCTAGGGGAGGCAATTGACCGACGGCATAGTTTTATGCAGGATGCCTTACTATACACCAGAGATTAAGAATGCTAAAGAGTGCGGCATGAAATAAAAGGCTGTGAAGTTTCGAAAGTTAATATTGAGATGCATAATTTGGTAAATATGATACACATTGCACTTTTTTTTTTGCTGGTCTTGCTGTATAAAAGGTGACCACGTGGTCAACAGTGAAAATAGGGTGGGGAAGAGGGGGTACCGATCACGAATCACGCGCCGTTTTTTCATGATTTCACGGATCACGCGTACGGAGTAACGTAAAGCGTTTTCACGAATCACAGTTTTAGAACTCGCGATGTTAACTCTGTTGTTTCTACTAGGTAACGTTTTGCGCTTGATAGACAGATAATCAATATTAACTAAATCTTCCAGATATAAAGAATAACACTGCTAGCAATAAACGTCTCGCAGGCCACTTGTCTAGCCCTAACCCTAACCCTCCTGTTAGCGAATTGCGCTTAAGACAGATAAAACATACCATGAATCTTTGTACGTTTTTGTTGTAGATCCTGTTTTTAATAATAAGACAATTTGGTGTAAAATGCATATCTTGTTTTAATAAGACAACAAGGCCAAAAACCACACCTCGTCCAGCGGCACAAACCCGTATAACAAATATATGGGAACCCCCTCCCCCTGGGGTTAGCCTTGGTGTCCCGTGGAAGAATCTGTTTACCTTGAGAAGTGTTGCGTGACAAGTCCATTGTCCAAGGTTGCTCTCTTTGATTTCCATCGTTCTCTCCAAAAGGTAAGCTTTAATCCGCAGTACTAAAATCTCTTTTCATTAAAATACTATCTCTGTAATTATTACTGTGTTTGAAACCAGGTTAAGAGCGTTGCCGGGCTTGGTAAGAGAATTATAACAAAGCGAGCTTTGCTCCCGGGTTTGCTCAATCGAAATCATCTTGAGTTTATATACTTTGGAACATTTGCAAGTCAAAATCAGACTTATACAAAAGAACCTAGCTCATCTATTTACTGTTTCCAGATTTTGCGTCCGCTTACTCTTTATCTTTGTATCTTCGATTTAAATGTTCACTTAAACTCCCGGTAAAACTGGAAATCGTACTGAACGATTCCTTCGATTTCGATAAAGATCGATTACCTTTTTTTGCTGTCGTTTAGAAACCATTGAACATTGTTATTTATCAAAGTGTTTTACATGCTTACATTATAAAAACTCTTATAACTTTATATTATTGCTAGTACATTAAGATTCTAAGTATATTTTAACCAGTTATTTTCGGATTATTGACATGTGCTTACAATGTTATCACAGCTTGCCATGGTTGACTGCGCGAAATTAAAGTTGTTGGCCATTGGCACTGATTAAAAGTAGCTTAAAATTCCTTTAAGTTTTGTAGATTTTATAATAGCTGCTATTACAGTATATGTAAATGTTTTAAAACAATATTCAAGTCACTGTTCTCGGGCCAAAACATAGACATGCAGGCCGAAAGCATCCACTTGAGTCCATTGTTGCATGGTATAATTTGCATATAACTACCATAAAAACACTACGGCAGAATGTATATTATCTTATAATTATTATTTTAACTAGTTAAATCTGTATCAAGGTTGTTGGAATTCTTTTAGGTTTTAGTTAAGAATATCGTGACCTAATTTACATCGTAAACAAAGATTGACAAACACTAAAGACATTTTTACATATCTAAGGTAACAAACAGCCATTCGTGTGTTGGGTTTCCTGTGTCGCTTATAGGCTAGTTGGGGAGGGGTGGGTTAGAAGGAACTCATTTATTTTTCACCTATTTTAATAATCGTTGTCGCAGCCGAAGCTACAGTCCACAATCTGAAGTCTGCAAAGGATGTGCGTTATATGTACTTAATTTGTGATTTATTTCACGTTTTTTAAAGAAATATTTGTATTTATATCTACCATTACAACAACTTATAAGCAAATAACACAAACGCAGAGCTCAGTAGAAAACCAAAATATATTATGAATAAATCGATAACAAAAGAAGAAATACCGACCTTTGCAGGCTTTAGAGTGTGGACTGTAGTTCCGATTGTGACAACGATTTTTGAAATAGGTTTGTATTAGTGAATAAGAGTGCAGACATTATAGAGTACAAACACTAAAACCCCGTTTACACGGATCCGGATACTTTTGAAACCGCATACTTTTTGATGCGAATTGGCCTATCGTCCACACGAATCCATTGAATCCGGTCACCGAAATCGCATACTTTTACTTGAATCCTCCGGATACGCGGATTCGTGTGGACGCAAATATTTCTATGCGGTTTCAGCCGGATCGGATTCGTGTAGACGAGGCCTAAAAGTGTGCGACATAAATACCACTAAATACTGCTAAATTATGCAAATTCTTTTGTTCTCTATTGTTTAATCAACACTATTTAGACCTCGTCTACATGAATCCGATCCGGCTGAAACCGCATAGAAATATTTGCGTCCACACGAATCCGCGTATCCGGAGGAATCAAGTATGCGGTTTCGGTGACTGGATTCAATGGATTCGTATGGACGATAGGCCATCAAAAAGTATGCGGTTTCAAAAGTATCCGGATCCGTGTAAACGGGGTCTTAGTGGTAAATAGTACAAAGTATTGCACACTTTTAGTGTTTGTACTCTACCCGTGAAACATTAGTAAAATGATGTATTACTATAAATACCATTACGCTCTAATTCTTTTGTTTTCTTTTGTTTGATTCTGGCTATACTATTTAATATAAAGTAACTTTTGCTTCACGGGTTTATGAAAACCACTCTAATATTTGCACTATATATAAAGATTAAAGATGTCTAATACAATAAAACATTGTTTTTTTTTAGAATAAGTCAAAATGGCCCCTCCACGATTATCATGGCGTTCGTTCCTGACGGTTGAGCCCGTGATCTTTTTGTACGCGTATGGTCTGTTCATGTCAATGCCTATATTCCAGCAATTTGTCTACTATAAGATTAGTGTCTACAAAGGCTTTCCATACGATCCTGAAGGAAAGAAGGAACTTGGGTGCCCGTCTGTGAACTCAACCAACACAACCTTAAAACATCTTGAGGACGAGGTAAGACATATACTAGTCCCTCTAATGTTCCGACAGTTCAGTTCAGTACATTTCCTCTCGAGAGACGTAGCCCCCCTTCGAGTTGAGTTGGACAACCAACTCAGTGAAGTCGCTCCTCTCCTGCGTCGCTCGTTTTGCCTGCTCCACTGCCTGGAGGAGGCTGGCGATTTTGAGCCACAGGTCTATATAATATTGCCAAATCGCAAATAGCATTCGCTTGGTTGTTTGCAGTGTTTGAAGTAGTCTGTAAGATTCTTTGTACTCCTAATTGCAAGAACGTTGTCCTGACTTTTGTAATTTAGTGGGAAAGGGATTTACCATGCGGCACCTCCATCAACGAATCTCCGAGCATTCACAAAAATCGTCATCCATCTACAAACATAGTTCGACACACAACAACAACAACAACAACAGGGACATTCAAAGCGGTTTCACTGTCCTGAAAAAATGCTTGAATGTCCAGTCGGACTCAATTCAAGCGAAAATGTATATTTAACCTATTTTTGCATTGTCCCCCACTATATATATTTCTCTCTTTAATTGCACCATCATTTACTTGCAACTGATTCGCTAGTTTTCTTTTTAAATTGTATAAGCAAAGTTTTTTCTGATTAAAAGAGTTTATTAAACGATAAAAGGATATCACTCATGCTCAACTCTTTCTTTTGTAATTCCTTTCTTAGCAAATTACATTCTTGCAATTAGATGTACACTTATTTCAGAAAACGTTGTCGGACCTTATAAGCAACTAGATGCACTTTGTGCGTTTACTCAGGCTACCTCATAGAGTAGTTACGAAATAACTAAGGCTCAGCCGTGGTTTATACTCTGATAACTGCACGATGGGCAGTTGAAAACACGAGCAAATGTCAAAAAGCACGAGCTGAAAGCGAGCATTTGAAAAATAGCATTTACTTCCGGTTATGTTGAATTGTCCAATGAGAGTTCATGTAAGAAAGAGCATTATCGAAAGCCAATCAGCATCTAGTATATATAATCTTGTAGTTCGCTGGGGGCTTGTTGCTTAAAGTTGCGACAATAGATGAAATAGATGTATACCAGGTAATACATGATATTCAGCTGGGTTCAGGTGATACCTTGTCTCCCGTAGCCGTAGCATTGCGTAACAGGGCTAAACACGGCTGCGAGGAAGTCTACAATCATGTTGAAAATTGTTGTAACACTTTAATAAACGTTTTTGTTTGAGTTTTGAAAAAATATACAAAATGGATATCAATTTGATTTGCAAACTCCCCGGCTTCCCTAAAGCAATGTTGATTGGTCTTTCAATTGAGAACTCTTTTACATTTCCAATACTCAACAATTGATTCGGGGTAGAGGGCGGGGAAACGGAAAAATGCTATATAATTTTTTATCATGTAAAAAAAAACAGATAATGTCCCAAGGTATTTTGCATATGATTGTAGGTGATACTCCTATTTCAAAAAATCGCTGTCGCAAACAAAGCTATATAGTCCTCACTTTGTCTCGTGGCAGACGAGCGGGAGTGAAGCGAGAGGGAAGTTTTCACGTATAAAGTGTATTGTATAGTTTGCAAACTGAATACTACAATATTTGAACCGTAGACGTTATACGAAGTAAAATGAAGACGTACATTGCTGCCACACAGTTTACAATCATGAGTTTGATTAGAAACAGTCAACGATCGAAATTGGTTTGGTAATAAGGTAATACTCTGTTCAACGACCACCTATAGCCTGCTAGTGGCTCTTGGGGAGAGGGAAACCCTAAAAGCCGCTACGCGCAGGCTAACAGACCGCCTGGAAACGTACGTCACCTCAAAGATAATACAAAACAAATATAAACTATAGGTAATATAATGAAATTTGTAACACTGTAAAAAATGTTGAATTAACTTTACTGACGTTTCGAGCTTTAACCCTTCGTCGGAGTGTTACAAATTTCATTCTATTACCTATCGTTTATATCAAGCACCGACGCAGCCTATACTAGTTTACTCACTAGTTTCCATTAGCAGATAACCAGTCATGTAGTAGTTCCTATTTCCATTTCACAGGTCCAGTTGATAGCTTCTCGTTTTGACATCGCCAATGTAATGTGTTTTTCCATACCATCAATCATTGCGTCTCTACTAGTCGGCCCATGGACTGATACCGCTGGCCGTAAACCTGCCCTAGCTGCGCCCGCAATAGGAGCTTTGCTTGAAGCACTGAATGCCATCGTTGTGATGTATACAGACTGGCCGCTGTATGTGTTACTTGCTGGTTCGTTCATTAATGGATGCTGTGGTTTCTTTACAGTCATGATGCAGACTACCATGGCTTATATCGCTGATTCAACTCCTGCTGGGAAAGTTGCTTTACGAATGGGTAGGTTTTAGGAGGATCGTCTAGAGGTTCATTCCATCCATCCATCCATCCATCCATCCATCCATCCATCCATCCATCCATCCATCCATCCATCCATCCATCCATCCATCCATCCATCCATCCATCCATCCATCCATCCATCCATCCATCCATCCATCCATCCATCCATCCATCCATGTATTCATTCATTCATTTAGTTATTCCCTATTTATATGAATATCCCTTAAATTGCTCTCCAAACATCTATTATATTATTTTATTTTCTTGCCAGCCGTTATGCAGCTGATGGTTCTTATCGGTGGACTAATCAGTCAAATGACCAGCGGTCTCTGGATTCAAAACTTCGGCTTCATTCCTCCCTACTGGTGTATCCTAGCATTTGAACTTGTCGCAGTCCTCTACGTCTTCTTCCTCGTACCCGAATCGATCACTAAAACCAAAGAAAATCGAGTTCGATTTTTCAGCCTTACAAGCCTGAAGACAATATGGAGAGTGTATCGAGATCCCAGGGACGGCTATCGAAGAAGTTTGGTCATGTTACTGATAGGAGATGGAATTGTAAGTTTAGCGACGATGGGCCTCAGTGGAGTGATTCTACTGTTCGTCCTCAGGAGTCCTTTATGTTGGTCGCCGACTGTTCTTGGTGCTTTCATGTCCTTTAGGTAAACAACTTTATTACCTCACATGTGTTGCCTATTTCCTTTTTTGTTCTATATTACTATATTTCTGTTTTGCTTGACCATTTGTTACTTTCTCTCTCAATATTTATTATATCTATTATTTATTATATTTATTATATTTATTATATTTATTATATTTATTATATTTATTATATTTATTATATTTATTATATTTATTATATTTATTATATTTATTATATTTATTATATTTATTATATTTGTTATATTTGTTATATTTATTATATTTGTTATATTTATTATATTTATTATATTTATTATATTTGTTATATTTATTATATTTTTATATTTATTATATTTATTATTATTATTTATTATATTTATTATATTTATTATATTTATTATATTTATTATATTCATTATATTCATTATATTCATTATATTAATTATATTAATTATATTTATTATATTTGTTATATTTATTATATTTATTATATTTATTATATTTATTATATTTATTATATTTATTATATTTATTATATTTATTATATTTATTATATTTATTATATTTATTATATTTATTATATTTATTATATTTATTATATTTATTATATTTGTTATATTTATTATATTTGTTATATTTATTATATTTATTATATTTATTATATTTATTATATTTATTATATTTATTATATTTATTATATTTATTATATTTATTATATTTTTATATTTATTATATTTATTATATTTATTATATTTATTATATTTATTATATTTATTATATTTATTATATTTGTTATATTTATTATATTTATTATATTTATTATATTTATTATTTATTATATTTATTATATTTATTATTTATTATATTTTTATATTTATTATATTTATTATATTTTTATTATATTTATTATATTTATTATATTTATTATATTTATTATATTTATTATATTTATTATATTTATTATATTTATTATATTTGTTATATTTATTATATTTATTATATTCATTATATTCATTATATTGATTATATTTATTATATTTATTATATTTATTGTATTTATTATATTTATTATATTTATTATATTTATTATATTTATTATATTTGTTATATTTATTATATTTATTATATTTGTTATATTTATTATATTTGTTATATTTGTTATATTTATTATATTTATTATATTTGTTATATTTATTATATTTGTTATATTTGTTATATTTATTATATTTATTATATTTATTATATTTGTTATATTTGTTATATTTATTATATTTATTATATTTATTATATTTGTTATATTTGTTATATTTGTTATATTTATTATATTTATTATGTTTATTATATTTATTATATTTGTTATATTTGTTATATTTATTATATTTGTTATATTTGTTATATTTATTATATTTATTATATTTATTATATTTGTTATATTTATTATATTTGTTATATTTATTATATTTATTGTATTTGTTATATTTATTATATTTGTTATATTTATTATATTTATTATATTTATTATATTTATTATATTTGTTATATTTGTTATATTTATTATATTTATTATATTTATTATATTTATTATATTTGTTATATTTATTATATTTATTATATTTATTATATTTGTTATATTTGTTATATTTGTTATATTTGTTATATTTATTATATTTGTTATATTTGTTATATTTATTATATTTATTATATTTATTATATTTATTATATTTATTATATTTGTTATATTTATTATATTTATTATATTTGTTATATTTGTTATATTTGTTATATTTATTATATTTATTATATTTATTATATTTGTTATATTTATTATATTTGTTATATTTATTATATTTATTGTATTTGTTATATTTGTTATATTTGTTATATTTGTTATATTTGTTATATTTATTATATTTATTATATTTATTATATTTATTATATTTGTTATATTTGTTATATTTATTATATTTATTATATTTATTATATTTATTATATTTATTATATTTATTATATTCATTATATTCATTATATTCATTATATTTATTATATTTATTATATTTATTATATTTATTATATTTATTATATTCATTATATTCATTATATTTATTATATTTATTATATTTATTATATTCATTATATTCATTATATTTATTATATTTATTATATTCATTATATTCATTATATTCATTATATTTATTATATTTATTATATTCATTATATTCATTATATTTATTATATTTATTATATTTATTATATTCATTATATTCATTATATTTATTATATTTATTATATTTATTATATTCATTATATTCATTATATTCATTATATTTATTATATTTATTATATTCATTATATTTATTATATTTGTTATATTTGTTATATTTATTATATTTATTATATTTATTATATTTATTATATTTATTATATTCATTATATTCATTATATTTATTATATTTATTATATTTATTATATTTATTATATTTATTATATTCATTATATTTATTATATTTATTATATTCATTATATTCATTATATTTATTATATTTATTATATTCATTATATTCATTATATTCATTATATTTATTATATTTATTATATTCATTATATTCATTATATTTATTATATTTATTATATTTATTATATTCATTATATTCATTATATTCATTATATTTATTATATTTATTATATTCATTATATTCATTATATTTATTATACTTATTATATTTGTTATTATTACTACTTTGTATTATTTACAAAATCTCTCAAGACTCTTTTCTGACCTAGCATTGATGATAATGTTTGTGGTTTATTGTGTAGATCAGTCTTCCAGCTGCTACAAAAAATACATAAAATACGTACTGAATACTCCAGTTTAGAGTTCTTCATTGCACAGTCTTAGCCTCGATAGCGTGTCATATATTCTTCTGTATGTAATACAGTCCTTGGTAAGGAAGGGAATGCAAGCATCAACAAAGAATAGAAATACCTAGGGTGTTATTGCTGCTCTTTGATTAATTAGCAAACAATTGTTGCTTACTTGTTTGCTAATTAATCAAAGAGCAGCAATAACACCCTAGGTATTTCTATTCTTTGTTGATGCTTGCATTCCCTTCCTTACCAAGGACTGTATTACATACAAAAGAATATATATATATATATATATTTTTTTTTTTCAACAACTTTATTGAGTGATAACTACTTCGTACAAGTTAAAAGAAAATTTACAACACGAAACATTTGGATCACCCAAAAGGGGAAAGCGCGAACGGGACTCTAAGTCCCATGCGGGATTGGCTAATCATCGAGTTAGAGGTTGAGTTGAGTTTGAGTTGAGTTTGAGTTAACATTGAGTTAGCTTTGAGTTAACTTTGAGTTAACTAAAATATGAAATACCAACTTTAAATCACAGGAAAAAAATATGAAAAACCAAATCTGTTTTTAGTCGTTTTTTATCTGTTTTTTTCGAAATCCATATAACAAATGTTATCCAAATATGGTTTTTACCTGGTTTTTAAAAGATATCAATAAATAGCAATACAAAAAACAGTCCTGGTTTTCTGTAAATCCATGCTTAACCTGTTTTGCTTAAAAAACTTACTTGTTTTTAATAAAAACCAAAAATGGATTTAAAATATTTTTTTCCAGACATGTTTTTTTCAAAATTTCCAGATGTGGATTTTACAAATACCATGCCTGGATTGCAAAGAATCCAGTATAACAAATAACCAAGACTGGATTACCAGCTAACCAAATCTGGATTGTTTCAAACACCATGCCTGGATTGTAAACAATCCAGTATAACAAATAACCAAGACTGGATTACCAGCTAACCAAATCTGGATTGTTTCAAACACCATGCCTGGATTGTAAACAATCCAGTATAACAAATAACCAAGACTGGATTACCAGCTAACCAAATCTGGATTGTTTCAAACACCATGCCTGGATTGTAAAGAATCCAGTATAACAAATAACCAAGACTGGATTACCAGGTAACCAAATCTGGATTGTTTCAAACACCAAGCCTGGATTGTAAACAATCCAGTATAACAAATAACCAAGACTGGATTACCAGCTAACCAAATCTGGATTGTTTCAAACACCATGCCTGGATTGTAAACAATCCAGTATAACAAATAACCAAGACTGGATTACCAGCTCACCAAATCTGGATTGTTTCAAACACCATGCCTGGATTGCAAAGAATCCAGTATAACAAATAACCAAGACTGGATTACCAGCTAACCAAATCTGGATTGTTTCAAACACCATGCCTGGATTGTAAACAATCCAGTATAACAAATAACCAAGACTGGATTACCAGCTAACCAAATCTGGATTGTTTCAAACACCATGCCTGGATTGTAAAGAATCCAGTATAACAAATAACCAAGACTGGATTACCAGCTAACCAAATCTGGATTGTTTCAAACACCATGCCTGGATTGTAAACAATCCAGTATAACAAATAACCAAGACTGGATTACCAGGTAATCAAATCTGGATTGTTTCAAACACCATGCCTGGATTGTAAACAATCCAGTATAACAAATAACCAAGACTGGATTACCAGGTAACCAAATCTGGATTGTTTCAAACACCAAGCCTGGATTGTAAACAATCCAGTATAACAAATAACCAAGACTGGATTACCAGCTAACCAAATCTGGATTGTTTCAAACACCATGCCTGGATTGTAAACAATCCAGTATAACAAATAACCAAGACTGGATTACCAGCTCACCAAATCTGGATTGTTTCAAACACCATGCCTGGATTGTAAAGAATCCAGTATAACAAATAACCAAGACTGGATTACCAGCTAACCAAATCTGGATTGTTTCAAACACCATGCCTGGATTGTAAACAATCCAGTATAACAAATAACCAAGACTGGATTACCAGCTAACCAAATCTGGATTGTTTCAAACACCATGCCTGGATTGTAAACAATCCAGTATAACAAATAACCAAGACTGGATTACCAGCTAACCAAATCTGGATTGTTTCAAACACCATGCCTGGATTGTAAACAATCCAGTATAACAAATAACCAAGACTGGATTACCAGCTAACCAAATCTGGATTGTTTCAAACACCATGCCTGGATTGTAAAGAATCCAGTATAACAAATAACCAAGACTGGATTACCAGCTAACCAAATCTGGATTGTTTCAAACACCATGCCTGGATTGTAAACAATCCAGTATAACAAATAACCAAGACTGGATTACCAGCTAACCAAATCTGGATTGTTTCAAACACCATGCCTGGATTGTAAACAATCCAGTATAACAAATAACCAAGACTGGATTACCAGCTAACCAAATCTGGATTGTTTCAAACACCATGCCTGGATTGTAAACAATCCAGTATAACAAATAACCAAGACTGGATTACCAGCTAACCAAATCCCTCTGAGGCCCCTGAAAAAACGGCATGGCGTGACGATTTTGAACCCTATAAAGGGATACCACATGAAAAAAAAATTAAAAAAGAAAAAAAATGTACGGATTCCAGTTCCTTTTATGATCCCCTGAACTGAGATAACTAGATATAGATACATTTTAGAATGTTTAAAATTAAGTTTAAAACCGTACTGAAAGGTGCAAAATCAATGATATATGCTTGTTTGTAAGTTCGTTAGGCTCGTTTGTTTTATTTGTTCGTCTGTTTGTTTGTCTATATGTCTATATGTCTGTTTGTTAGTTTGTTGTGCGTGTTTGTTTTATTTTTGATTGTTTTCCTTTTTTTTCTCTTCAGTCGGTCTGTCTGTTTGCTTCCTTTTATGTTGTTATACGAGTAAATGATTGGGGTTCCTGTCTCAAAAATCATTAGCCAATCAAAGCGGAGATATTGAATCACGTGATTGAAATCAAATTTTGGCGCAGAGCGGCCATTTTAACCGTTTGCCTTGGGGGAATTACAAGTTACTTTTCTGTTAAAAATCATCCGTTTTTGATGTTTTAGTGTATTGAGCATTGTAGAAATACTTGGGAAATATTGCTTAATGTCCATAGCGGAAGGGAGAGTATGTTTTTGAGTTACAACAGCTGATTTACAAGACTTTCACAAGACTCGAAAATTTGTCAGCTCGAATCGACAGTTTCAAATCTTTGGTAAGTGTAATTTAGCATTACTTACATAATTATCAGAGTATTATTGTGTTATTACATTCCATTGACATTATTATGGACATCAGCAGTATTTCAACTGTGTTTTAAAACATTGAAGCACGTACATACAGCCAAATCTTGCACGTTTGCCTTGCATATTTGAAAATTGCATTATTGCGAAAAATTACTAACTAAAAGCACAGTAAAATAACTCAGTAATTTGCTTCTTTTATTACTTAGGTTGTACATTATTGGGTCCTTAATAAATCTACGAAAATGAATTGAACAGGAAAAGAGCATCTAAACTTGTAAACAGGCAATCAACGAGAGATAGATAAGTGATCTTGCATGGATTGATATATGTGCTTTTTCTTTGAAAGCACACACTTTGTAGAGGTTGTGCTAGACTGGTTATTCTATAACTAAGATAATCAATGAGTTAGACATTGAAAAAGTGATAACTTGATCGAAGAAGTTCATTAGGGGAAAAGGAGAGTCATTTTGGTAGGGAAAAGGCTTCTCAACTTTGGCGCCAAAATTTGCTTTATGATCAAAGTAATCTATAATACTACAATTATTATTTGAAATACCTTGACTAAAGGATCTTTAAATTGAAGAAAACCTCTTAATTTGGCCATTTTGTTACTAAAAGTAGCAAATTAATGACAAAAAGAACAAAAAGAATTTTAAAATTTTGAATTTTGGTGCCAAAATTGTGATCTAAAAATCTCAAAAATTAAAAACATCTCAAAGTAAAAGTGATTTAGGGCCATATTACAAAGTGAAGTTGCCTTTTTGACCTTTGTCATAGACGCATCTGGCTTTTTTTTTGCTGTAGTATGTCACTTTGTTACAAAGCTCTTTCGCTTTTGACGTTTCTTCGTTTGAGCTTTGACATTTTATCTACAGGAGATTTGTCAGTACAATATCAAAGTCAGATTCAAAGGCATTTCTTGTGCACTATAGAGAAAGGACTGTTAACTATATACATGTGCTTTGATCAATCAATCCATCACTTTGTGCATGCATATTTACATGAAATATAACATCCATTCTTGCTGGAAATGTAAATAACTATATAACATAAATATATCTGAGGTTGTTGATTTATTTCAAGCAGTTTCATCTCCACAAGGCAACCTATTTAGTCTTAACTTTGATTATTTAAAACAACAATTCTAGTGCAAAAAATACATCCGTGAAATACAAATTATTAAATAGTGTAAAATAGTGCTAATAAAACAATAGAATTTGCATAAAATTGCACTAACTAGTATTATTAATGTTTCACAGATATACTTTTTGCACTCTATTCAGTTATTAAACCTGACTGATGGTGATTTTCAAATATTGCAAAGAATTAAGTTCCTTTCGGATATACAGTTAGCACTCTTTTAGAACAACGCAAAAACAATAGATTCAGTCTGATTTAAAAACTGGCTAATCATTGTAATCTGTGCCAAATTAAAGTTAAGATGTAAAACAAATCACTTTCTGGAGAGAAAACGCTGGAAACCAATCACTAAACCTTTATCCAAAAGAGAGGAAATATTTACCTGCAAGAACATCATATTTTAAAACAAAGAAATGAATTATTTTAGAAGCCACTTTTCATGGTATACATGTAAAATGCATACAAGACAGTGGTGGATTGTTTATAGTTACTAGTCCTTTCTCTATAGTGTGCAAGGAACACCTTTGGATCTGACCTTGACTTATTGTCGCTCTTGGCCACTGTGAACAAGAGTGGCAATAAAAAAGTCAAAATGAAAAAAGAAAAATGTTCAACAGAAAAACGTCAAAAGCAAAATTGTTCTGTGACAAGTTGCAATGGGGCAAAGTGTTTTGTGACAAAGTGACAAAATCAATTCTAACTAAAGTCAGATGTGTCAATGACAAAGGTAAAATAGACAACTTTGTAATATGCCCCTAAATCATTTTTAATTTTGGACTTCTTGATTTTTTCACTGAATTTTTAACTCCTGCTCTCAGGCAGCATACAATCAATGCTCCACATAAAACCTCAAAATCAACATTTTTATTTAAAACGTATAAGTCCAAAACTTCATACTACTTTGCCATCATTTTTGAATTATTTCAATCAGTAAATGCTTTTCTTGACACCACGGGCCATTACTCAAAAACTAAGCATTTTATCAAAACAGAAGACACAGTTTTAAAGATACATATGTACTGGTTGACATAACTCAAAAATCATGGCAAAGCAGTTTAATAAGAACTTTTTGACTTAAATACGTTTTTTATCAACTCGCAAATGAAAGCGTTCAATTTTGGGGTTTTCTTGTAGCACATTAGATATCATTAATCTGAGAAAAGAAAGGGCCAAACTCTTGCTGAAAAAAACAGCTGAAATATCACTGAATCAATCTCTGGTTTAAAGAGAATTTTAACCTATGATAAGTGTTAGTCTACAATTAAAATCCCTGACCCAGGATGAGTAAATCCTAGGTTAAAAAATGCATTGATCAAATGGGAAACTAACCCTGGATTTACTCATCCTGGGTCAGGGATTTTAATCAAGTACTAATTGTAGAGTTTTAGTTATTAAACAAATACATCTATTTAGCTTTGCTATTTCATTACAGTATGGACTGTACATCACAATCTGACAGTTGAGGTATATAGCTGCAATTTTTTATTAAGAACAATGCTGTCAGTGCCTTGTACAAAGTGTTTCATGGATGTTTAACCAATGCACTCTACATAAAGGTTAAGAATAAAGTGACTTATAAATAACATGTGATGCTGAAGTAAATAAATATATAACTGTATGCTTGTTAATGAATGAAGTACAGTAAATTGTATTGGTATATTATTAAAGGGATTAAGCCACACAATCATATTTATCATGATTTCCATAGCAGAAACCAGACCTGTTCAGTGTGAAAATCCAGATTTGTTTTGTTGCATTTCCATACCAGGTTTCCAAGGAAACCAGACCTGTTTAGTGTGAAAATCCAGATTTGTTTTATTGCATTTCCATATCAGGTTTCAAAGGAAACCAGACTTGTTTAGTGTGAAAATCCAGATTTGTTTTGTTGCATTTCCATACCAGGTTTCCAAGGAAACCAGACTTGTTTAGTGTGAAAATCCAGATTTGTTTTGTTGCATTTCCATACCAGGTTTCCAAGGAAACCAGACTTGTTTAGTGTGAAAATCCAGACTTGTTTAGTGTGAAAATCCAGATTTGTTTTGTTGCATTTCCATACCAGGTTTCCAAGGAAACCAGACTTGTTTAGTGTGAAAATCCAGATTTGTTTTGTTGCATTTCCATACCAGGATTGTCAAAAGACAGACCTGGTTGTCAATAAATCCCATGTTTATTCCAGCTTTGGTTTTGTGAAAAACCGAACCTGGTTTCAAATGAATATCCAGATCTGGTTTTACTGCAATTTAACCAGATCTGGATATTTTTTAAAAACCAGAGTAAATCCAGGTAAAAACCAGTTAAAAACCTGGCTGGTTTTTGATGATTTTTTCCTGTGAATATCAATATAATTTTAATATATGCAATAAAACTGTAAAAAAAATACCTATAAACTTACATATTCAAAAACGAAAAAAAACTGCATTATTTCACGTAGTCAAATTATAACAACTTTACCTTATATCCTAGCAAATGTAGACAGTTTCTTTCAATGTCACTTCTAGTTAGATTAATTCTTAGTACAATTTCACTTAATACTAGTAAGTTTGACTCTAAATAAATGTAAATAACTATAAAAAAAATACAGACTGGCCGATAGACTGGCCGCCATATTTTTTTCAACACAGGGATCCCATTCATTTTCCGTGTGTTACAACACAGGAAGCCCATTTTTTGGAAAACTGAAGATTTTTGTTTTTTGTCCTGAAAAGCGGGGATTGTTTTAATGTTCCGAAATTCTACATTACGATAAATAGGAAATTTCCAATACTTTTTTGATGCGGCCAGGAGAGTCTACCTCAACGAGAAACTTTCACATGACACGTGTGGATCTACGCATGCTCGTTTTTTGTCAGCGGTTCATCTTGGACGTCCGTGTCTTGTATGTAAGTATTGCATGAATTCATTCTGCTTTAATGGTATTCCCTAATTGTTAAGCATTTAACTAATTGCTGTTTTAATTTCAAATCAATTTCGAGGTAAGTGCTGTTTTAAAACTTAATGAGTAAACTATTTTTTTTTCGCGCTTAAATTTCGTATTTCGTCTGCAATTTCTTTTAAACATTACGTTTTCTTGACACAAAAAACAGACACAATATTCTCTGTAAATTAGCTCAGTTGTCCCTTGATGCCGGTCTATTCTATCTTATATGTTATTCTGAATAGCGATTAAAAGGGAAAGGAAGAAGTTATGGAACAAACTGTTATTCTGACAATAATATAGCCTGCAAAACAGGCGTTCTTTCGGGTTTTTGGGAAAAATCGGGTTTTGGGTATAAGGGAAAGCCGTTTTATTTCAACTATACATGAAATGCTACTTATGAGTCTATCGCTGATGAGTCTATCGCAAGGAAGATAGTGACATGCAACACAACTTCCATACATTTGAAGATGGTGTAAGTTTAAGTTTATGGTGTAAGTTCTGACAATATATTTTTATAGATTTTTAATATATATATTTTGTTGAGGTTGACTCTCCTGGCCGCATCAAAAATGTATTGGAAATTTCTTATTTATCTTAATGTAGAATTAAAACAATCCCCGCTTTTCAGGACAAAAAAACAAAAATCTTTAATTTTTCGTTTTCGTTTTTCCAAAAAAAATGGGCTTCCTGTGTTGTAACACACGGAAAATGAATGGGATCCCTGTGTTGAAAAAAACATGGCGGCCAGACTACCGGCCAGTCTGTATGTTTTTTTACAGTTATTTACATTTATTTAGAGTCAAAATAACAAGTATTAAGTTAAAATGTGCTAAAAATAAATCTAACTAGAAGTGATATTGAAAGAAACTGTCTACATTTGCTAGCATATAAGGTAAAGTTGTTATAATTGACTACGTGAAATAATGCAGTTTTTTATTCGTTTTTGAATATGTAAGTTTATAGGTATTTTTTTTACAGTTTTATTGTATATATTAAAATTATATTGATATTTAAAGTTGTATTTCATATTTAACTTAACTCAAAGCTAACTCAAAGCTAACTCAAAGCTAACTCAATGTTAACTCAAACTCAACTCAAACTCAACTCAACCTCTAACTCGATGATTATCCTATCTCGTCCCATGCAGGTATCAGGACTGGTTATGGACAACTCTCTGCTCAAATTTTTTTTCTTCTTCTATAAGTTAGATTGTGATATTATCTAACATATTCTTTAAAAAAAATGCCGTTTTTACTTTCCAATTTCGCTAAATTGCTGATAATAAAATTCGTGATCAACATTTGACCGGAACTATCATGTCAACAGCTTATTAGCTATCTGTCATCGAAAGCTAATTGCCAGGCAACAATATGAATCGCCGTGCATGTTTACTCACAAAATGAAGAATCTTACTCAAATATCTTCTACGCGAAAATCGAAAAACGTTTAAAAATCTCTGTCATATTCATGGTGTAGGTTCTCGTATAGCCCATTACGATTCTTTATTGGCTTCTCGAAAGCAAAGATCGTCTTCTTTGTTATCGAAACCGTTCCCGCTCGAACGACGAAAATCTCTGGCAGAAAGCGATCGAGGCTCGTATTATGCTCAGGAAACACAAAGGTCAGAGGATTCTACACAAAATGCTGCACATTGTAGTAAAGTGCTCGCTTCGAGGTTTTATAAACACTTCGCCATCAAATCTAGAAGTTAGGGCCGAAGTTAGAACGTCAAATATTCAGTATTCACTCGGAAGTAAGCGGTTAAAGTAGCATTGTTATCTGTGCGTTGTTACAAAGGTATTGACATTAAAATACGATCATAATCACCCGGCCCCAATTCCCTCATTTGTTGAATAACAATTTCTCTAGGTCGCCGTAGCGGCTCTGGTTGTGTGTTTGCATCGGCCACAACTTCGGCATTCACACGCGAACGGTTTCCTCTAGGCATAGTTTGTTTCTCTAGTTGAATTTGTAAAATCGTATGTTAGGATTTCAGTTAGTGTCAACTAATATTATAGGCGAAATGCATCATAAAGTCATCATCGACATCGACTAGAAACATGGGTTTCAATACACCAGAGAACGAGTGACTGGAATAGCATCCTATTACACTAAGAATAGCCTACGGTACATGATACAGACCAGGCAAGATGACAACTCATTGACAGATGAAGTGTCTGTGTAAACACTCAGCGGCTCCCTGGCCCGAAACTTATAAACGCGTTTTTCTCGGTAACTTTTTAGCCTCAAATCTTCATTTTTAAACGACTATCATTCGCTCAAATCTTAACAGATTGCAACTTAACTTCGCAATTTTGTAGAACGATGTTTCAAGCGTGGGACGGTGTCTGCTATTTCCTATTTTTTATTTTGTTAAAAAGATATCACTTCATTAGTAAGAAAATACATTAAAATATCGATTGTTGATGTTTGAGATCTCGTAGCAACTGATCTAAGATAGATATGAAAAATCCCAGGCACCGTTTTGAAGATTAACTTCTCTTACGTGCAAAGACGTGTTTGTTATTGACGTGACGGTAATTTGTAAAGGGCTGTGATTTTTCAAACAGAGGACACTCAAATCACACTAAACTCTACATATCTTTTTCGCAATTTAAGTTATGGACAATTCGAAAATGTTTCCTAAAACTACATTTATTCACCTATCAGATAATATATACTTTTATAACAAAATATTGTAAAGCTTGAGCACAATTTGAAGTCGCGCACATAGGGGTCCGTAACCAGTCCTGATACCTTAAATAATACAGAAAATAACAGAAAATTACGTGTAAAGTGAAAAGCTAATTATTGTTTAAAAGAACTAGCTAAATTATGAATAAAAATATATCAATAATAATATGTCACAAAATCATTTGTGACAAGGACACTGGCGAACCAGTGACCAAGTGCAGTTTGAGTCAACATCGAATATGTCATCTAACAGAGAGAAGTAAGTAATTCTTAAATGTGATTTAAATTGAGAAAGGCTAGAGAAGACACTAGGAGGTGCTGTTTTACAGATGGAGTTCCAGAGGTGGACTATTCTATTAAAATATGAATATTTAAATGTACTAGATTTACACAATGGAGTTTCAAGAACCAGGCCGGGATTTTGACTAAGACGAGTACGTCCATGATTTACAAATTTAACAAAGTTGAGAACATTAAGATCTGTCTGACCATACAATGACTTATAAAAAATCACACGCTATCGAGGCTAAGACTGTGCAATGAAGAACTCGAAACTGGAATATTTATTCCTTTGTATGTAAATGTAGTAATCTGTGGCATAATAAAAGAATCTTGAATCTTAGGTTCCTCACACAAGGTATTGGCGGGGTTGTTGGCATTGGTCTGTTTAAAAAGTGTTTTAGTGATGTTAATATGACAAGGATAGGACTAAGTTCTTTGGTTGTGTCGCTTGTACTCTTCGCTTTTGCAAATAAAACCTGGATGGTGTTTCTAGGTGAGTATAGTAGTCACTGGAGTTTGGTGATAATGATGATGATGATGATGATGGTGGTGGTGGTGGTTAGGACTGTCCACAAGTTGCTCGGCAACTTTTGGACAACTTTTTCGATTTCGAGCAACTTTTGTTCTTTTTTAAAAATTGTTTTACATGAATTCAAACCAATTAACAGTCCCAATACGAAAAAAATATGTTTTTTTTACTCCAATGATTCAAATACTGTTTGACAATATATAGGCTTTACAGTATTTGAATACACTTTGTGAAGCAGTGGTCTTCCTGTGGTAATTTGTAAATACGATCCAGGTGGTCAGCGGTTGTAAAATCGAAACAAACTTTTCTACAAATACCAAGAAAATATTCAAAATTTATGTTAATACGTTATATTATTTAAAGATGACGGAATTCTATGCTATGAAATCAGCAAATTGATAAGAAACGTCAAACAATTTCGAGCAACTTTTAAGCAACTTTTTTTAGCAACTTTTTAGCAACTTTTTGGGAAATTATGAGCAACTTGTGGACAGCCCTAGTGGTGGTGGTGGTGGTGGTGATGATGATGGTGGTGTTGATGTACATGTATGGTGGTAGTGGTGGTGGAGATGATGACGATGACGATGACGATGATAAATTAGGTTGTGTTGGTTGTAGTAATAAAGATGTTAATAGATGATGATTGAGGTGGGTGTGGTGATGGTGGTGATGATTTTGATGATGCTGAAGATGTTGTTGATGATGATGATGATGATGGCAATGATCGTGTAGTGATGATGATAATGCTGGTGGACTGGTGGTGTCGATGGCGATAATGATCCTGGTGGTGGTGGTGGTAATGATGGTGGTGATGATTATTGTGATGATGAAAGTTCTGGTGATGATGATAATAATAATAATGATAATGATGACATTGATGATAGTGATGATAATGAACTGGATGACAGTATCAATGTAATCTATTTATCTAGTCCCTTTCGTTGGCTGTCTAACTGGTATGGTCTCACCAATAATGAAAGGCATGATGTCAAACATAACGAGACCCGACGAACGAGGTAACAATATATTGAAGTATTTGATTGTTTATATAGGTTTTCTATCTATTACGTGTTGTTTATATATTGCATTTAATATTACCTCGATGCGCTTTACAATTACTATTAACTATGGTTAGATGTAGGGAACGTTATTCAATGACACAACATGACGTCGCGTGGCTATGGAGTTATGTAGGTGAACGAGAGGAAATATAAACAACGCGAGTAACAATAATAACAGTGGCACGAGGCGTATAGTAGCCGAGTGCGATTCTGGAGTTGCTAAGAGGTTTCAAAATCCAAACAGTTGTGTTGTGTAAATGGAAACTAGCGGTCTGTGTTTGATATAAAAGATAGGTAATATAATGAGATTTGTAACACCGTAAAAAATGTTAACTCTTTCACTCCGACGTAAAGTTAAGTCAACATTTTTTACGGTGTTACAAATCCTTACGCTATCCTGAAAGCAAGCCGGGCCTTTGCATCGAAGCGAGACGATTGTCGAGCTTGCAATGATAGATATACGTGAATAATTGTCCGACACGGTGTTAAAGGTCCCTCTCATCGTCTCGCTTCGGTGCAAAGGCCCGGCTACCTTTCAAGATGGCGCAGGGAACTGTGAAGGGGACTATTTGATGATTACATGTTTGTAGCCTCATGTAAGACTATAGCTTATGTTGTTCTTATTTCTCATATGTAATTCTCTCATATATGTGTCTACAATACAGGTGCTATATTCTCAGCGGTTGCTGCCATAAGTACACTTTGTAATTTCCTCGGAGCGTTCATCTTTAATCCTATCTACATCAAATCTTTGACATTTGGGTTTCCTGGACTTGTGTTTCTGATAAGCGCCGTGCTTGTATTATGCCCTCTTATTATGATGAGGTACGTATGTACATGAATCCAACTTTTAAGTTCATTCAAGGAATGATAATAATTTTATAATAATTTATTACTTATTTAGTCGCAAATTAACATGGGTATATGATCAAATGCGCATGGAAGGAAGGAATATGAAATGATATGGTGAAAATTAAAGTAATGCTGACAACCACCGTTATAGTTATGATGATGATAATGGTGGTGGTGATAATGATGTGTTGATGATGGAGATGATAGAGTGCAAATAATAAGCCCGTGCAACAACTAACGTGAACGTGAAATAATTAGCTGTTGTGCAATTTTAGGCAAATTCTATTTCTATTGTTTAATTAGCGCTATTTAGCACTTTTTGTTTCAAGGGTATCAAATTTGCACTCCTATGAAGATAGACAACTACTGTGATATATAATGATGATGATGATGATGATGATGATGATGATGATGATGATGATGATGATGATGATGATAGTGATGATGATTATATTGATGGTGATGATGATAATCAAGCCTTTATCTAAGATAACAATTATTAATTCACTCCCAATACTATCAAACAGTATTCTTATCTCTTTCAGTTTCATCAAAAATACTCAATATTTCGAAGCACCAACAAGTGATGCCGATGTACCATCAGACGATCGCGACAACAAAGAAGAAAATAACGACGAAAACGAACAAGGAACGATTGCTTTGGAAGAAATGAACAGTAATGAAAGAGATCAAAAAGTTGATAAGTCTAGTGGAGATGGCGATAGTAGGTCAATTCATTTATAATATAGTATATACCTGTATAAAATCGTTGTTGCTATCACACTGCAAAAACGGCTGAGTAGATACACCTCACTATATTAAGTTAATCATGCATTCAGGATGACACTTTATAGTGAGTTAGCCCAACTCGTATAGTGAGTAAAAGTGAAGTTAAACTCAATATATTGAGTACATTGTACTCAATGGCCGTCTACATTTATGTTTACTCTTAATAATGAGTTGGGTTAAGTCACTATAAAGTGTCATCCTGAATGCATGATTAACTCAATATACTGAGTTGTATCTACTCAGCCGTTTTTGCAGTGAAAACTACAGTCTACACTCTGAACCCTGCTAAGGATATCGGTAATATCAACATAATTAAATATAATTTGTTTAAGCATTTTTTTTAAAGAAATATTTGTGTCATCATCAACCACTTCTACAATTTGTTATAGTCATATAACACAAACACGTACAACCAAAATATGCTGTCAATAAATCGATAACAAGAGAAGAATTACCGACATCCTTTGCAGGCTTCAGAGTGTGAACTGTAGCTTTGATTGCGACAACGATTTTTGAAAAAGGTGTATATTGTACATGATAGAATAAAGAGAATGTTATTCGTTAGTCCCACGAATGTCGAAGGTTTGGACCGCGACGTTTCGACTGTCACTGCTAGTCTTCATCAGGCACTCATCAGGCTTCATCACTCTTTTACTACGACGAAGGGCTAAAGCTCGAAACGTCAGTAAAGTCAACATTTTTCACGGTGTTACAAATTTCATTCTATTACCTATCGTTTATATCAAACACCGACGCAGCCTATACTAATTTACTCGCTAGTTTCTATTTTTTACGGTGTTACAAATTTCATTCTATTACCTATCGTTTATATGAAACACCGACGCAGCCTATACTAGTTTACTCGCTAGTTTCGTCAGGCAATAGGTAGACTGGAATTGGGCTTTCTTATATACCGTGTGGCGCTGTGATTGGCACTGATACACGCATTACACAAACGAAGAGTATTCTACTTATCTCATATCCACGATGGATACACCCTTTCCGAGAAACTTAGTGAAAAGGAAAAAACATACAAGCTAGTAGCGCAGGGGACAATGGGTAAACTATGTACACTGCAAAAACGGCTGAGTAGATACAACACAGTATATTGCGTTAACCATGCATTCAGGATAACACTTTATAGTGAGTAAACCCAACTCATTATTGAGAGTAAACATAGATGAAGATGTGCCATTGAGTACAATGTACTCAATATATTGAGTTTAACCTCACTTTTACTCAATAATGAGTTGTGTTTACTCACTATAGAGTTGTGTTTACTCACTATAAAGTGTCATCCTGAATGCATGATTAACGCAATATACTGTGTTGTAGCTACTCAGCCGTTTTTGCAGTGTATACTTTACTCGAACGCAGATATTTTATGGCCACGTCACCACACTTGTTAATGTGTTATTGGGAAAATACTATCTTAAATTTATTAGACAACAAGAAAGATGTGCCGTAAGGACATTTAGTTCCTGGACTGATCCATGGTCATTTGCGCACCTAGCTTGTAGGCTTTTCACGTGTGACAAACTTTCCCGTAAAGGATGTATAAAACCTTCACCGTTTTATAGCACAAAGAATATTAGATAGTTTACGTTAAAAATGACGAAAGTCTGAGCTTAACGTCATATTTTGATTATATTATAAATCGCGTTTTAACTGATGTCAAACTTGACGTAGTGTTTACAAGGTACGTCAACAATGACGTCATCGCTTACAAGAGATAGCCATCATGATCATCTTCTTCTAAAAAGCACAGCATATCTTGCTCTAGTTCGTTTTTCTCACCTGTAAAAAATTTTTTAACTGACTGCGGTGACGTCATGAATGTTCTCAACCTCACGTCATCAATGACGTCATTGCTTACAAGAGATAGCTATCATGATCATCTTCTTCTGGAAAGAACAGCATATCTTGCTCTAGTTCGTTTTCGTGTAGTTATCTCACGTTTAGTTGATGGTTCGCGCCTGTTCTTCCATATTGCTGAATATACATCATTGAATAACGATACGTAAAGTATTACCACTAGCAAAACATGTTGTGCCATGTTGATTAAAGCGTGTTGCTTCTGACTATAGCTGACCAATATTTCCATCAAAAACTCTTCTCGGTTTTAAGAAGTTCAGAGGTCTTCCCCCTAGAAGAAAGTTCGCGTATGGTGTTAATTGTAGACTCGCCGCTTTGTTCGTAGTTTTGCTCACTGACAATTGTGCTAGCAGTGGATGTTAGTGTAAGTCATTCTCAATCAGTTTTTTCACTGAGAGATTAAAATCTCTTCCAACTTGAACTCTGAAGGAGGACTAGCGTCAGTGTAACACTTAGTACGAATAGTATAATTGACAATGTAGAAGCTATATGGTTTTACAAGGCGAAAAGTATTTCTAAGATGGAAAGGAATTATAGGCATACACCTATTTCAAAAAGGTTGTACAGGGTGATAGGTCATTCTAAAACAGTTAGGAAATATTGGCATACACCTTTTTAAAACATGTTGTCCAAGGCGATTGGTCATTACAAGACTATAGGCATAGGTTTGTACAGGGCGAACAATTAACGTCAACTACTAGTTGTATTGTTAAGATATATATATATTTAGTTCATATCAACTAAAAGACTGAAAAATTTCGATTTTTTTTCATGGAATAAACTATTGCCATGGAGAGTATGCATAATTTTAAAATATATGTATTTTCGGATCTTATTCTTCACTTTATAAGACTAAAATACCTGAAAATGTTGCTATGAGATTGGCAGCGAGTAGATGTCACATAGTTCATAGTTTAGGGCAATATTTGCTTTTAAACACACTTTTTATATTCCCATATCTTAAAATACCTGAAAAATGTTGCTATGATCAAATACATGTTAAATAGATTTGCAGCGAGTAGATGTCAAATAGTACATAGTTTAGGGCAATATTTGCTTTTAAACACACTTTTTATATTCCCATATCTTAAAATACCTGAAAAATGTTGCTATGATCAAATACATGTTAAATAGATTTGCAGCGAGTAGATGTCACATAGTACATAGTTTAGGGCAATATTTGCTTTTAAACACACTTTTTATATTCCCATATCTTAAATTGTAAGAACCACTTAAGGTGGGAAAATATTAAAGATAACATATGGTGTACAAAGCTAAGCCCAGATTGAATAATTCACTGATTGCGTGGTTTTGAAGGGAACAGCGTGTATCAGTATCGCCTGAAGGATTAAACGGAAGTCACGAAAATACAGTGGAACCCCATTAATCCGACCACCGAAGGGATAGCCCAAAGTGGCCGTATTTACGGGGTGGCCTTATTAAGCGGGTAAATTTTATAGAAAATATATGGGCATGCATTTCGTCCGGACTTGAAAAACTAGCCGCAATAACGGGGTGGCCGTATGGCAAGGTTCCACTGTACAGCCGATAGAGAAATGATGCCGATAATATTAATTATGATGATGATACAAAAAGTGATGATGATGATGATGGCGGTAATGATGATGATTTTGGTGATTATGATGATGATGATGGTTATGATGCGGATGGTGATGATGACAATGATTATGATGATGTTGATGATGACGTTACTATGATTATGCTCATGATCATGATGATGCTAATAGCAATGATGGTGATAATGATTCTGGTGATAATGATTCTGGTGATAATGATTCTGGTGATAATGATTCTGGTGATAATGATTCTGGTGATCATGATTCTGGTGATCATGATTCTGGTGATCATGATTCTGGTGATAATGATTCTGGTGATGATTATCATGGTGATCATGATTTTGGTGATAATGGTGATGGTGATGATGATGAATATTGCTGCAGATGGTGATGATCATGAAGATGCCGATATGATCGATAATCATGATCATAATGATGATTGTAATGATGATGATTTTGGTGATAATGATGATGGTGATGATGATGATTATTGCTGCAGATGGTAATGATCATGAGCATTGTAATGATGATGATGAATTTGGTGATGATGCTGCAGATATGCGATGGTGATACTAGCGATCATGATGATGATAACTATATACGGTGCAATTAGCTATAATAATAACAATGACGCTTTGTGCTTAAAGGTTTTATTGATGTCAAACAACAACAGTCTTCTTTGTAGGGAAGCAGAACGCTCACATCTCGCTTATAGAATTGATATTATCACGAATACAGATGGTATGTAAGCGTGGTATTCTAATAATAGAATTGAATTAATAATATGAATCATAGAAAGAACATTTTAAGACATCGATTTACTTTTTAACATGAAGGAAATTTAACTTAAACAGTTAGCAAATGAACTTTCAAAATTTAACAAAGTAACTTTGAATATTTTACGAATATAGTTATGAGATGGATGTAAATATTTAGTATTTGAGTTACTTACAATTTATAGGTCATGGTTATATATGCCTTGCCTACTTTCTTTTGTTAAATAATTAGTGTCAATTGTTTTAGTATTCTCAAGAGGGAATAAAAATCTGAATAAGAAAGAAAATTCGTCAAGCATTTTGATACTGGTTGTAAAATGATGTCATTATGCAAATGAGCTATATTGCCATATTTAGCCATGGTTATGGTGACCATTCTTGTGACGTGACTTCTTGTTTGAAGAGCTGTTAGGTCTGGTTATATCGTTTTTGAGTGTAGCATAAACATCGGGTCCGCCTCCAGGTCTAGCGATGTTGTTTTCTAGTTCTTTTGGGTGGAAGTCATTACCAATCGGCCAGTAAAGGGCAACAACTATCTTATACTTGCCAGTTGGGTTGTTAGCTAAACCTACAGACACAAATGGAAGGAAAAGGTATTTTAATTCGTAAGTATAAGAACCCGTGTACCCTGCGAACTTGGACCTCAGGAGGTGGGTTTGGGGAGATACGAGGAGATGAGATGAGATGAGAAGAGATGAGATGAGAGGAGATGAGAGATGATGAGAAGAGATGAGAGCAGATGAGAGCAGATGAGTGGAGAGGAAATGAGAGAAGATAAGAAGAAATGAAATGAGAAGAGTTGGAGAGAAGATGAGAGCAAATGCATGAAAGGGAATGAAAGGAGAGAAGAGGAAATGAGAGGAAATAAGAGGAGATGAGAGCAAATACATGAGAGGAGATGAGAAGTGGTAAGAGGAGATAAGAGGAGATGAGAGGTTGAGAAGATCGGGGCGGGGGGATGTTGAAAAGGTGAGGTCATTCTTCCCCTAACCTACTACACAACCTATAGAAATAGTGTAAGTAAAATGAACCTCGTGGAATAATCCCAGTTATAAATACTGAGCTGGGTGGTAGTGTCTGGTGCACACCTCACAGAAGACCCATTAATTGGTGAGGATAAATGTCACATGTATAAGGCGTGTTTATCCTATCGGGCAGCTCTTACCCAAACCAACTTGTGTAGTGCCTTTCCAGACCATTTGAGAGAAATGACGGATCTTGTCTGAGAACTTTGGATACGAAAAACTGTAGTCCTTTCTTTCACTGTACCAAATGTTGGATGCTTTGAGAGGGGCATGGGGAAAGTCATGCCATATTTGGGCAATATTTTCTCCTGGTGATTCTCCCTGTGAAAAATAATTAGACAAAAACTAATTAAGAGAGGTGTGATGGTCTAGTGGTCAGGGGATCGAATTCTGGGCCTGATTGTCTGGAATCGATTCCAGGCCCGGGCGATTACGTTATGTCCTTGGGCAAGATACTTTACTCTCTCAGTGCCTCGTCTTCTCGGATAAGGACGTAAACCCGGAGGTCCCGTCTGCCTTCACTCTAACTTCCTATATAAGGTGGACGTAAAATATCCTGTTGTGCTCTTCGAAAAGAGCAGGGGATTGTCGATCTCCCGGCACAGCAGTCAGGTCTCAAAACCAGAGCATATAAGCCTCGAAGAGAAGGACTGCTCTTACTATTGTAAATAACAAAAACAGGAACTTGCTCAGGAATAGCTCCCTTCACAGTTCCCTGCGCCATCTTGAAAGGTAGCCGGGCCTTTGCATCAAATCCAGACGAACGTTGAACTGGCAATGATAGAGACACGTGAATAATTCGGTCCACAAGGACTTGAAAGGTCTCTATCATTGCAAGCTCAATTCTAGTCTCGCTTAGATGCAAAGGCCCAACTATCTTTTAAAGGGACGCAGGGAACTTTGAAGGGGACTATTTTATACTGGGATGCTTACTGCAGGTTGTCCACGGCAATGGGGGATTCCAAGACCCAAAGGAGTTATGGGTAAACGTTAAAAGCTATTGTACAATGTTTAAAATTGTCATTTTAAATGAATATTTCAGAGAACTGACTCAGAGACGCATAGACATTTGATAAAAACATTATTTAAATCAACATATTTTTCTAATTTCGTATTTTAAATATTCATTGATCTTGATATCACCATTGGCTTTGGGCCACCTTTCAGTGTAATATAATAACGAAAACAAAATATGTAATGCACATATTAAAGAATTCTAAGTAAATAAAAGTCAATAATAGAAAAATGTCTTCTGTTTTTGCTAATTATTATTCGACTTCCTCGCTTTAACAATAATTAACCACTATAGTCCATGCAAAATGCTCAAAAATGACCAAAAATGACGATTTTGATGGACTATAGCCCATGAAAAATGCAAACAATGACGGTTTTTGATGTACTATAGCCAATGCAAAATGCGCAAAAATGACCAAAAATGACGATTTTTGATGGACTATAGCCCATGAAAAATGTTAAAAAATGCACAAAAATGACGGTTTTTGATGGACTATAGCCAATGCTAAATGCGCAAAAATGACGATTTTTGATGGACTATAGCCCATGCAAAACGCCCAAAAGTGACCAAAAATGACAGTTTTTGATAGACTATAGCCCATGAAAAAAGTTAAAAAAATGCACAAAAATGACGGTTTTTGATGGACTATAGCCAATGCAAAATGCGCAAAAATGCGCAAAAATGACGATTTTTGATGGAGTATAGTCCATGGAAAACGCCAAAAATGACCCAAAATGACGATTTTGATGGACTATAGCCCATGAAAAATGCGGAAAAATGACGGTTTTGATGGACTATAGCCCATGCAAAACGCTCAAAAATGACCAAAAATGACCAAAAATGACGGTTTTTGATGGACTATAGCCAATGCAAAATGCGCAAAAATGAGTCTTAATGGACTATAGCCCATGCAAAACGCTCAAAAGTGACCAAAAATGACAGTTTTTGATAGACTATAGCCCATGAAAAAAGTTAAAAAAGGCACAAAAATGACGGCTTTTGATGGACTATAGCCAATGCAAAATGCGCAAAAATGCGCAAAAATGACGATTTTTGATGGAGTATAGTCCATGGAAAACGCCCAAAAATGACCCAAAATGACGATTTTGATTGACTATAGCCAATGCAAAATGCTCAAAAATGACCAAAAATGACGATTTTGATGGACTATAGCCCATGAAAAATGCGGAAAAATGACGGTTTTGATGGACTATAGCCCATGCAAAACGCTCAAAAATGACCAAAAATGACGGTTTTTGATGGACTCTAGACTATAGCCCATGAAAAATGCGGAAAAATGACGATTTTGATGGACTATAGCCCATGAAAAATGCACAAAAATAACGGTTTTTGATGGACTATAGCCAATGCAAAATGACCAAAATGACCAAAAATGACGATTTTTGATGGAGTATAGTCCATGGAAAACGCTCAAACATGACCCAAAATGACAATTTTTGATGGAGTATAGTCTGCAAAACGCTCAAAAATGACCAAAAATGACGGGGTTTGATGGAGATATAGTCTGCAAAACGCTCAAAAATGACCAAAAATGACGGTTTTTGATGGACTATAGCCAATGCAAAATGCGCAAAAATGACCATTTTTGATGGACTATAGCCAATGCAAAATGCGGGAAAATGCGCAAAAATGCACAAAAATGACCATTTTTGATGGACTATAGCCAATGCAAAATGCGGGAAAATGCGCAAAAATGCACAAAAATGACCATTTTTGATGGACTATAGCCAATGCAAAATGCGCAAAATGACCAAAAATGACGATTTTGATGGACTATAGCCAATGCAAAATGACCAAAAATGACCAAAAATGACGATTTTTGATGGAGTATAGTCCATGGAAAACGCTCAAAAATGACCCAAAATGACAATTTTGATGGACTATAGCCCATGAAAAATGCGGAAAAATGACGATTTTGATGGACTACAGCCCATGAAAAATGCACAAAAATGACGGTTTTGATGGACTATAGCCCATGAAAAATGCACAAAAGTGACGGTTTTTGATGGACTATAGCCCATGAAAAATGCGGGAAAATGACGGTTTTGATGGACTATAGCCCATGCAAAACGCTCAAAAATGACCAAAAATGCACAAAAATGACGGTTTTTGATGGACTATAGCCAATGCAAAATGCGGG